>OZ059809.1:11535308-12135308 GCA_964057025.1 Standfussiana lucernea
GCACAGTGACCTACTTACATTTTTCCCCATTTCTGTAAAAGCACCCTATTATTACTCGTTTTTTATAATTGAATTCAATCCTTTGGAAAAAAGGGTTGGGTAAATTCCCTGTAATTTAGTTTTTTTTCGCAAGTTTTAGTTCGCGCCAAAAATTATGCGCGCTGTCAAAATTTCGCGCCATTACGCTCGGACATCTGCCGAGAAAAAAGTTAACAATGCAAATAGGGGAATGACGACATTTTTAGGGGAATTTCGTCGTTTTCGTGCGCAAAATGGAGAAATGCATTTAAACTATAACGGAGCGATGTCCCCTCATTTCAATATTAATGTCCTAGTATTTATTTTTAAGATAAATTAAGCGATATGTTAATACTATAAGGTTCAAAATCGCGTGGAAATACTTTTTATGCTTTGCATTTTATGGGTTTGGATTTTTATAATAATGGGATTTATGGATGTTGTACAAAGATTTAATGTTCAGTAAAGTATTATTGGAAATGTGGACTTGGTTGTTTGGTAAAAATTTGACTTTTGCAATAATCCTGGTTTTGCCTTTGTAAATAATAAATTTGAGAAAGAGAATAAGCAATTTAGATAGTCCAGTTCCCGCCACAGAGTAAAGTAGGGTCTCCTTAAACGCATCATCTTCCTGCCCTTGTCCCATTTTAATTAGGGTCAGCGCAACACGTCTTTTTTTCAATTTAATTCTCCTCTGTCAACCGCCACGCTATCATTTACTCCTTTTTCTCTCATATCATTCCTCACACGATCCATCCATTGTTTCCTTGGTCTTCCTCTCCCTCTCTTTCAGTCACATGCGATCCGTCCCTCCTCGTCACATGCCCATACCACGACACTCAAACGACACCCTTTCAACTTTTCTGTAACTGGCGCAACATTCAAACTACACTAATATATTTATTCCTTATCCATTCTTGTCACAAGTCTTCAGGGTCTCTTCAAATGCAAACAGTATCAAAGCAGTTTAGCCTAAGTTCAATAGAAACTTTATATACTTGGTCATCTCTACTTACATTTAGATCTTTTGACGTATTTTATGAGCATTTACCTTACTAGGTACGTCGAAAAATATCGTAAACAATAGTTCACCTGGATCCAAACGACGCAATAAGCCGCTGAGTGCACGCCTATCTAAAAACCGCAGCCAATAGGTACTTAGGTACACTAGATACAGCTTGAAGGAGGAAAACATAAATATAACCCCACGACTGTAATCCTCGAGGGGTCACGCAGATTTGTACCTATTCAATATGGATGGTTAAACGGGAGCGAGAGACATAGTTTAAGAGAGTGTAATACTCATGAAAATGAACAAAATATACATAGGTAGTATGATCTTTGAAATACTAAGAAAATAACCAGCCATTCTTTAAAATTTTGATGAGTTTTGCGCACATTTATATGAAGAAGCTAATTAAATTTTTCGATTTCACAACTGTTCCCATAGTAAAAATTAATCATTGTCATTGTGTGTATGTCCCTCGTTTAACCAGGCATAGAGTATAACACCCATATATGGCCAGTAATATTAACTGCCTACAGGACTGCCAACAGGTCCTGGGTTCGATTCCCAGGTCGAGCAGTGTTATTGCGTTTTCCATCTGAAATTTCTCAGTAGCAGCCACGGAGTTTAGATTTGAGCCCGGTTAATGGCATTAGGCTCGCCTCCTATTACATGGGACTTTAAACATAACTGCAAAATGTGGGTGTACTAGTAGGTACACCTCTGTCTATACCTTCGGGGTTTAGAGGTGTTTTTAGCCTGTTCTTCCCCACTGCTGGGCAAAGGTAGAGATTAGAGGTGTTATACTCGTATTTAAGTCCCATGTAATTGTGGGGGAGAATTTTGTTAAAAAAAGAAACAGTAAATAAATCAGGGTGTTATTGAACATTGTATTACATAGAGTTCAGGCGTCGTAGTACATGTAGTCCATCAGCAGGGTGGCCGCCAGGAGCAGGCCCTTCTCTTCCACTGTCAGGTCAACCTCGAACGCTATGCCGAAGCTGGAAGAAACACAAGTTTTTGAGTAAATAGGATCGTCCGGCGTCTTATATATAACTTAAATAGGTTACATCTAAATGGAATGCCTAACAATATTGTTGGATTTTTAACTAGGCCTGGAGTGTTGATAATCCAACAGGGCATTACATTAGGTGTTGCTTGCTGTTGGTGAAAGTAGTAGTAAACGAACTTCACTCGCTGTCCGATAACGCACTACCGAAATAACAGAAGATATTAAGATAACAGTAAAGGTAATGAAAAGAATAGTAAAACGTTCTAACACTATTTATTTTTGCTGTAGTCAGAAGTCTACAATTATTAGGAGTAGGCACGGTGGTAGGTTAAAGATCACCACGCATAGACGGACAGCCCTCGGCAAACTTACGTCAGTCATGGATCGACTTATGCTTATCCCGCATATGAGCATAACTAGCCTATAATGTTTCCTACCTAGGCCACAAGGTTCCTTCCTATGCGAGAGACTAGGCTAGGCTGTGATACACCGCGCGGGCCTACAGTGCTGCTTGCTACCTAGTAGTCTTCGATTTAGGACATGCCAGTTCCCTCACGATGTTTACCTTCACGTCTTGAGAGCAGTGGTAATTAAATAAATTCCGTAAAGTAATACGCCTGCCTAGGTTCATACAATTCGTAAATCGGGGCCTTACTACTGGGCCATCGCCCATCACTGATCCACCCGTGCCGCGGTTATTATTTAGTCACAAGCCCCCTCAGAATATACTTGTTGTTGTATTGTCCTCGATGATTCAGAAAACACATTTAGTAGTTAGTCTGCGACGTCACACTTAAAATCCGAATCATCTTCGGACAATACAACAACAAGCATAATTACTGTCGAACTTCACTTACAGGTTAGTTTGTTTGACTATTCAATTCTGTCCCTATTTCTTACTAAACCGTTTTTTTTTAGTTATAGTCGCATTGCTTCAAAAGTGGTCCCTAAGTTCCTATGAGCTAGACTTACCTTTAAGGAAGGCCTTTGCCCTATGGTAGGAGAATATACGCTTATAATAATACTTCAAACAGGGAGTATGAGACGAACTTGTCAGTGATAGGTTGGCAGAACATGGCATGCGTGAGTCCCTGCCAGCGCTTGCAGGTGGCGCCGACCGGGGTGCCGTCCGGCCGCGAGATGTCAAACTGGACGTCACTGTAGAAGCTCACCGTCATGAATGGACCTGTAGGGTATTGGCTTATCACAATAACAATATGGGTAAAATTATAAAATAGTACTTAAGAGCGTGTACGCCGTACGGCATTTCATGCAAATTATCAAGTCCTTATTTTTCGAAACGACTGAACCGATTTTAATGAAACTTCACACACATAAGCAGGATACATAGGTCTAAAAAGTTACACGCTCATAAGAGCAAGTATGAAAGTGGCGCCGGTGACTGAAAAGTTGTTTGGTAATCGGTTGTCGTGGTATGCGCATGTGATGCGGGGGAATGAGGACAATGTCGTGAGGCAAGTTCTGAGTATGAATACGGATAGGTATAAGAGTAGAAGAAGACCAAGGAAACGATGGATGGACTGTGTGAAGGATGATATGGCAAGAAAGGAGGTGTCTGATGAGATGACAAGTATTAGAGAAGTATGGAAGAAGAAGACATGCTGCGCCGACCCCAAATGAATTGGGATAAGGGCAGGAGAATGATGAATAACAACGGCAATACATAGGCATCCAACAATATGCATTACGCTATTCGTAAATAGCGTAGCTGTTGTCGAACAGACAGTCTTTTAAACATGAAAAGCAAAGGATTTGGTTTTTTTTTAACATCCATCGGACAGTGATAGAATGTGTGTTTCGCATTTGGGGTGCAGGTCAAGCAGCTCGAGAATTGGCTTGAGTAGTGTCATAAGAATAAGATAAGTTTACTTAAACGATTATCATTCCGCCTATTCTTGGACAGGGGTTTCGGTAAAGTTACAGTCTCTTGGAACACGACAGCTTCGATCGTCCAAAAAGATGGCAATACATATACAGATGTATTGGCATCTTTTTGGACGATAGATCTTTTTGGACGATAGATCTTTTTGGACGATAGATCTTTTTGGACGATAGATCTTTTCGGACGTTACTTAGATTTTTTTGGGGGATAGAAGTATTTGGTTCGTGGCCTATTGCATAATATTCCTTCAGGGAACAGAGGACCATTGATATTACCTACAGTTAGCAGCCCATCAGGTCCAGATATTGTTCCCAATCTTAATTTAAATGGTACGGGTGCGGGTAATTGTGAGTTGTGAGTCGCATAGTTTAGGTACACTAGACTCATTTTGTATCCTTGCATGACACACACTAGACTTTTATAATGAAACCGAATGTACTTAGCATAAATTACGTGACTCTCAACTCACATTATTACGCTGGTTTGGCCTCACCCTCAACTCATACATAACATAACATCACGCCTGTAATCTCTGAAAGGTTAGGCAGAGGTGTAACTAATACTACACCCACATTTCGCCAGTTATGTTCAAGTCCCATGTAATGGGGGTACTTACCTATTACTCGGGACTTGAACCCTCAACTCACCTTGAATCCAAAACACTTCTTCACCACAATCATTCTTAACAAGATACACCGGTTTGACAGCCGACCACTGCTGCTCCACAGTTCCCAGGAGTTCTCCGGGGGGTGAGTAGACGTCCAGGTGCTGCAGCTGGCAGGGGAGGCAGCGGCCGGTGCAGGCGTAGGGCCGGTGTATCCTCATGACCTCTGTCCCCTGGCCGTTGGTCACGCTCAGCTGCAGAGGACGTAAACCCAAGCAGAAGTATCCAGCCCATGAGCTGGTGGTGTTGAGATAGTGTTAGAGTATTGCAGTAATGTTGTAAGTATAGCATAATGTTTCCACAGCTGGAGGTCATACCCCCTCTCTGTGGGAGGGAGTGGGCTGTAATCCACTACGCTGAATCAGTGCGGGTTGGTTTCCGAGGAGGGGAGTGGTGGTGGTTATTCTGACACGCGGTGTAGGAAAATATCGTGACGATTGGATTTATGTAATTTTGAGGTCGCCAACACCCATATTTGCTTTACATTCTATATAGGTACATAATAATGTAACCTACTTATCATTTACTCTTTCTCTGAAACGGTGACGGAGAACGTGAAGGTTGACAGGGGAGAATGGAAGAAGAAACGTGTTGCACCTACCCCAAGTAACATTTTACAAGGGCAGGAAGATGTTAGGCATCTCATGTAAAATTGTGAACCTAAAAGAAACTGACTTGTTATGCTCTTCAATGGTATAGATCAGGGTCTGATCTGAGGTCCTGATGAAGTATCTGTTCCGCCTTCCTTTGAGGAGCACCACGTTCCTTACGCGAAGCTTTTTAGTGATAAAGAGTCGGTCGATGGGCAGCAGTTCGTGAAGTATGGGACGGTCTGGAGTCGGCTGGAATGGACAACTGTCTTGTGGGTACAGAGGCACACACTTCTACTTACAAATTTTCTCATTCGGGTTGGCAGAACCTACAAAAGCTTCCCCTTGGCTTCGTTTTTTCGTATATCTGGTCGCCGCACGCTTGCCGGTCGGGAGTATCAATAAGAACAATGTATGTCCTAGGAGGTACTGGCTCTTGGCGTTTCCACTCACAACTACCTGGCACCAGCTGGTTGATGTACTATACAGGTGCACCTCATCCTAACCTACGTTAGGTGGAAGCGCCAGGGTAGCCCGAAAATTATTTCATGAAAAAACTCATTCAATGGGATTAAATGTACTTAAAACCCTCAATACAGCCCTCGTATTAATGATTTAAATGATTGTGACTCAGTAAGGTCATATTAGTTACGGTCGCGAATCATAATCAATATACAACCTGACACTGACCTGCAAATTGCAAAAAAACTTATGAAAATTAGATTTTCGCGGGCTACCCAGCGCTTTCACCTTGATGTTATGTGTTCCTCAATTTCAACTGTGAATCAACCCTGTGGACGCATCCAGGGCTGATAATGCAACTTACGGTCCTTAAAATTATTTTGTCTGATTTTGCATCACTGTCAAAATCGCAATGGTCTTTATTTTTGTTCGGATAAAGTTGCTAACAGGTTGTAGAGGAAAGAGATAGAATCACTATGGAAGAGCTACAATTATGATAGTAGATATAATTAAGATATCCTACGATACTTACCTGACGTGTTTCAACTACAAGTTCCTTTGGGCCCTCCGGCCCAAGATCCACTAGGGGTAGCGGTAGAGGTTTATCTACTTCTACGATCTCCTGAGGAGGAATCGGAATCGAATGCAGCATCATGGCTAACTCGCAAGGTGTATCCACTCACACGCTAGACCAATTCAATACATCATCGATGTATTTCTTGTATTGTCTTCTTGATTTCCGAAAATTATTTAGAACTCTGGTTAAAACGCTTGACGTGAACTGTCAGGCTAACAGACAACCAGCGAGCATAGAAAAGAGATATCAGAAATAATTCTAGGTGTGAGAGCTAGAACCAAGGAGCTTATATACAATAGGTACAGATCTCCGGAGACCGCAGTGTCTAGGTACATACTGGTTCAATTCAGATGGTGCTTGCGAACAGAAATCCTTGCTGATTTTGTGATTTCTTCACGAAATCCTTGCCTAAAGAAAAAAAAAAACAAAAAAAAATATTAAAAAATCCTTCCTTCCTAATCATTACTTAAAGTATTCTTTTGACAAAGTATTAAAACTCCTCAACTTAACAAAACCAATCCGGTCAGTTTCCAATAATATCACAAATAAACTAACCCCACTAATATATTTTCAATGCATTTTATCGATTCCCGCGGCACCCATAAACTAAAACAGCAGTTAACATGATCTGAATAAATGCAAATGTCGGGATTATTATTACGAATGGGGGAATTCATTTAAATTTTTGTGTAAAAAAATTGGGAAACTGTATCGCTTTTATCAATCGGGTGCAACAATATACGCTATTTACAATGGGACACAGTGTGACCATGCGGTACGGACTAAAGTTAAGTGTGTTGCCCGAAACTTAAAAAGACAAAGTCGTTTGGTATTTTCATCAAGCACTGCTAATCTAGTATCTAATACCGAACTATAGTGGTAATGATGATAAGAAGCTATTTTGAAATTGTTAAAAATTTACTCATACCGATCCAATAGATAACTATGAACTACAGCATACTGTTAATAATACAACAGTTACTTTTAAACTACTATTTTAACCGAATTTACAGGAACTCTTTAGAGGTAATATTTCCAGCTGTGATCTTACATGCGGGCACGGTCAGTATATTTCGTTTGCACACACTAGTTTTCCTGCTGCACAAAGACGGAGTCACGGAGGGGTCTCTCTGTGCAGCAGGGTCACTGGCTTAAAAACTTTACCTTAAAACAGCTTCAGCAAGTAGAAGTTTGTTTAATACGGACCCCTAATGGATATCGCCGACTTCGCACATTCCTACATGTTTACGCCAACCGCATAGAAACTGCAGCGATGACATCCGTCCAGCCACACGGGCCGCTGACGCAGCAATAATTCAACAGTAGCAGTTAGTTATTTTTAAGTATTATTCTGTCATTCCATATTCGATCCACCGTCTGCAGTTTACGTAATTGACGCAGTCGGTAGGATAATCTCGGGCCGGTTCGCGAATCGCGTTAGAGTCATCATAAATCGAGCACCACGATCGCGAGTCATCCGGGTCAAGTCACGTCACGTGGAGAATCCAGACTCCAGACATCGATTCACGGAGAAGAACCAGAGATGAAGTAATGTGAGTACACTAGAATCTTTCTCGTGTTGCTTCTTTTCTATTCCTAGTTACTTTTATGTCCAAGATTTTTCATCACGAAGGATCTAATCGTTAGGAACCTGCATCGCGACAGGCGCGCAGTATAAACAAAACTAATAAAAAGAATGTGTTTAAAATACAATCATCAACGTACAAGACATTAGAATGTCCTAATATTCATGCAAGTCGTGTGGTCACTGCGCTTTTTAATGGCGCACGCGCCGGCCGTGCACCATTTTATGCAAAAACGCAAATTTCGAACGAAATTTGAAACGCTCCATTGTGTAGCCAGCTTGAATGAATAAAAATAATTGTTGCCAAGTTCAATTTTTGGGGGAAATGCGTTTTGCGCAGGTCTCGCCCATTGTGTGCGCAAGAGTGTGCCGAATAGAATTAACGATAGTTTTTATGCAAGCGACGTTTTGAATTAATAAGGATTTTTGCATGGTCAAACTGAGTATTGATTATATTGAGAACGGGCGTACGGAGGGGATGTGGGTCACTGTTGTACTAGGTCAGCTACTGTTGCAGTTTGTTTTATTAAAGTTGTTTACAATCTAGGGAGTTTCGAATTTCATATATAAAGTAAATCCTCTTTAAGATCCAAAAAGCATTAAATTTTATTTAATTTATTTTATTTTACATAACCTTACTGAACATTGGAACCACGGTTCCGATTGGTAGTTTTTTATACAAAAGATACTCCACATAAGACAAACTAAGCAGTTGTGCACGACGGCAAGGAGAAGGTGCAACATATCCTCTGTTTACACCGAGTAAAATCTCAAAAAAATCTTTTCTAGAACTTGAATAGGTACAATCACTGTACTCAAGTCCCTTTTTAACCGACTTCAAAAAAAGGAGGAGGTCCGCAATTCGGTTGTGTTTTTTTTTTTTTGTTTCTCCGTCATTTATGAACCGATTTGAAAAATTCTTCTTTTATCTGAATGGATCTACTTCCCGATTGGTCCCATAGAAATTTCATCAGAATCAGTTCAGTAGTTTGGTTTTGAAATCAAAATAGCTGGAAAAAATGTCATCCAAGTAAAAAAAATTGCGAAATTGATACTTGACAAGGATTTGTGTGTGGATACGATAACTAAAAAGGGTAAAATAATTTTTTTTTTGCAAAAAAAAAAAACCGACTTCCAAACAAACAATAGTCACCGACTTCCGAAAGTAAAGTTATTTTCCACTTTTTTTATTTTTTTTGGAAGTCGGTTTTTTTTTTGCAAAAAAGTTTTTTTTTAAGTAAAACTTCGAAACTCCCAAGTTATGTGTAGTTTTTTTTTATATTAAATGGGCCTAATCTTGACCTCAATCTTGTCCTGAGAACAGAGATGAAGTCGACGATGGAACGAACTAACTCAAAAGAAGCCTATTAACTCTCGACTTGAATAGATTGGGGTCATATGAACTCGAGAACACCGACGCAGGCAGGAGATTCTAATCTTCGGCAGTGCGCATAATAAAAGATGTAGCAAAGTGCTTCGTGCGAATGTGTGAAACATCGACATTTCGACAAGGAATGGGTGCTTAATCTGCCGTCTGGACTCCCGATGGAAGAAGAGAGACCTAGTGCACTTGTGGAACTTGTGCAAAAGCACCTATCTTAGGAGAAAGATTGGGCACATAGAACAATAAAAGACGAATATTACTCGTAAATTCATTGTTATTCACTTTTTTTGTACTTCAACATTTTTTAATCTCATACAATATTAAATAACATTCATACAATATAATCATTTGTTTTCGTGTTTCGCTCGATTATGTATCAACTCCTTACAGGAGGAATTTGGAGGTAATTTCAACTTATTTCATCTCAAAATTTCAGCCATTTTGAAGTTTATCAATTAATATAATTGACGTCGTATTGCTTTAAGTCATAAGTATTTATTAATAGATTTTGATGCTCAAATTTTGAGATGTAATAAATTGTCTTAGAATAATTTTTGCCTCAAAAGTATCTTAAGATTTTCAACAAAAATATGTAGGTAGGTAAATAAGGACTTCTGTCAACAAAGTTTAAAATATCATTACAATAAACATAATAACTTATTTCAAAAGTCTAAAATAAAGAAAAAAATAATAACAAAGCACTATTTCAATGGATAGTAATTGAACTAAACTACAGTGTCTATTTCGAGCGAAAAACATAATACATACAATAAAACATGCGCGCGATCATAATAATATTATATTAACAAAAACGATCTTTATTATCTAAACAATAAGTGATAAGGCTCACTGATTCGCAACTTCTCTTTCTTAAATCTTAAGGAAATACGTTTGTTCGTAGTTCTTGACAAACTGTAAAGAGTTGCCATGTTTAAAAACCAAACATTAAAAATATTTTCATTGCTCATGAATTTGAGATGGTGATTTAATGATGTTGTTGGCAACCTTTAAAAGTTTGTCTTGTTTATAGTCTAAAAACGACTTAGTTGACTTAACCGGCTAAATTAATTTAATTTTATCAGAATTACTAAAATATATTGCAGCTGTGGTATTAATTTGTCGGTGAGTCAACTCAATGATACGACGATATATAGTCACATAGTCTCACAAATATCATAATATAATGAAATATCGTAAATTCATCATAAAAACTTAACAAATACATAGTGTTTTGCTTAACCAGTGTTAGATTTTTAACAAAAAATCTATTTATATATTTTTTAAAGAAAAAAATCAAGCTTTTCCTACTAAATTGGCTAAAAAGCAAGGCACTTCGTGAAATAACCTATAAGTTTATTATATACAATAAAATATAGTTTTTATATCTAAATAAATATCATCTAAAAATATATTTTGTATCACAATGAATTATTCTGTACAAAAATATGGTCCTTCGTTTGTAATATCCCAGTTTCTTTAAACATTAAAGTGTTTATCAAAAAATATAGCACCTCCATCTAAAATAGTATATAATACTTGTTTTATTATTTAAATATGTATGTAGCGAAGGCAATCTTGTGTCTAAAGACATCTTGTATTTATTTATTAATGTATACTTACATTGATTCTATTTATATCTTCTATTAAAAATTTTCGTTTTTGTGTTTGTCAAAACTTTTTTTATAATTTCTGCTACCACAGTTTCCCCGTCCTTATATAATAGAAGACATAACTACAAAAATATTTATACAAGTTTAAATATAAATCAGCTGCAGCAATTTAGACTAATAACAATAAAATTTCAAAGATTTTTTTTTTATAAATTTTACTATGCTACTGATTCTCAAACTTTATAGACATTTTGCCCCCAAAAAATTGCGGTACTGGGTGCTTACCACCCCCTTATAAAGAGGTATTATTTTAGCTTTCGCGTGGGTGAAAGTTAGAGTATAGTTTTACTCTTTCCTACGCAGAAGTAAGATTAAAACAATATGTCCCGCATTAAGAGGTTGTGGAAAGCCCACTGATCGCACCAGATAGGCATTATGTCAATGTGAAATAATGAACGCTCTTTTATAAAAAGTGTTTGTTAATAAACTATACAGTGAGTCGGTAACTACTCAATCACATCGTTCTACAAAGTATACCTAAACTACTAATGGAGAATTTATTACAATATTATTTAAATATTTACATACTGCTGGAGTTATAAAAGTTATTTAAAATAATTTCAATTATAAAGTATCATTTTGTAAAATCGGATTTAAAATTAGTCAAGACATACATTTTCTTAGGGTTCGTTATCTTTTAACATATTAGACAGTTTTTCTTGAAACATTAAAAACACGTCAATATTTAATTACGCTTTTCTTATTTTACCTAAAGTCCAGCAGTACTCAAGAGGTTGAAAGTTAGAAAAGATAGTACCTAAGTAGGTACCTATCTTTAATCGTTTTAAAATGAACTCTTTGGCTTTCGATCAACTGGGATTCTGTTTGTGTCGCGATTTGTGTAAATTATACGTTTGTTTACGTACTTCGTTCAAATTCTTAAACTTTTCAAAGGGCCTTCGAAATAAAGGTGTTTGAAAAACTTTCAGAACCATTGCTATATCTGAGATAAGTTAAAAGGGCTATGTTACGTTTGATATTTAGTTCTAAATTCTGTTACTGTTAACCTGCGTAATTCCACTGCAGAGCAAAGGACTCCCCCCATGACATTCAGTTGTTTCCATTCAGGGCTAATGTAGACCTCTGGTAGTTGGTTTTGTCCAGCCCGTCCCGCTATCTTTTACGACGTCCGGACCGGTAGCTCTTCCAGGTTTTGGTTTGTCTTGTGACTTCCTTGTCTTGACTGGACTGGAGACTAACTGGATGTATTCTTGGACATATTGCAATTCTTCACTATTCACTCTGATCCTATGCTTAGTGGTTTTTTACATCAGTTTGGTCTTGGACTTGTCGCCAGTCCAACCTCAAGGCTTGCATTACTGAGTTGGTTTAACATTAGCTTTAGTTTTGCCGCCGTGGAAAGGAATACGATAATGTCGTCAGCGAAGCGAAGGTTTGTTAACCGCGGCCCAACCGTTTACAATACCGCTTCTCCGTTAGCTTTTTGAACGCTTCTTCAAGAGCAGCAGTTCTCTTATATTTTATTTATTTAAAACATATCACGTTTTGGTATATAAATGTATGACTTAAATCGTCGGTATTTACACCCCTAAAGTGTGAGTACATGCCACTTTTCCCTTATTTCAGATAGCAAAAAATATATTTTTCATACATTTAATATCATTGTCAAAGACATTACAACGTTTACTATAAATCCATAACACCACTCAACTCACTCATTCTCCAACTTATGTCTGTTACTGAACACATCATCACTAGAAAACATCAATTTGGGTTCCGTACCTAAATAGCTTGAAAGAAATCACTTGAAAAGTGTCGAATGTGTGTTAAAAACGTCTTATTTCTAAATGGATATGCGAATAGGAACAAAAGTGGTAGGTACGGAACACTACGTGGATATGTCAGTTCGTTCTTGTCTTAATGAGAATCTTATTCGTAAGGCACTCATACTCGTCTTTTACATTCAAACTTATGGAAGAGATCTCTAAATTGTGTTTTATAATGATGTTTTTAAAAAAGCTACCAATACTCTTAGCCAAGAAATTCTACTAGATTCTTCTCCATTTGTTATGAAATGGAGAAGGTTGTAATATTGCTGTACAGCGCCATCTCTCGATATGAACTGTTACTACGTGAACTAAGATAACTGATTGTCTTTTTTGTGTTTGTAAAAGTATTTCAGAAATACGCCTAACTCATGTCACCGTTTCATAAAGAATAAGGTTCATATTTATATTCAATTAAAAATCATAGATAGAAAACTGTTTTACAGTACACGAATGAGTTTGAAGGCGTGGCCAATAGATGGCGCTGTATCAGAGCAGCAGGTGCCGGGCTGGGCGGCTGGGCGGCTGGGCGGGTGTGGGGCTAGGCGCCGAGGTCCATGTCGAAGCAGTGCTGGCGCGGGTGCGAGTGCGGCGCGTGCGGCGCGTGGTGGTGCGGCCCGCCCAGCAGCAGCGCGGGCAGGCAGCCCTCCGTCAGCGCCAGCAGCGCGCTCTCCGACAGCAGCGACGACGAACCTGCACCATTGCTAACGTTAGGGGCTGCTTCCTAAATTACACAGTAAACTAGCGGCACTGCGACTTTTAGTAGTATAAAGACTATTAAACAGTTATATTAGAAGAATGTTGGCCTCAAGTTGTTAAAGGTGACAGAAGGCTACTCAACTCTTGGATTATTATTCTGTTATAGAAACCATCAATCATTTCACGCATCGAAGTGTCTTATTTACTTTGGAGCAAGTTTATGAATTCCTCATTTCAATTTGGGCTAGTATTGAACAGAAAAGTAGGTAACTTAGGTACTCTCCTTTACTGCATCGGTATTGGTAATACTAAAACAACTAGTCTGTTCCATTCCTCGCTTCCAATAAATGTATTGCATACAAAATGTAAACGGACCCTTCACGAAGCCGTCAACCAAGCATTCTGTACATCCAAGTAAGCAACCTTACGCAAAAAATATTTCTGAGAAACGACTTTTTGTTTTCGGATGAAAAATCACGTTTTACAGTAAAACTCAATGTAACGCACTCAAAACATTGTGCTAATGTATGCATTGAATAGAAAACGGATCATAGACGTATTTAAGGTAAAGTTATAACCTTAAAGCCAGGCATCAAAAAAATAAAAATTTGAAAAATTGGAACTTTGACCCCCAATATCTCCGTAACTAGAAGGTTCCCAGGTATGCTCCAGAACAAAAAAAAAATATCGCAATGTTGCGTAGAACAAGTGCCTTTCGTCTTCGTTAAGGTTCTATTTACACTTTATATCAACTATTTGCTACTGTAAGTCAAAATGATTTTAAAAGAAAAGTTGTGAAGTTGTAGCGCAACTGGACGCAATAGAGAATGCAAGCATTATTGCTTTACCTGCGTTATGGTAGCTGGCCGAGTCGTCGTGTAGCATGGAGGAGATGGTTCTGTCTGCTGCTTCCGCCACCACGTTACTGAGGCACAGCTGCGACGTTGGCGATGAGCATAACATAGGATCCCCTGAGCAACAGAATACACAGTTAGACTCTATGATGGAATAGAAAAAAAACAAAACAATTAAGCCTGATTCGATATCGTGGATAATTTTAATTAGAACTGAAAGTACTCTTGTAAAAAAAATAAGCAAAGTTATAAATCTTATAACATATCTAGACTGAAGACGTATTAATGTCAATAGCATATTTGTCTAATTGCTGTGCTAGCTCGCCGACAGTAGCTCACACGAAGCAGCAATTTGTATAGTCACCAACCCGTTTGTCAAGCGTGGTGACAATCAACGTCTCTGCATCATCATCTGCCTAGCTGTTTCCCAACTATATTGGGGTCGGCTTCCAGTCTAACCGGATGCAGCTGAATACCAGTATTTCACATGGAGCGACTGACTATTTGCCTGTCTTCAAAATCCAGTTAGTACTGTTTAATACGATAACCTTTGGTAAGACTGGTTGTCAGACTTTCAGGCTACTGACTACCTGTAACGACGGTCAAAGATCTACAAATGAAAGGCCGGACTAACTGCTTTCAACGTCTCTTGTGATCAGTAATAGCAGCACTGAACTTCCAGAGAAACCACATTGTTCAGCGGACGGTTTTACTGCTGTCGAGTGGTTAGTTGCTAACCTGGTGAAAGAGTTTCTATGCCGCCCATAGGCCTCTGACTTGGCTTTACATGCCGTCGAGAAATATCTCTCAGGCATGCTGGTATCCTCACGATGTTTTCCTTCACCGAAGCAAGTGATAATTATACAATACGCACATTATTCCGAAAAATTAGGGGTGCGTGTTTTGGGTTCGGGTTAGTTCTACTGTTAAGGATGACTATAAAATGCTGTTTACCTGATGTGACAGGGTTGTGTGAGTCGTCGTCCATAAGGTCTTCAATTTGTGCCAGGTTGAGCACCGCGTCGCTGTCCTCGTTGCTCAGCAGGTTGGGAGTCGGGGACAGTCGCATCTGTGGGCAATATGATAGTGTTATAGAATAACAAAAATATCGGCTGTGACAACCGTAGTCAAAGAGAGCTGTGAACTTATATTGCACGATATTTCTTTTTCAGTAATTTAACTGTTTAACTTTTTATCCCAGATGAATCTTGCCGAGTTCAAAAGTTTCGCTTTTTATGGCAGAACAAGGATCTTCTGGCGCTTGAGTTACGTTGACAGATGAGCATTTTGAGTAAACTCGACGACGAGACCAGATGAGAGACGAGTGTTAGTGATAATTATGGCCACGCTCCAAAACAAAAAAAAAACATGAAAATTTAATAGATTTTTTTATAACGTGCATAATTTCTTAATAATTCCAATATTGACACGAATTTTTGCCTCCATAGCTTCAAGCTTCTTGAGTCTAGCTCGAGAGCATCAGTGAATAGGGCTTACCTTAATGTCCTTGTGGGTGAACAGATGGTCGGGCACGGGCTCGAGGCACAGGTCGGGCTCCAGGCAGCCCAGCGACAGGCCCTCGTCTCGACTGAGAGGCGAACACGAGCCTAGCTTGAGGCCGTCTGTGGATAAACAGGCAATTGTTAGTATTTTATAAGCTACTTAATCACAAGGGTACCAAACCTTACAACAACATCGACGACATGTATCGTAAAAAATCCCGATGTGAAGCCGTTTCGTGAAAATTTGCGATATAATTTATATGGGCCAGTGATGGACATAAGCGGGTGGACTCAGTATTTTCTGTGATGTAACATAATTATATCGTCCCATGATTCGACATCATGTTGTAAGTTTGACGGCACGGTTGGCGCAGTGGCTGAGCAATTGGCTGCACCACGTGCCGCGGGGTCGATTCCCGCACGGAACAATTATTTGTATGGCCTACAGGTAGTTGTTCCGGGTCTGGCTGTTTGTGTATGTGAGTTCACACGATACAGGAGAAATTCCGTTCACACGATACAGGAGAAATTCCTAGTGTGGGGCAACGTTTTGTAAAAAAAAAGAAAGTTTTTACGACGTACGGTGTAAATTTACACGATACGACATCAAATCGTCGTGGTGGGGATCAAGTTATACTGGTGATTGTGTGTCTTGATAACACAGATAACCTCCTCTAGATTCCGCATAGAAGGCAACTTATGCGCGCCGCACATTTGTGGCTTAGCACTACTATAATATCTCGATGCTCGTTTTTATCTCTTCAGTGTCGACTAGACGTTAGACCCGTTAGATGCTAGCAATTTTGAGAATTCAATTTGTATGAAAGTTTGATTGCTACGGTTTACATAAAAAAAAAACGACTACCTATGCAGTTAAACGGTGAGGAAAATTATCCAGGACCTTGAGTTATAAATAAAGATGGGATAATATTCAACTATTAAGTAAAATTACAGCATCAACCATTTTAGAAAGAGCTCAGCTTATAGTGGCTGAAATAGTGAATCTCGTTGATGTCTTTCCCTTTCACTCATTAGGTACTATTATATTGATGTCTTTTTCCCACAAAACTAATAGTTTCATGAGCAGTACGCTCTTGCTTATCGATAAATAAAATATCGATGTTTTGTTGTTTATTTGAACAAAATAGTTCAATTAAAATATAAATACATACAATTTACGGTTCATTCTGAAAAATAATCAGGTTTTGTGCGAATTCAACCGTCAATTAAACCAATGGCATGTAAAAATGTTAAAGTTAAAACTTTGTTAATTAGGAATAGGTATTCGGTGATCTATTTCATATTGTAATGAAGTAGGATCTTTACAACATAAAAAGGGAACATTGATATATCATTGTTTAAAAAAAATATCGACATCGAATTTACATTTAATGTCATTGTCCCATCACTACGGCCGGTGACGTCACCTTGAAATAGCCAATTGGATTGCACTTGTCACTCCCCGCGCACCGCGTGCCTACCGCTACATTTAGTGAGCACGAATTCAAACAAAATATTTATGATACGGAATCTAGAGGAGGTTATCTGTGCTTGATAATGGGTGAGTACCAAGTGCGCCGTTGGTGTAGTGGTCGGAAACGCGACTATTGAGCATGAAGTTCTTGGTACGACTCCCAAGTAGGGCAATTTCAGTGCAGTCACTGAGTCCAGATTTGTGCCAAGTCGATTGCAATAGGCTCGCCCCCTATTACATAATTGGCGAAATGTGGGTGTAGTACTAGTCACATTTCTGCCTAACTCGTCTGGGGCTGAGGGCATGATGGTATAGCGTAGCGTACCGAGCGCGTCGAGCGCGGAGAGCGCGGCGGCGGGCGGCATGTCGCGCAGCAGGTCGGGCGGCTGCGACCCGAACTCCATCAGCGACACCGGCTCCGTCTTAGGCAGCACCAGCTCCTGTAACACACACATGCGAAGGTCACTATTGTGTGCCAGCAAAATGATGCCTCACTTCTTATCGTGCTCTCCGAGTAGCAACACAATACAAGATCTTTGAGAGGCCGACACCAACTCTGTGGACGTGGCTAACTTCTGGATGAAACCTATACAGGGCGTAAGGCCATATATAAATATATATGTATGTGGGCATATATATATATCGTTACTAACAAGTATTAAAGTGTTTCTGAAATAAATGTATATTTAATTTATTTATACGAGTAGACTAACCGGTGCGGGTAGGGTATTGCTGGGCGGCTGCGCTGGCGCCTGCAGGCTGGGCTCGGGCGCGGGCTCGGGCGCGGACTCCACGCCCGAGTCGTCCGTGTGCGGAGACGCCCAGCCGCCCTCGCCCGGGGACACCGCCAGCCCGTGCACGCGCGCTAGCCGCTCTAGCTCCTGGGAAGATACAACATAACGTATTCATGGCTTGCTTTACCACTGCTTAGCCTGCGTGACTAATAAGAACCGGTTAACTAATCTGGCAGATAATTCTTTGCGGTTACCAAAAAAACTGAATTCTTAATTTATCTGGTAGATAGTGCCCATTCAGACATTGAAGCAGAACTCTTTAATAAAAAATAGATTTGATAGGCAAAGGTTTTCTGCTTAGATCACAATCATTGTGAGACAATAAAGCCACTGTGTAATTTGTAACCCACCATTCATAATGTATCGAGAATTCAACATTAAATGTGTGTAGGTACGACTAAAACCAAAAATTGTCCCAAAAGCTTTTTAATGAGTGGTACAGTTAAATAAAAAAAAACATTTTATACTAACGGGACACTACAATCTTTGCATGTATCAAGAGGATTTTGTTTTTTCACGCAAAAATGAATATGAAAGAAAAAGAAAGAAAAAACGTTTATTGGCACATGCCACAAGTACACAATACAAAATATAAAAAAAGCAAATATAAAATAAAATTTAAAACTAAACAAGGAATATTAATATCATATAGTTTGAAAGATAAAATATAAAGTACACACCTGTATCCTCAACATAAGCTTCCTATTATGTATCTCAATCTGTTTCCTCCTCTGTTCGCTCTGCTTCAACCTGTTGACCTCATCGCGCAGACACTTGATGTAGTCCACGCTGCTCTTGAGGATCGTGCCCTTGTTGGGGCGCACGTCTCGGATGACCTCGTAGAAGGGGTCGTTGGTCTTCGGGAGGAGGGTGCCTAGCTCCTTTATTCTGTCGTTGATGTTGAAACGGCGTCGTCTCTCGACTGGAATTGAGAGGATTTTGAAATAAGTACGAGCACATGTTGGTAGTATTATTAATTTTATTTGATTAGTGTGAATGTGAGGTCAATGTGGGTCATTTTTAAGTTTTTTGTTTGTTTTTATTTTTACTATAGTTTGAGTACTATAAGCGACCTACACAAATGTCCTTTCTTTGGTATTGTTCGTCGTTTCGTTGAGCTCCTTGAGTTATGAGTCGAGCTACACGATAACTGACAAATGCTTGCACTGGCTGGACAGGTCCACTCAAATCTGTGTGGTTCTTTCTTCAAAAGACCATCTCAGACACTCATCTGCATAGTCATGTGAGTTTATCAAGATTATGTCTGGACCTTAAAAGAGACCACCTCTGGTTTGTTTCGGCTGTTTTTTCTCAGGGTAGTCAGATACGAAACACCAGCCTCATCTAGTTTTAAAAAAGAAGACGAATAAAAGTGTTTGTAAAATCCTATTTGCAAAATAAACATCATTTATCATTTAATGGCTATTCTGCATTAGAAAAATGAAGCTATTACTTTTATTTGATGTACTATTGTGAACTATTATTAATATTTTTGTTTTTGACTGCCTCGTTGGTCTAGTGGCCGTAATCGCGACTGCTGAGCATGAGGTGCTAGGTTCGAAATTGCTAGGGCAAATTGTTATTGGATTTTTCCATCAGGAATTTCTAAGTAGCAGCCACGGAGTTTGAATTAGTGCCCGGTTGATAGCAATAGGGTCGCCCCCTATTACATGGGACTTAAACATAACTGGCGAATTGTGGGTGTAGTATCAGGTACGCCTTTGCCTAACCCTTCGGGGATTACAGGCGTGATGTTATGATTAATATTTCTATATGTTGAGGACGACTGCGGCTTCTAGTTTAACCGGATTCAGCTGAATACCAATAACAATCAACGATCAACTTCACACATTTATTAGATTAAGTAGATACCAATACCATAGAATTGACAGATAACGTTAGTAAATCATAACATTTACTTCCGATGCTGATACATAAAGGCGATTTATAGATGAGATCAAAATCATTCGATCAATCTCGTCTGGCCGTCTCCTTCATCTCTAGTTTCACATGGATGATGTGGGCCGATCCCGGCGGCACTGCAGTGCCGGGCCGACCCGCGACGGGAGTGGAGCGAGCCCTGAACATCCCGTCAGCTTACAAAAATCAGATTAATATACTGGTCCCTCAGTGAGGGAACTTTCAGATATTAAGCTGAAAAGAACAGATACTACACTTTGATCTTAGCCAAAAGGCCGAGAAGCGATGCCGGTTTAGAAGTACCTGAGGGGTGTCATTCAATCGCGGAGAATCTTAACACCGCGATTCAGGAATCGGTCTCAAATAAAAAGTGCCATCTAGCGGCGCTTTATGGAATTATAACATTTGGGTTGAGCGCTATCTTTCTTTGTGTTTTGTTTAACTAGTTTTACAATCCGTAGTCGTAATATTATAGGGTAGCCTCAGATGTATATACAACTTTTTTTGGCCATATTTTTTTTACGTTTGTTTGATTTCTATTATTTAATTAAGAAGCAGTACATTCGTTAAGCGGCACCTTTATAAGACAATAACTACCGCATTAAATGAAAGTAACTAAACCTATTTTGATTACAGGTTATTTGCAAAGAAGCAAGGCCGGACAAAGTCCGGATGGGGAGACATAAAGCAGGACATGTCCAGACAACTGCCCCGTTGGTAGTGGTCGCAAGCGCTACTGCTGAGCACGGGGTACTTGGTTCGATTCTCAGGTCGGGCAAAGTGTTATTAAGTTTTTCCATCAGGAATTGCTGAGTAGCAGCCACAGGGTCTGGATTTGTACCCAGTTGATAGCAATTAGCTCGTCCCTTTTTACATGGTACTTAAACATAACTGGGTGTACTATTAGGTACACCTCTGCCTATCCCTTTCGCAGGGCCAGTTATACTCACTCATGTTGTGATTGTCCTTCTTCTGGCGGTCCTTGGCGAGCGCGTGCATGTCGGAATCGGTCAGCAGCGCGCAGTCGCCCGCCACCGAGCTGGCGGCCGATGGCGGGCCCGACGATGATAGTGGGCCTGCGCCCGAGTCCAGCGAGAGGATGTCCTCTAGGAACTCGTCAGCCTGGAAAGGTTTTGAAGATGGCGTATGATGGTAGACTAAGCTCTTTTTGTGAGAGATTAATGGCTTATTTCTTTAGGTTTTGTCAGAATTATCAATATGTAATTATAGTAGTTTGTCGAGCCGAGATTTTTGAAAGCAATTATAAGCATTTTACCTAATTCCAAAAATACTGGACCACTCAGCTCAGTAGCAGTTCTTGTTTTTTATGTTAGATTCGTAATAATTGCAAAACTAGTTTCAAACACTTTGGTCCAGGTGAAAATGTTATAAAGAGTTGTCAATTTCTAGGACCAGTTTGTTTTCAATCAAGATTCTAAAGAATTTTCATAGGTCTTAGTTATTTACTGTTTTACGTTTAAAGAAGGTGTTTGTGTGCAGTTTACCTCTGAGTTATTGCTAGCTGCGGGCAGGGCGGGCGAGCGCAGGGAGGAGGAGGGCCGCTCCGGGGAGGACGCGCGCCGCGTGCCCAGCTCGGGCGCGGACTGCGCCGGCGCACAGCGGGGTGACACCTGCAATGTAGAGCTCTATGGTCAATAATTGCGGCTTACAACTAGAAGACTGGATATAATTAGTCTAGTATTAAGCATCTGAGCGCCTTGTACGGACGAATTGTTGTTTTTTTTCATAGTTACATGCGAGAACTTGTAAGCTAACTAGTAAGTTGTACACCTTCCTTTTTCCAGTACATAGCTTCGCAAACAACCTCGTAGGTCTGACAATTTTCAGTTTTAAACCAAGAACGGCAACTGTAGCGTCAGCTGTTTCACTATCATCATACGTGTACCCATTGCGATCACTTAACGAAAATGTCTGAGAATAAAAGTTACAAGTTGAGGGTACCGTACCTGCGTCTGTGGTTGAAATGATTCACTGAGGTACTGGCGCACTTGACTCTTCTGCTTCTGTATCACGTGATACCGGGTGGGGTTCTCCAGAACTGTTCGCACCTGGAACATGGATTAGTTATAATTACTTAGCAAGTATTTACATAATAAGATGCCATTGTAGCCCTGAAGTTTCAGAAACTGCTAATTATATGCTTGTTGCGGTAAGAAAAAGTTCAGGTGAAAAAGCATCACGCATGTAGATGTTGATATAATAACATGATTGAGCAAGCTTGTTCATCAAAGCTCTTCGTCTGGGAGTAAATCTTTGACCCTTCAATACTTTCTTGCAGCCCCCACACAACTCAGAACAAGGAAGTCATCAACTTCTGTCTAATGTGAACAAAATGTGGAAACCGTGCTCGTACTCAAAATTTGCTGTTTGTCCAGCACGTGTACTTCTAATTCATAATTGGTACATAAATGTCGTGTTCTTACTGACCTGTAATACTTGTGGCGGTAGTTCAACGTGAGGCGTGATCCGCGGCACCTCCGCCGGACTTGACTTCTTCTTGTCCTCATTGTCCTTGGACTGGCCTGCTTGTTGTGCCTGTAAGAAACAAATAATATTCATCAGTTCACTAAAGTACTTAAATCTATCATGGACTAAGTAACACTAAATTTTGATGGACAGCTTTTACAGGTTCTAACCAGCTGACTGGCTGATTTTCTGCATCATCATCACTTCAGCCGTAAAACGTTCACTTTTATAGTATTCTCCTAAGAATCACAATATCGACAGGTCCAAGACATCCAATCTAGAGTTCGATGATAATTGGCATACTATGAAAATCCGTGAAACCAAACACGGGGCGCTAAAACTCAAGCTCCAAACAAGTAGATCATCAATATCGACCATTTAACAAGACACTAAGTGAATAACGACAGATCGATCTAAATCATTTGTAACAAAGCAACTATTTAACAAGAAAACCTACATCCTATGCTAATAGGATTAGATGTTAGATGACAAACAGACATGAACACAAATGTTCCATATACGGACAGTGATAAGTTCAATCAGTTTGCCTAGACAATTGGCATATCGTTAAATGATATATTTGGCCTTGAGAGTCAAGATTTAATTAGAATTATAGACAAAACGGTAAATATTGATGTAGGTCAACGTTAAGCTAGATAAGAAGATAAGTACGATACGGGTAAGAATTGTAATAGAATATAAACTAAGGTGGTAGAGGACAGACACCAAGAGCTACAAATTAGAAAAATGTGCTACCCATATATCTAACTTTTAACTTAACTTTGCAGACGGAGGATAGGACAGATCCCAACATCTATAACTGATTTGGCTTTGGCTGTAGTGTCCTATAGGACAATGGACCAAGATTGCTTCTCATAAGCTAGCGATTAACAATCGTAAATCCGACAAACTTAAACTTTGTAAAACTGGTATTTGGTTGTGAACACGTACTATAAAATGTGTTAACCGGAAAATTATCAAGAGATGCCAATGCTGAAGCTATCGCCGTAACAAAATTTTGGTATGTGGATTAATCGGTCAAACGAAGAAGAAGATCAAAAGACAGTAAAACAAGACATAAGTCAAATTGTAAAACAGAATCAGTTGTACTTAAATCACGTCTCCACTCACTATACTCCACTACTTTATTGTAATGCATATTATGTGTACAGACCACTAGTTCAGTAACCTATGGACGAGGACCACCATCAGTCAGGTTTTCCCCTGGAGTCCGCGTGGGAGCTTAGCGGCTTGATCTACTTGGTGATTTTATATCTTTCGTGGAATCAGACGTGCTAGGATCATGCTTGCATTACGTATGAAGCCTGTTATTCAAATGAATGTATGCAAAATGTTATTTAAGCCCTCTGATCTCTAGTGGAATTATATTTTGCTTTGCTTTTTCCTTGTCCAGGTGTTTCCCCGGCGGCTTGAAACCTTAGCCAAGGGCCAGGTCTATAACCTGACTTACCAGTTGCATCTTAGTAATCTTGCCCATTTTGTGATGTACAGGTAAGATACGCAGTATGTCACACACAACACCGCTTATTTTTGAATTAACTATTACAGTATCTCCATTCAAATCTCATCAAAACAACCGTCTTAGGCTTGGTAGTTTCTTGGTATTGGTTAAACTTTACCTACTTGTTAGTTGCGTGTCTCACCTACCGAGCTTGAAACACTACTACTTTTTAGAGATTAACTTTTTTGAAAGTTAATTATGCAAAAGAAAAAGATGCAGCCTTTTGTAATTCTGTGGGTATCTTCTCTTTTATGGGTACGAACTATAATTTTGAGAGAAACTTTTGCTGTGGGCCTTTAGTAGCTAGTTAGACAGCAAGTTTCCACTTGCCATCTGAGAAAACGAAGGCTTGAATGTTCATTTATGACGATAGTCATACTGCTAGATCATTAGAAAGTCTAAAGACAAACGAGTAGAAGAAGAAGCTACCTACTTGTAGTGACTCTCTGCGCAGCTGTTCCTGTGCATGTTCTCGCATCAACTGCTGCTTCAGCTGAGTGCGAGAGGTCGGCGTCAATGTCTTGAACGTAGGCGGGCTGCAACAACGAGAAAACACCGTTAGTTATGTGAAATTTTAAGGTTCTAGATAAAGAGAGGATTGGAATGGAGAAACAAAATAATAGTCCAAAGTGACACGTCAGTGAGTGAAGACGACTACGATAGAAAAGTTACAAATGCATAGGACTGACATAAGCTCAAGAAAAGCATATATATATATCAATACGGTTGACAGTCGTAAGTAGAGACCATGTTAAAATGTAGTACCTAAAGATGTTGTAAAAATTACATCAATATTATGAAAGAATATTTCATAAAGTATAGAATTCACATAAGAACAAGAAACCATGTCGTCATGACATAACGGCTAATACATAACATTGGTTTATCCTCGATCCGCAGTTAAGACACAAAATAGATGACTATAGAAGGTCGACTACACGCAACGAACGAAAACGCACACAAAAACGATTCACGTGCAGCCAGTGCAAGCGCACTCGCGCGTCGTGAGTAAATACGCTTGCACTCGCTCGCGACTGGCATTTGTTTGAGATCGCCGCCCGTACGTACGCGTCTATGTGTGCGTGCCTGTCTTCGCTTGTTGAATGAAGCCTTCTGGACCTTTCTACTCTGTGGTTACGAGTAAGTACTTGCTCACGTCCTAGGCTGCGAGTGCGCATACTGAGTCGATTGTCGCGCATGAGTTGAAATACAGGTGGGAAATATATTTCGATCGAATGGTTTTATTTGTGTTTAATATGCGTATGTGACGAATGGTAAATGTTGTAGATGGGTAGCTTACATACTTTGAATTACCGAATAGCCAGGACATTGGTCATAGTCATACAGTGGCCATGAAAACCCCTGAGCTTTGGTTGAATTCTAAAATAAGAAGAGTTTTTAAGCTTTACTGATAAAGCTGTTTTTATGAGCCTGGACAAACAAAGAAACAAGGCTTTTACGGCTGTTTTAAATACAACTGTAACAGATCACTGTTTTATTCTTTTGTCAATCGCCAATAAGTATCAACATTCGGTACCTCAGAGGCACAAAACCCTAATCAATTATGAAAATGCTCATAATAGTTTAATAAATATTGATACATCCTTCTTCAATGTCTTTAAAGATCCGGATACTTACGCCTTTGCACTGATAGAGATGGTCAGGTCAGCTATACTCTCCAACACCAAAAATGTAATTGTCACGAATAGCAAAAGAAAGATAAAGCCCTGGATAACCACAGGTGCCCTACGGTGTATTAGATTAAGAAATACAATATACCTAAAACTTAAATCTAACCCCCTAAACCGAATTTTAATAATAACGTATAAACGATACCGAACCTTCTGTGGAAACCTTATAAAAAAACTAAGAAATAAATTCAATAAAGATAAAATTATAGCATCTGTTAAAAACCCTAGGGCACTATGGTCAACCATCAATGAAATCACACATTACAAGCCTCCCAAGAGCTCAAATGGCGACCTACTTAAGATAAAATCAAATTCTCAAGCCTCAACCAACCATGTAAACAAATTTTTTATTAACATTGGACAAACTTTGGCCCAGAATATCTCAAATAGCTTTGTACCTCCGGAATCAACTGACACGGACACCTATAATCTCTCCTCTTTTGTTTTGCTAGACACCTCTGAGATGGAAGTTGAAAATATCCTGATGTCCCTAGACTCTGGGAGTGCTCCAGGTTGGGACGGAATCCCTACCCTTTTCTTAAAGCAAGCTAAGGAGATCTTAGTTCCTCTGATCAGAAACCTTGCCAACCTATGTTTTAACTCCGGAATCTTCCCCTATCTTCTTAAGCGCTCCGTTGTCACCCCTGTATATAAGGGAGGAGATAGCGACGACGCTAACAACTATCGGCCTATCTCTGTGCTGACCTCCATTTCTAAAATCATTGAGAAGCTCTTAAACTCTAGAATAATAAGCTACTTGGCTAAGTACAACATCTTATCTACCTCTCAATATGGGTTTAGGAAGGGTATGTCGACTCAGGATGCTACCATGGATCTTGCATCCTCAATAACAAAAGAAATAGATAGGGGTAACAAATGTCTAGTAGTCTTTCTTGACCTCAAGAAAGCTTTTGACACCGTTTCTATCCCAATACTGATACGCAAGTTGGATCGGATAGGATTCCGTGGCTCTGCTCTCTCCCTTCTCAGCAGTTACCTACAAAATAGAAAGCAGGGGGTAAAAATTTTCTCAGTGATGAAGAAAACGTAACTTTTGGAGTCCCGCAGGGCAGTGTTCTCGGCTCGACGCTCTTTCTGATTTATATTAATGATCTCTGCAACCTTAGCGACGTCGGTGGGAGGATTCTGTCCTACGCGGACGACACCGCTATTATTTTTACTGCCAAGACATGGGAGAAAGTAAAGTTGGTGGCTGAAAGGGGTCTGGCTAGAGTTAGTTGCTGGCTTAATGAGAATCTTCTCACGTTAAACACCCAAAAAACTAACTACTTATGCTTCGCCCCGTACTTAAACTCGCAGCCCTCGTCTGACTTTGAAATTAAAATTCATTCCTGTCGTACTCCTTCTACGTGTACTCACAGTTGTCCGACAATTCAGAAAGTTAGCTCTGCTAAGTACCTCGGAATTATTGTGGATCAAAGGTTAAGCTGGTACCCGCACCTTGAACTAACCATCGGGAGGGTAAGAAAGCTTATATGGGTTTTCAAATCTCTAAGACACGTTATGAGTACAGAGCTACTAAATAAAATATACATTGCTCTAGCCCAATCTGTCATTATATACTATATTTCGGTATGGGGAGGTGCAGCTAAGTCATATTTTATAGATCTAGAGCGGGCGCAAAGATCCTTGATTAAAGTGATGTATTGTAAGCCTTTTAGGTTCTCTACTAAATCCTTATATGAAATTTCTAAGCTTCTCTCCGTCAGGAAATTATATATCCTACACATGATACATAGATATCACAAAACATTACCTTTCGACAATGCCAAGCTTAAGAAAAGACGGTGTGATATAGTAGCCCCTACATACCCCACTCGTACTGTCTTTGCTAGTCGGCAAAATTTAGCCCAAGCCCCCCGCGTCTATAATAAAATTAATCGTATACTCAAAATTTACTCCATGCAACTGTACGAGTGTAAGAAAAATCTGACTGAATGGCTCCTTACTCTTAATTATGAAGACGTGGAGGAAATCCTGCTTACATTAGCTTGAATTTGATACATGCTTATAATGTACCTACTCACATAGACACTGATAGATAATTATGTGACCCATTCAAACAATCATCCACACACACACACACACACACACATACACAAACATACACAAACACACGCAAACACACACAAACACACGCAAACACACGCACACACGCACTTTACACTTGTTTTTCTTATTCTTAATAATTTTTAAGGTACTTACTGTAATGTTATTGTTACTCATATTGTTAGTTTAGTAAGTCAAAATTTTTGTTTTACATCGGAAGAGCGAGGCTTTCCCAACACAAGTATCAGTGGATTACTTACTGGGAAGCCCCGGCAACTTACTTGTAAAGATTTACTGCAATAAATACATTTTTACTTTTTACTTTACTTTTACTGATGGGAAATATTCATCAAAGTAGGCGAGGATTGGATTTGACAATGATGAGACGTAATTTGGAAGAGGCTTCCCCAGTAGTGGTATGTTTTATTCTAAGTTGAAGATGTCGCGTGTCTGATATATTCACTAATACGTAATATTGATGCAGGCTAACAGGTTAGATGCAACATATCAGTTATTAAATGTCAACTACTCAGGTACTAAACGGCCTCATACATGTGACACGCACGATCTTGAAGGGATAATGCCGTAATTTCTACCCTTGGAACTAAGACGTTACCTAAGTACTTAATGTGACTGTGTTATTCATTCCTTGAATTGCAACCATGGTTTCTTCCCGTAACGGTTCATCATCTAGCCTTTGCTGAACTTTGTGGGGGTCGGTTTTCAGTCTAACCGAATGTAGCTGAATACCAGTATTTAAAATGGAGCGACTGCCTATGTGACTTGCACACCACAGTACGTGGTATAAAATAGAGACGGGTAAAATTGTTGTAGGCGTCTGTTGTATCCAAATTTAATGAAGCTTCTTTTAAGACTAACCATAATTAACGGACAGAAAAAAATATCAGTTTATGATGATGCTTGGGAGATAGACCTCTGCCGCCGATACGACAGAAGAAATCATTACCTACCCTCTTTCTGAGGTAGTCGAGTAATGAAAAAGGAGTACATCACAGAGAAGAGTTTTTGCCGAACGGATTTCGCGGGCCATTGCTACTCGTCATAAAATACTTAGTTATTTGTTATTATTACTGATGAGTGATGGCCATGTAACGATCATTTGATGTCTACTTACTGCAGTAAACTTGTCAATTGATGTGTTATTATGTCGAGGATTTGCATGCAATCATAGTTTATGATTTTGCTTCTGGTATTTCCGCATTCTACCGTTTTATTTTAGTTTTGTTCTTAGCACATTGTTTTTGTATGACAATGCTGATTCTTTGACCAAAAAATAGGCCAGCCCTCTGGTCATGAGAAGAGTCGACCAAACGCTTGGCGATGTCCCGAAAGACTAGGTGGGCACTCAGACTCGCCAAATTTCAAATTAATTAAGTACCTACTAATTATACATCTTTCAAGTCTTTTCCTTGAGGGTCGATGTAAATGGCGCACGATTAGAGAGTTCTATTTCTATGTCCAGTAGTGGATTGCTATAGGCTGGCGATCATGATGAAGCAGGATCCTTTCCTGGGATAAATAGTTAGAAACCGCACACATTCACTGAGTGAGCATGGTAGTAAATGATCATTCTCCTAATGAGAAATTATGAAACGGAATAACCAAAGAGGTATCACCTTACCCAGTCGGCTACTGCGTTAAGGTCAGATAGGCAGCCCGGTTGGACTGGAAGCTAACTGGATTTGGGAAAACGCAGCAGATGATGATGATTAGATGAGGCCTATCCCTTATATTGTTACATTACGGATAGAGACACAACACTCTAGTATCTACATAAGCTAGTGTTGGTATTGACGGGAATTAACGGTCAAGGCTCACTTGTCGGGCACACATGCGCGTGCGCCGGGTATGGTACGGCCGTGCGGGCAAATTATGTGTGATACATGGCCGCTAGGCAGTTATTATTGGGCTGTGGATTTGTTTGTATGGTGACAATTATTATTAAAGACAACTTTTTTTTAATAGTTGAAGACATATTGAATGTCATAATCCGAACATATTATACTTTTTTAAGAAACTTTGTATACGTTACGTTACTTGGGATAGTCAAGATGATAAATCTTTTACATGATAAGAAAAAGTTTACTTCTTATGTGATAGACGAACAGAAGGCTTAATCGAGGCTGCTGATAAGTTCTCTAAATTCTGCTTTGCAGCACGAAACCTAGATATTTCATTTCTGTAAAAGATTCAATTAAATAAAATTGAAAAAAAAAAAACAATGAAAAGCCATGTCCTAGAAATCTAGACTTAGTACCTACTAAACTGTAAGTATTCTATTATAAACCATGTATTAAGTAAAATGTTATTAAATAGGTAAATGGTTATTAGTTATTACGTAGTAAAATGTTATTAGCGTTATTACTCGCACGTGGCGGTTTAAAAGCTTTGCGCTTTGAGAATCAGGTTTATTGTGATTATCCTACTTTTCATAGATTTTTGTGATAAATAAGAACCGTCTCTTTAATTTAAGTGTTTTATTGGTAATTTTTGCTGTTGCAGATATACTCTTCGTATGAATTAATTACTTATTGATGTAAAATTTATCAATAGTGTGTTTGACTGAAGATACGCAAAAGCTTAGGTCAGTACTGTTGAAAGTTCGTCTAGAAATATGAAACGTTTGGAAAGCGAATGCAGTTTTCAGTTTCTAATTATCTTATTGCCAGCTTAAGCTTTTATTTTACCAAAGAAAGACTAAAAGCTCAAAATTCTTCTTAGCGTTTCGATGACAATTTAAATTGAGTCAGCCCAAAATTTGGCAACGAGTTTGGCACTTTCAGTAGCGTCTATCAGCTCCTGTGATGTGCAAACAACAGGACAGACAGGACACGATATCAAGTGTCCCATCTTTTGTGGTTCAACACCACATTTACACTCCTCACATTATTGATAAACCTTATTCGCCACGGCGCTAATCTCGATGTACTAGTATAATATTTACCTACAGCCTTTGACATACCTATTCTATACTGCAGTTCATAGGAATACGAGTCATCAGAGCAGAAAATGAGGTGTAGAAAGAAAAGGGTTCAATAATAGTGGTAATAGTTTGGCACCAGTTCCAACATTAGACGTTGAGCACAATGATACGGTTAGTTATCTAGTAGTGCCAAAGACAGGTGGCGCATTATACAGGTAATTTATATCCTTTATTGAAACGTATAACCATACAGCAATATTGTACATACAAGAAGTTACAGATGTAAAACTCGACGAGACGAAACTGTCTTTGAATATACATGTGAATAACCAAAAGTTCAGTTTAATTAATAAAGATTAGCTTAGAAACTACTTTTAATATGGTAGCAATCGAAAAGACAAGCAGAAAATATCAGTAAGTATCTTGAAGAAAAAAATCAAGTGCTGAAAAAGGCTATCTATCATTCGATAAACATCTTCAATCAACGACAACTTTTATCATATTGCACTCACACAATCAGCTGGTGAAATTGGGTCACTATCGATTCAAATATCTTTTAGTATAACATACGCTCCATTTTATATGGCTATCTTTTGCCACATCTGGCTTTCATCTGGTTGACGACCGAAAAAACTACAAGACGTTACTGCCAAAGAGTCCTATGCTTTATGATATTCACAATATATTCAATTGAGGTTTATTGATTACTTTCTATTATGTTGACACAAGCCAAAAATGAAACTAGCCATACAATAAAACTGCATCCATGCGTAAATACCGCTCAAAATTTTACGCAAGGAAAAAAGTTGGCAACGCCACCCATCATCAAATTAAGCCACTAAAACAATGTGTAGGACCATTAGTATAAATAAATACAATAATTAACCACACGGGCATGTTCAAATGATCCGTTTGACCCCGCTAATACGGCATTTCGACAATTAATAATATATTTAGGACGCGAACGAAACAGTCGCGAAATATCGCGCGCGCAGAATACAGATCGCGTTTTTCGTTCGCGAATTTTTCTAAATTAACATTTAGATGTGTTATAGGTTCTCATGGCGGCTTTGTGTTGTGATACCAGCCTTCAATGGGAAAACAACAGCACGCAGCGTGGAGAAACGTAAGTCAATCGTTTTGTATGCTGGTCTTGTGCTTGGATTGACAAGTTGTTTTGTTTTTGTTGTAAGTATTAGCGGTTAAAATGACAGAAATTCTTGTGTCATTGTTGTGTCCTCTTTTGAAGACCCAAGTTCTCAAAATTGGGGTAAATGTACAGATCGGTGATTTAGGTCGACTTTGAGTAATCGATGGGAAATCGATTTGAGCAGGTCAGACAGAGCCTCATATGTGCCTATTTACTTATTAAGGGACTCTTTGTATAAGTGTCTAGTATCGTCAAAGCAATACTTCGTTCATTTCCCGTTCTGCGAGAGGTGGCCTGTTGCTTTAGTTTATAGAAAATGATCTTAGCAACTAGAAAAGCAGTCACAGGACAGTTTCTTTTCAGAATTAAGAGTCTTTTGCACCAATGCAAACACACTCGAAGGTCCTTAGACAGTTCCAAGTCTAGACATCATGAACTCAATGTACCCACAATACTCTCAGGTGCAAATCGAATCGTTTATTGTGACAGCATTACATTGAAGTAGTAACACACATATTCCTTTGACGCAAGCGGAGTGTTTGTGATTTTCATAAGCATTGCGTGACGGCCGAGTTAGCGAGCAGCAGCAAGGACGGACATATTGTGATGCTTAACTGTTCGTGTTATCTTGTATTAAGTTTAAATTGTTGCTAGGTTAGGTTTATAGAGGATTGTGAGGACATGAGAGCCTCGACAAATAGCAATAGCTTTAACAGCGAAGTCGTTGTAGAAATAAGGTACGTTTTGAAAGCTACCGAAAAGCTTACCTATGTCAATTCTCTTGAATGTTCACCAGGATCTGCTGTTAGAATTTTCCTTTGTCTAGGACCTAGACAAAGGAAACTCACCTAGACTCTAGGTGAGTGCTTATTGACTGAATTTACATAATTATAGCTCGAGCCTTACAGATGAATGTAAGTTATTTATACTTTTGTAGCAAGATTCTGAATACTTCCTTATAGGAATATCCTCCAAAGTTGTCTTTTAAACAGACAAAGAAAGTTGCTTTCCTCACAGATCCAGTCCTCCGCCTATAGGTACTGTGTCTTTACCAAGTCCCAGGAGAAATCATCGTAACTGATTCGTGGTTCTATCCTCCCCAGGGATCTACGAAAAGTATCAGCTAGAATAGTTTACGTAGGTTTATCGTTTGTACTCTGTCCTATATTCAATCAAATCACAATCAGCTTTCAACGGGAAATCCTATAAAAGCAACTTGACGACACGCTGCCAGGTAGGTACGTTACGAATGACTTCAGATTACCTAATAGTTACACTAGCTGACGTATAGTATGCCTACGTAGTACTATAGATACAGTGGGATTACTCGACACAATTAGTGATAATGTACTGACGCACGGCACACGTAGATAGTGAAGCGTGGAATAATTGAAACATGGCGCCATTTTGTTTGGGCCACTATATTAGGTAATTTAATAAGTGTGACTAAAATGTTGAAACATGAAGTTACAGGATTCTGCATCTCTGCTTTCACGATTGCTCAGTTCAAACAAGTAGCAATCGACCCACGAATTGGTCGAAAAATAAGAAATAATTCTCCTTTTTCTGTATCTGAGCTATACAGAAAGAGGAGACAGATCATGGAGGTACGGAAGGAGGGGGATGGGGGTATGGAGGAGGCAGAGTCGGTAGTGGCAAGATCTGGTGACATATTTAGTCAACCGAGCTTTAGAAACTAACACAGGCGACGTATGTATGTACAGTCAGTGCCATTGACAGTATCTACTACTTAGCCGAGCTCTTTCTGAAAACTTGGAGAGTGTATTTGATAAAATCTTTTCATTTTTATTTATTTTGCTAACAAACTGACTTACCAAATCTTAATCGCAATAATCTTTATTTTTACTGGTATCTTTGAAATCCGCACGTTTGGCTAGATAAGCGGACAGCGTATCTTTTGGCAATAAAATTCTGATTTCATGCGGTTTTCCCACGACTATGGAGTACGATTAAATGAATTGTTTTATATTATTAATGTATTTGGTGTATAAAATTACCCATTCTTAGAACAATGCTATAAAGTTGGGGGAAACTGTGTTTTTGTTGATATGTAGGATTTTATTGTTATTATTGTATTTCCGTTATAAAGATTATGTACGAGCACCTATAAAGATATTGAAAAAATTTAAAACATTCGAGACACTTCAGCTTTGTCTAAGATTGGCAACAGGTGTTTCCAGACCATAATCATCATTTCAGCTGTCAACGTCTACGTCCACATAAGTCGATTTTTTCTCTTTTACTCTTGGATATAAGCCTCTCCTACCTAAGTGTCAGTATTTAAGAAAATTTTAGTAAGTACTTTTTCAGATAAAACTATTCAATTTAAGTACAGGCGGCTTCGGAGTAGTAACCACAAACCGCAGTAACAAAGCCACTCAGCAGCGACATTTAAACCTTTGTAATTGTACAGCTTTTTTCCATCTTTTGACACAAATAGCGACCTAAATTTCCTTTAATATTCGGGATCCCACGTGTTAGAAACAGGAAGTCATCACATGTGTAAATTACTAAAATAATATCTAATTGTGCGCAATTTATTGTCGCTCAATCGAGGCGTTATTTTCGGAATTACACTAAAGTATGGACACCAAAAAACTTGAATGAAGTTATTATTTTGGATTGCATGGCGCTTTAGCATGTATTTAATAACAACATACTGCATTATTTAACACATCGCACTTTAGATTCATTTGGAATTAAACACTTACTTAAAAGAAGTGGTATGTAAGGGTCTTAGCACGGGGTGTTTTTGCTGTTTGTCTAACTTGTAGAGTGTCCATGGAGTTTCTTGACCGTTCTTCTCTACAGAGATCTACACATTTTAGAACTTTCTGGCTAACCAACTGACTCCTTGACAATTCAAGAGCCTGTAAATGGCTTGGAACAATTTCAGGAAAACTTATTCCGTTACAAAACGAAATATCTTTAGATTTTTTACATGTGCAGAGACATAAAAAAAATCGTCAAAAGCCCCAGCACAGCACCAACGTAACAGACCAACAATGACGTGGCAAACCTGTAATAATGGTGGTCGATGATGACTGGTAGTTTCTCGCGGAAGCCACGAAACCATGGCAGCACGGCTTCCCGTCATTACCCTAATCACGGCTGTGCTCTATGGGCGTACGGAAAACATGGCGACGACGTGACGTAACGAATTAATTGTAAATACTATGCTGTAGCTACTGTAGGTCACAAGAGTTATTTGTATTTAACAAAAAACTTACTCTTTTTGTAACATCGTACGGTTGTATTGCTAAACATGGCTTTAAAGTTTCTAGAAGTCTATCCCGGTTGTCTTAAAATAGCGGCAAAGAAGATGGCGGTAACAAAGATGGCAGTGGCGAAAATGGCGGCAAAAAATCAACTCTGGCTCTTCTGGCTACAAATGCTCACTGCAAGCATCCGATCTGTCTTTTTCACTCATCAAAAATATTTATTTAGCCTATCATATACAAAAAATGTAATAAACCAACCATCATTTCAGTTATGGATGACTGTCACAAATAACCTTTTCAACCTCAAAACAGCTATGTATGACACAGATAACATTTTAAAGTCAGTAAGTTAAAAATAGAGTACCAAAAATAGTACAACAAAAACGTGGTTTAAACATGAATGGATGGTACACTTCCCACCGTTGGTCATAATAGCGATTAATTCATAATTTGTAGTGTGGTTCGTGCGATGAACGGGAGGCGGATACATCCGGAGTGTGGAGCTTTTACGCATATTACTCTTCACCTGTTCTTTATGGCACCCAAGCTTGTTTGTGGATGTATGAGACGTCCTTGCACTGAATTTGTATAAAATTAAGGATTGATAGATAGAATATGCTTTAATGTACACAAATATTTTAACAAAGCTCGTTTATAAACCATACAGAGTGCAAAGCACAGATTTTCGAGTACTTTGACGAACTTTCGAGTATTTTGATTTCCCTTGAGTCCTCGGGACGAAATTTGCTTCAATTTAACTTCGCACTAATGTGCCTAGCCTCTTATAAGCGATCCTATATCATTTCTCAAACACGAACGCACTCGAATCGTGCGTAAGCGCAGTTGCAGATGCGAAATATCCAAATTACAACATGGCGTCAGAATTTTGTGAAAAAAACCCGTTTACGCAGTCAATAAATCGCTACTAACCGATACTTAAGTCTCGTGTTATAATCGGTTAATGACAAAAGACACGCGATCAGATATTTCGTCCTACTGACCATGTTTTAAAACATTGGATAAATTGAAGCGGATCTTTTAATTGATTGGAGTAATCTTTGTCTCTGGCACAGTTTAATATGATGCAAGGATGGAAATGATGTCAGGGATCCATTCATCTTCGTTATTGATGATTTTCGGGATATCAATACCAATTTCTTTTGAGTTGCTCACTGCTCCAGCTTTCCTTCACAATCCAGGTTGCCTGCAAGCAACTGCCTTGAACCTTCGAAGAGTGCGATCCTAACACTTTCAATCTCAATCGATTGACCAGGACCATGCGAATATTGTCGGTGAACTCACATTTAGGAATCTTACGACTCCCAAGGTATCAGGATAGCTTGATCTCTAAGTGGAATACAGTATGCTTAGCTGAAAAAATCCTGATCTATCACGATTAATGAAATCTCGTGGAAGCCTCATCAAAGTCCGACATTCACCAGAATCAAAATTCCGTGCACCTAACACAAAAATATCAATCTATAGTCCGAACTCTCACGGTCATTCGGCCTTGAATGTTGTGCAAATGACGCTCTTCCTTTGGCCCAAGGACGTGAAATCGCGTGAGAGACTACCCGCGTCGCTGTGGCGTGACATTTCCGTATCGTACCGTAATCATTACTCATTTGTAGTAAAGTGAGTTTTACTATTTCAATGGTAAATTGAGTGTGAATCACGGCTAAGCGGCGTTTAGGGATGAATTACATGAGGCTACAAGTGCGATGTTAGTTTGCTTTGGCGGTTGGAACGAGGGCAGCCTTGCTGTCGACCTTGTTGACTGGCGAATTTTTGCACTTACAAAGCATTTTTGACCATAGATCCTATAACGGAGTAGTGCGCTAATTTTAGGAGACTTACTGCACAACAATACAAAAATTGAAAGCGAATACACGCGTTAAATTTTGATAGATAAACCAAATTTTTCATACAAGCTTATTTTTTTTTCAGCTGCAACTCATCTTCCACTTGAATGAGGTTACGAAACAAAACACAATCAGTTTGCAACTTCATGTAACATCAAGTTGTACACGATAGCCATCGTGAATACTAATGTTTCATTCACAGTCGACACCTAGGCATTAGACAATGTTATTAGCACCAGCGCTGCTTGTGCCGTCACGCACCAGAGTGTTTGTTAAACACCTATAGAGGTACGAGGGTTTAATATTGAAGTGGATTTTGTTGTCAGCGAGTTGGGAAACTTTCACTGACTAGGAGGTAGTGTGATGCTCCACCAGACATGTTATGACAGCAGGAATGACGTCGAATAGGTGCACTGAATTAGAGAGTCTTGAAACAAGACAGGGGAGGCTACTGCCCAGCAGGCGCTCACAGTTTAGGCTAGAAGAAAATAATTTCTATCTAAAGGTTACGGATGATGTTATGTAAAGCCAGGCGGCCATATTGGCCACGGCGAAGATCGTTGGAAGGATCCGGCGTTTCGGTTTCGAGGGGGCATTGCATAAGTCAATAATATTGCGTTCTGTTTCTATGGGCCTCGGAACAAACCACCACGGCCTTCATTCGGGGTTTTTGGGAGCGATCGCTGTGATGATTGCAAGCCGTTTTGTGCAATATTCTTTACCGGAAAGTAATTTACATGAGTTAGGTGTTAGAGTAAAACCTTTTAAATGTTCTTTACTCAGTGCACCAATTTTGATTGTTGGGGGTTTCACAACGGTGTAACTTGTACACTTTTGTGCAACTTACAGTCACATTTATTTGGGCCTTTACGTTACATCCTTATACAAGTTGATATCTCAATTTAACATCGAAATATAGTCACAATACAAATCATGAACAAGCTCAACGTTTTTCCTGTAATCCTTTGCAACTAATAATATTTTGATAGCTAATTACATCTAATCGGGGTACTGTTAAAATCTGAAAGTAGGTTTGATTGCGATAATGTTGCTAATCTGTTTTATAATCAAGTTGGTCATTGATAGGTTTGAAACGTTTTTGTTGTTGTGAGGTGTAGTGGCGCTTAGCGTTAACGTCAGTAGGAGAAATCGGTAAAAAAGATCTCCAATGATGTAAATAGTTACCTGGATGGGTTTCTGTAAATTAGGGGTTCGTTTCCGAAGATAAATTACACAGATATTCTTTACTGTGCGCTTGAAAGATCAATCATCTGATAATGTCAAGGTGAAAACAATGAACCTGCAATCCCCGAATTTTTAGGCTGAAATGTACTATACATTTCGCCAGTTTTATGGAAGTCCATGTAAATCCTTAAAAATCCTGTCTCCAGGACGCTACTAAGAACTTCTAATGGAAAAACCCAATAATTATTTTATCTCATGTTTGAAAAACTGTTCCTAGCACGGATGGTCAGCAGACTTACCACACGACAAAGTTGCAAAAAATAAAATAAAACGGAAAACGTTTTTCAGTCATTACACTAGATTAGCAGCACTTATGGGCACCGGCCCTGAATGGGGCCTAGACCCACATTCTACCCCCATAATAACATGATTACCAATATTAATAGCTGTGGAACATTTTCCATTGGATTCCGATAGGCTGTTAATTATGAGAGGTAACTAAGAGCCTCATGTGGAATGTTTTCTATTTTTGCTGTAGGATATATTCACGATTTCGAAATGTTTTTGAAAGATTTCCAATTTTGTTTTCAAAAAATACTAAAGTTGGGTTTCAGCTATGGGTTCCGGAGCGTTCAGCAAATTAAGAATTTCTTATAAATTATGTTTAAAAGTTGGGCAAAAAAAGACGTTTTACGTGGCGTTTTCATTCCAGCTGAAGCCCTTATTAATGAAGAATTCTATAGTACCTACGCACGTTATTTTATTGAAAGCATGTTTTTAATAAAGATAAAACAAAATGGTAACTATTGCCTTCAACCATTACCCATTAAAATGTAAACAAAGATTCATTGAAACAGATGTATTTTATAGAATGCTTGGCGTTTCAAGAATTCACGTTGCGTTCACAGACTTGATATGATTTTTATTGACAGCAGCATCATTATTTGAATTCCCATGTAATAGGGGACGAGCCTAGGGCACAAATCCAGATTCCGTGGCTGCTGCTGAAAAATTCCTGATGGAAAACCCAACAACACCTCGCCTGACCTGGGAATCGAATCCAGGACTTCATGCTCGGTAGTCACGATTGCGATCACTAAACTAGCGAGGCATACATATAAAAGTGCGTAAATTACGTTTTTCTTGGTCAAAAATATTCAGCGCAGGGAAATTACAGAGCCGGTATGAATGAATACCTTCAAAATCAGTTTTAAATGTTAGTCTAAGGAATAATTGTGGTTTTAATTTTTCCTTATTGTTTTCCTTTATACTTTTTAAGTAATTCCCCTGTTAGGTACCTACTGTGGTAACTTGTAGGTACCTATGGTCTGTTCCAAAAGTATTTGATGACAATAAACAAAACTTCGAGATGAAGAGTTATACTCGTAAAATCGAATGCATTACTAATTTCCTTCAGTGAGTGATTGAGAATTAAAGGACGTGTCTTTTCAATGCAAACATTCTCGATATTCAACATGCTAAGATAAAATGCACCATAGCTAAGGGCAAGAAATATTTTACATGAATAAATACGCAAGTACTACAAAATATCTTGAATGGAAACCATGAATGAACCGACACAGCCTATTATATGCTAATGTTATCGGAAAATCATCTTAATTGCCCACCACAATAGGGAGAAAATGGCCTGTATCCGCTGCGATGACAACTGGCAAGGATGTCTGGTTTGTCGTTTATTTAATTATATATTTTTTGTAGTTAGAGTCTAATGAAATGGTTGTGTTTTTATTCTTTATGTCATCTGATGATAATGTTTAGAATTGTGATGTCGGATAAATGAGGTTCTTGAAATAAGGCTAGCTTTTGATAAGCGAGGCTGCGTCTAAGAACTATGTTAATTTGAACTATGTTAATGCTATTTATCCCTTTTAACAATTATCTACACAGTTTCTTATAATGATACGTAGATTTATTATTTTGTCTTCACAAGAGTACATGATTTTGAATTTTACATAGATGCGGCCTTAGCTAAGGTTACTGTCTATCCAGATTTGCCCAGACATGTTAAGCTGTATAGCACAATATCCGAATTTATTTTATTTGTAAGGTTTTTTTGAATGTTGAACGTTTTCATATTGGTTTTAAGAGTTCACTGAGAAAAAGCTAAATATCAAAAATTAAGAATGTCTGGACTTGAAAATGTCTTATTGCTTTTTGTCAGAACTTATCTTTAATAACTGATAGCCCTAGTTTTTACATCAATGGAGTTACAGCCTGAAACTTGCAAAGATGTACCTATTGACAGAGGTCGGCTTGTCACTTCTAAAAGACCATTATTTTATAACAATATGTGACAATATCCTACTCATTACAAACACGTGTAGAGATTGTTTCTAGTAGGTATTTCCAACAAAGTAAAGTTTTCTGACATTATTCGTTCATTGATAGCTGTTAGACACACTTAATTGACAATTGAATTGAAGTAATATCTTGGGTTTTGTACTAAAAGTACCTACTTCGAGAATAATTATTTAGAAGTTAAATATTTTTGTCCTTGAAAAAATCGATATCATACACAAAAAAAAACCAGTTTTCTTTTTTATTTACCTTAACCTAGCGAAGTTATCCAACCTCTTTGGCCCAGCATATGATAATCATCTGCCTAGACCTTTCACGAGTACATTGGGGTTGTTCAGTAAACTTGCAGTTGAATACAAATCTTTTCGATGCAGCACTTGCCTATCCGACCTCCACAACCAAGTTACTTGGTACTATAATACCCCTAGTAAAAGTTGCTGTAAACACCTGCATTGATGCCATCTTATTGCTAGTTAGTCAGTCTTACCTCGTGTAGTGATGTGACATGACGCATGATAATGTAAGACAATTCCTTCTATAAGATGATGAAAATAACCAGTCTTGTAAAAAACACATATACAAATTACAGGGAAGGAAGTTTGTAAGGAAAACCAAGGGTTAGCGCCTTTCCTTAAGGTGATAAGAGAGTTTTTCAGCACCGCTTATGTGTATTCCGTAACAGAATTTTGTCGTGGACACTCGGAGGACAAAGCCACTTGCTCCATTAAAACTTTTTTGTTTTAGGTGCATGTCTACTTGCTAAAGAGTGCCTTCTCATTGCGTGTTTGTCCAGTAGCTCACAGAGGAGGCCTAAAAGTTTCCTTAGTTTCCTTTTAAAGCCAAGTCAGAGGCCCATGGGCGGCATAAAACTGACACCAGGTTAGGCACTAACCACACGATAAAGAAGAAGTTTCAATACAATAAAACTTCCGATTCTGGATCACCCAAAAATGCCAAAATGCACTCAAAAGCACATACATATAAAAAAGAAAATGAAATGTAAAAATACTCACTCTTTCTTATTGTTGACTACAATGACTAGTTTCACTTTCCGAGGGCCCTTGGTCATTTTGCAGATATCCTTGCTAGTATCCAGTGGGCCCTTGGATAAAATTTTTAATAGGGGAATGTTTTCAGTTACACAGCCTCCGCCGACCGGCCCCTCCTCCCGTCACCTCACTGACATAATCACTTGTGTCGACCACTGTTCCTTCTTGAACACATTTTGTTAAAAACTCACTGTTTTGTCCATTTAATACTGATTCATTCACGTTCACTGATATACTGAATACTGTTTGTAGCTGAAATGATAAGTTATCGTCAATCGAGTCGCTTTTTTTTTAATTACATAAGAGGTGTAGGTACTTAAGATTTTCGTTTTTGATTGATGCCAGTTTTTTCAAAGTGATAGTAGGATTAGCTGTGATTACGATACGTAATACTCTTTAATCTGAATTAATGAAAGTGTAATAAATACGTAAATCAAACGGTAAGATAGGTTTTTTTACACACGTGTTCAACAACAAAAAAAATTGAGGAGGCTAAAATTTTCTCTCAATACAAAATTATTTTTACAATAAATTCACAAACCACACTACTACCTTATTACGTAACAAAAGCGAGATTCACAAATTAGCGTACCTATCTACAAATGACACGTTTTCAACACTACCCTCAAATTACGTAAAAAATATATTATATAACAAACTTATTGTAAAAATCACACATCTTAACCTGACCGAGTAGTTAAACGAAATGGCCCAAAGAATCAGTTCAGTTTTACGTCAAAAGGATGATGAATGATGATGTATGAAGCTGATTGCGAAGACTTTTGATAAAATGATAACAGTTATCTTGAACTCGGCGACCAAATATTTAGTGTAACGTCAAAATTTTACGGGCTTTCCTTTTTTGGCGCCATTTTATTTGAGATTTTTGTTACGTGTATTCTGTTATGTTACAGACATCCTATCATGGAAAGCTTTCGTTCGTCATGAGCTAAATAGAAGGCTATTTTGGACATCTACCTGACTAAAACCTCACAAAACGACTTCACCCTTGGCTGAAACATTTAGTCAGGCATGAATCCTATATTTTGCTGGGAAAGGTTTCAGAGTAGGCTTCTAGAATAATTTTCAGGTAAGCTTTTCCGGAATTTACTACAAAAATAATCAATGGACAAAAATTCTACATATTTTCCGCAATGCCGTGTTTGTTTCTAACTAGATACTAAGCCTAGGCAGTAAATCACAATATCTAGCTGCCAGACACTTACGAAAGGGTAGATTTAGGTATCAACAGATAATATACGCATTAACATTAATTTTATCTTTTAAACCGTGTTAATCTACGTCTAATAAACTAATCATTTTATTTTAAAACTACGGCGTGAGTACAAATACACTGATGGCTGTTTTTATTTAAAAAAAGGCCACACACAGGCGTCGACAGATGAAAAGCCAAAAGTGAAAAAAGTTTTAATGAAAAAACTTAAAAGCAAGAACGAGTAAAATCCTTTTATACCTACCTGTGAATCTGATATTTTATTAATATAGAGACTATCGTAACAGGAGGTCTACTCTCTAAGCACGAAACCCGTAGTTTCGGCCGAAATTACGGGCGTTTCCTACTCCGTATCACTTACGGACATACGATTAGTGAGGGACCCGAACTAAAAACGAATGGCAACACGGTTGGACAGTTGTCCCTGTTCCCGATGTATTGTCAAAACTCATGAATCCGAAAATAATAGGGCGTAGGATTCATTTCGAAGTTTCGATCTACTTTCGAACGGGCCCGTATCTTCGTTGACGGACATAGAGTGTAGATCCCCAGATTGTGCTTGTCAAAGATTAAAACAATTGCAACACAGAGTGGAGACACGGCCACAATGACGTACTACCGAGTACATTGAGGGTCTGCTACTTTTCACCCTTATGCACTAAGTAATAAGGTTGAAAAGTGGTCGACCGTTAGTGAACTAGGTATTACCTGTTATTTATTTTTACATGATAACGGCGCTCCGAAGAGAAGATGGCGGGACGCTTTGGATGAACATTATTTTGATAATTGGTGAGAAGAGGCGCAACAGCGAGAGAAGTGGAAAGAATGGGAGGAGGTCTTTGCCCAGGAGTGAGACAGTTCAGTCTAGTAAAAACCACGACGCTTCCTCACTGGAGCATTTACCTGTAATGTACAATCCAAGATTCGATTTTGTATAGAAACAAATGATTGCTACAAGTCGTATCGTAACAGGGTGCGCACTGTAATGCTCGTGCTCCTAACTCACTGATGTAATGCTCGAATCTGAACGGTTCGTAAGTTCTCTTTGAATTTTCATACAGTTCTTTTTTTAAATTATAATGACATACTTATATATTTATTATCTTGTTACGCATTTGCCCTGTTTATCTGAAAACAAACATAGACGTGTTTTTATATTAGGTTGTGAGTTTTTGGTCTAACTAAAGATTTAAGTATCAATCACGTTTTGATTTGTTTTTGTATTTTCAAGAAAGAATAAAAAATATTAGTTTTTAGAATTAAAAAAAATATTTTATCAACGGCATCAGCAAGGCCTTGAAAAGTGTTTTTTTTTAAACTACTTACATGTAAAACGCAAAATGTAAGAAGTAATCATTTAATTAAACTTCAGATACGTATATTTTGATAAAGTTTTCAGTAAGTAATGCATACTCACTCATATTATTAAGATAACAAGACTGAATGGATATCAATATTGATATTAGTATTTCAGTTTGAATAACGACTTATTAACCACGTCGCAGCGTGATGTTTTATAGCATAGCCTATAGCCTTCCTCGATAAATGGGGACACTAAAAGAATTTTTCAATTCGAACCAGCAGTTCCTTCAGCTTTATAATATTATATATATATAGTATAGATTTACGCTTTAAACATAAGTAAGTCTACGTAGATTCTTTTCCAGTCTTTAAATAACCTCTCTGACATTATTTATTTAATCTAAGACGATTTCTAGCCTTACATTCTATATTTACCACAAAAAAAAAAACACTATTTTCATCAGCGCTAACCAAAAGAGTGTGATTGGCAAATTAATACTTTACTAAATACAATTTACATAAAGATTTGAATAACTTACTTTGGAAAAATTAGAAATACACATATTTTTAGATAACTAAACAGACAAGCAACCGGATTTGTGCATGTTTGATCGCAATACGTTCCACCCCCTATTAAATGGGACTTGTACATAACTAGCGGAATTTTGGAGTGGTGTACATGTATACTTCTGCCTAACCCTTCGAGGAAAACGTGATATCGTTTTAAACAGACGTATTGTAATGTTTTTAGATAACTAAAATAACTATATTTACACAACTATGTTACTTGGTGACAACCTTGAGTTCACTAGATTTTCTCTTGCACGACTAAGATAGTATAATAACATGTATGCACTTACTTTTAATTATTATGACGGATGTAAACTATTGAGGGTCTCTGAATTACGGGATAATACTTTTAATCTTAGATATAAAAGATTAGATGGGACGCAAACATACAGAGGAGCTTTTATGTCCATCAAAGAATTGTGAAAAACTACTTAATAAGAATCTTAAATTCACGGACAGACAATAACTCATAAACTCACGTCTTTTCCCCATGGCGGTGGGCAGAAACCACATAACACCTTCGTCCACGTACATACATCTGGTCATACACGCACGGTACACGATAAAGTTTTGCTGATAAGTCCTACGGAAGGATTAGGGGATGAAAGTTGTATGACAGATGATAAAACGCCTTGCGCACATGATTTGTGAGAGCAAGAAGCTTACATAAAAAAAATCAAAGACATTGATTATCAGGCGCACATTGAAAAGCCAATACTAAAAACACTAGTTATCAACTAAATCTGTGCAAAACAGTTTACAATACCAAAGGCATATTCATTTAATATTCCAAAGCTTATACAAACATTCCAACACGAAAACCATTCAACAGTTAAATCCACCGGATAACAACATCCAAGCCATTAGATACAAAACCTAGATAACCGACATAATTTCAAATCAAAATAAAGGTTTTTTAGTAAAAATTGCATTGAATTTAGTGCGTACCACTATACAAACGATAGGTTATCACTGTGATTGATCGACTGATATCAACGAGTGGCCTGTAGGTCTGAAGACATGTTCCTGACACGTGTTGCCCAGATAAACAAAAGAGTATTGATTACCTGATCGCGCATATGATTAATTGCAGTAATTGTTCGACTGTGAGCACTGTGAGGCTTACGGAAAGATTCAATGCTGCTGATAGAGAGATCGACGGAGATGTTTCCGTCCAAGACAAATTTTGAGCACATCGTGGATATTATACAATTTCTGGGCCGACCCAATTCACATTGCCTTCGTCACGATGAGAAGAAGACGGATTTTGAAAGGAATATTTGTCTTAGGTCTTGAACCATTACATGACAAGGATAAAAATTATAATGAAAGAGTCACCTTTATAAAAATAACACTTGTTAAACCTGGAATCCTGAAAGTTGTGATTGATAAAGTTTATAATATTTTCAGCTCAACGAAGGATGCTTTTAACATGAATGTAAACGAAAAGCAAGTTTATGAAAGAAGAGAACTGTCAGATATCAAGTGAAGTGAATCTAATCTCACCGATATAACCTTGACTAGTACATGAGTCCATAATTTTGTCTAAAAAGAGAGAAGTGACAAAATTGGCGAGTTATGCGACAAAAGGCTTGCCTTCCGTTAAGTACAAGCAGTAGGTAACATTATCGTAGTCAGGTATTCTTATCACAATTATGTCAGGAGGTTGATAAATTGTGATAAATGTGTCACTGGTACATGCAAAAGAAATCACAAACATTAATAATGTAAATATTATTTTGTGAGAATAGTCGAGGTAACGACAAAGGTGATAAAATATTCTAGAAGGTAGCTTAAAGAACGGAGAGTGATGATGATCTACTTATTCATAAGTCCCATTCATCAATATTTCACTGTTGAACACGATCCACTTTAACGAAGAAGTTATCTGTGGCGACATCAATAACGCCACAAATGACAAACGTATCGCATCTGACGTCACACAAATACTACATCGCCAAAGCAGAGTTATCTGCAAGATTAGGATATACATACACAGTTGTGTATGTCCGCATGTAAGCCCAAAAACAACTGTCCTATGTCTAGCCCACCATGCTCAAACGTCTGGTCGGAGGATCCGTGGGTATATTTACCCAACTAAACACTTTGAAAAAATGTTGATATAATATTTAGCTCGACCAACATCAACATCGACCACAGTTTACAATATCGCAACGTAAACTTATCATCATATTGTACCTTCACCACCCATTAATGAAGTGACGTGAGCACTTGAGCAGTTGCCACCCAACAGGTCATCACGACCTTTAAATACAATTTGATTGATGGATGTAATTCAACCCGTCTTACTATCGCGTCTCGCCAACACACGTTTAAGATAACAGAATTTATCTGAGGTATCTGCCTCGTTGATGTGGTGGTCGTCAGCGGTCCTGGTTTCAATTCCTGAATCGGGCAAAGTGTTATTGGGTTTATCCACCAGGCCTTTCTCAGTAGCAGTTACGGAGTCTGGATTTATGCTCGGTGTATGGCAATAGGGTCGCCTCTAAAATCGAAATGTGGGTGTACTATTACGTACACTTCTGCATAACCCTTCGGGGATTACAGGCGTGATGTTATGTTATCTTAGTTAAATGCAAGTACTTATCTAGATATTGACTGGCGCCATATTTTAACAATGATTTCTATAGGTCGTATTGTGGTGCAGTCGTGTTCTGTGCAGTGAAGGTAGTTAAATAATCATATTATTACTTGTGGTTTTCCGTTATAAGTAGAAGGTAACATATAAGTTTTATATATGGATAAGTATGGCTTTTGTTCGTCATGAAGATCGATTTATAGAAGGTTAGGCACTAAGAATGCATCAAATCTGATCGTTTGCCTGTGCAAGTGCTTTTGCACAGACAAACGATCGAAATGGTCAAGATTTGGCAGATTTGGTTTTTTTTTAGTATGTAGATGAAATAATAGTAACGTGCATTCCAATGAAAATGGTGTAAAAAGCAGGCTCTTGCAATGGGTTTACCAAAGCTTTAGATGACGTTGATATACTTCTGGAGAACGTCTTCGTCTAAAACTATAAAGCTGGCAAAACAAACACATTATTATTTTAAGGAAGCGGCAGTACACACCTAACCCGTTTTCATAAACACTAAGAAAACCTTTGCCAATCGCAAAGCATTTGAATGTCTACCATAAGGATGCACTCTACAACAATTGTTGTACCTAAGAGCCCATGCATTTACAACGAGGCACATAACAGTTCCATACAATGTAGAAACGCGTCATTTCTGAACATTCTACCTGTAATAACGAGAATTACTTTAACTGTGTTAGCTTCAGCTTCATGAGTTTGTCTTTCAGTGACTCTGTTATGTAATGTAGTGGTTTAAATGACGTGGTTAGTTTTATTGTTTGGTTATGTTGAGCTGTGGGTAGGCAGTTCTACTACCTAAGATATCTACGAAAATTGCATGTTCTAGTTTTGAGAAAATTCTCTTTCACTCTCCTGTATTTGCTACCTACAAATGCTGTGTCCCAGATTGAATTCCTTTCGGCACATATGACGAACTTTGGCAACTTTTATCTGTTACGTAACACCTTTAGAAAATAAATCTTCGGAGATCCTTCCTTAGTAGAACCTACATACCCTAACTACCCTTCCTACCTTCCTTCTCCTTCGTCTTAAGGAACTCTTGCTTTCATGCTTCTAGATCCAGTATTGTGGGCCGTGCGTTGGTCAGAGATTAAATGACTTTAAGATTTTTCTTAATTGATGCTTAAAAAAATAAACTATGCATTGCATCTGTCACAAGGATAAGGATCCCATCTTATTTATACATTGTGAGCACAGAGCCAGAATTAACATTGGCATTTTTACCAGTGAACCTTTGTGTTTTTCATCTTTTACTTCTATTCAAGAACATATCGTAGTCTTAACATCCATTATCAAGCTTGTTCACTGCACATTCATTAATTATATGTTTCTCTCTGCATTCCAGGTGTATCTCCAGCGATTTATCAACACTTCCAGCAACACTGTCTGTTATCTTTGCGATTACTTCATTGAAAGTGAATCTTATAAAGATAATGTAATAATGTGGGCTAAACGGATTTTTCCATTAACTGTTTTTTTATTATTATTACTTTTTCAGAAGCTGTTGGCTTAGATCAAAGTATGGAGAAAAGGAAACAGAATATTTTAAAGCATTAAGTTCATCCTGAGGCCAAACGTATTTTCCTATCTAATATTTAATCATAGTATTTAATTCAGTACTGAATAGATACTCATTCTACTGTAACAGTTCCTATTTTTCCCAACTTCACCTAAGTTTACCCCACTAGTTACTGTGAACACCATCTATGGCCACGTTCGTCTACTTTACACAAAATGTCAATTGCGATTGGCGGACAGTCAATGGCGAAGTTTTGACGGCTACTCAATTAGCTATGCTCGTTGTTAATTGGAATTCCAGTACAATTGTTTTGCGTAGTATAGTATTATGAATAGTTTTCACAGACTGACAAAGTAGAATGAATGGAATTTTATAATTGGTAGGGTTTTAAATAATTCTTTTGAAAATAAGTTTGTTCATATGATCATCTTCATAGCTATTGCTAACTTAGTTGAAGTCGACTTATTGGATACAGCTTAATACTAGTATTATACTTAGCTTTGGACATATTATCAATGACAAATTCGCCTTTCAGAAACGAAAAAACATATCGCATTCTTAGTTTCACAACTAGCAATCGAGTTGGTATCCAAAAGATTGCACCATTGGAAGTAATAACACCAATTTCCACCAAAACATGATATATTCATTGAATGAAATGTAGATATCAGAACCTAAAAATTCAAATGACAAGATTGATCGAAGCGTGCTGGAGAATACAGAAGATTAGATCAAGATACGGAAGAACAAAGTAAGAAAAGTTGTATGAATTGTTACTTGTCATACAATCTTGATAAATAATATGTGAGAAAACTCACACTTTGAAAATATTAACAGCTGTTTTATCGTATTGGCATGATAAATGATAAAAGTTTCAGCAATTGCCAACTTAAGACATTTGGGAACTTTGCTATGACGGAGAAGCTACGAATCGGTGTGGCAAGTACCTAAGTTTTGCAGTCGTTGGAAGATTAATTAAATGTGCATGACGAAAGAGAGTATGAAACCTCCTACATCCTCTCCTCCTCCGTCACCAACATAAACTAACCATTTTAGAGCGAGTCTATACAAACATGGAACAGCCATCTTGCTACCAACATATTGAAGAAATCGAACCATATGAAAGTATTTGAAAACCTAACGAGGACAAAGATAAAATTAACAAGGACTTAAGTTCCGAATATGGTATTCAAAATGACAATATTCCTACATGTGCTACTAAGTAGTCTCAGTAGGACTCAAACAAAAGCGGTTTAACCGATTGATAAAGAATTGACAGATGAATGCTGATAAAGATTATGACCGTGACTGCGGTTTTCAGTATGATTCAGTTCAGCAGATAAATAATATTTGTCACAATTCGCGATAAATGTTGCTTTGGGATAAAAGGATGAAGCTGAAGCGATAGTAGGTTTATATTTAGTTACCAATAATATGATTCTTACATTGTCAGAATAACAATATTTTGTTATTCATTATGCTATTTTGAGTTATGATTACGTTTGGTGCATAGCGATTGCAATTGTTTACCTTTAGGTGCTTTAACCAAGAATAATGAAGTACTTGGAGGAATTAATACTTTTTGACTAACTGAAAGAAGTAAAACAGAAAATACTGTTTCAAAGGCTGGGTTTGTCTTGTACTATCTTAAGCAAAATAAAGATAGAGTTGAAATAAAAAGTAACAATCGATGGTAAGTTAAATATCATTCACTTAATTCGGAATTCATAAGTAATATTCCTATTTCATATTTACAGTTACTCCGTGTCAATGTCTGTCTGTCGCCTGACCTAAATGACATGTGACCGATTTTTGGTAAATAAAAATCATCAGACGACCTAAAAGATTTGACTTATCTTTTCCACTTTTTCAACGTAGCACAGTTCACATCGATTACAGCAATATCTATTCACTACAGGCCATGTGACTGAAACCACGTGATAAAGACAATTACATGGTATTACATGAGAAAGTGTTAACTACTCAGAATTGTTTCAGTGCACGTGATTACTTTGAACGTAAACGATTTGTTATTGTAAACACTGATTTAATCATCAAGGCACAAGAGACAATAGACAACAGGTCAACAGGACCAGAGACAAAAGGTTCATATCATTCATAGATGAATTGATGGTAAATGATTAGCTTATAGATAATGTTACCACTGAGACAAAGACCTCCTCCAGCCTGTAGAGAGTGATAGTTATTTTTAATGACCAACTGGTACCACTAACGCCAGTGATAAAAATAAAACTGTTGCCCATACTTATCATCATTTTTTTTTCGAGACAAGGCAAGTCAACAAAAAAGCGAGGTCGAAAATATTTTGCAAATAATGGTTTTTAGATTCAATTGACGACAAAAACCATGGCCATGATTTGAGATCGAAAGCTGATGATAAATGATTAGAGGAAAAAATTAAAGAAATTGGTCAAGGTGATGCTATACAGGCCAATGATGATTTCGATATTTTTATTACTGTACAAATCAGAGCTAGCAAAGCATAAACATAATCTGCTTACAATGTTCCCACAGCTGGGACACAGGTCTGCGCTCTGTGAGTGTGTCTGTGAGAGGGAGTGGGCCATAAACCACCACGTGAGCCCAGTGCGGGTTGGTGGATAGTCATGCTCAACAGGTAAAAATATCAGGGTTTTCTTATTAGTAATGGAAATGGAAACCAATGTGTGGTAACAGCTTTCCTTAGTGCGTAAGTGGTGGTAAAAGCAAAGTGGCCGACATAGAATAGGTAATATTTTGTAATATGTTACCTAAGTTAGTATAAAAGATAGGAATTTAGAATAATAATGGGAAATTAGTTACGCACAAGTAGGTCGAAACTCTTCATTAGACTTTTGTTAATTGCTAGAAAGTGGAAGTAAGGGAGTAGTATTCTGCTCTCATTTAGGATATTTAATTGCAAAATGGTATGGCGGTAATGGTATTGCAGGTAAAAAATGTTGAACTCAAACTTGCAATAACTCCAGAATCCATAAGAAAAGGGAAGCATGGCACTAAAAGTAGGAGGCCTATCCTCAGCAGTTAGTGAAACGAGGATGTCAATGATGATGATGATGGTGGTAATCAAAGAGATAATAAGGCAGAAATTAATGCAAGAGAATACTGAGGTTTCAAGCATGGCGGTAGATTAGGATAGGGTATTATTTAGCAATATTTACATTTTAATTTTTTACAAACTTTAATACAATTAGTAACAGCAAAGTAACCCAAGAAAGACTAACTAATGGTGAATCTACAAATGTAGCCAATTATATAGATTTATCTATATTCAAAGTACAAAGGAGTAAACAGGAAAAAAAAAACACATATAGCAGGTGAATAACCATGAACAAATAGTACATTTAGTGGACGAAACGTTGTCAATAATGTTACTATAAAACGAGACAATGGCACAGAATTTGTAACTAACCACAATTACATTGAAATAGTTATTTGTTGTGTGGACGATATTGAAAATATCAATTGTGTATTGTTGTGTCATCCAGAGGATTTGTTTGTGATGTATGATGCGTGGCTTTATTTGTTTGAATAGGCAGAGTAAATGCCCTTTTTGGGAGAGGTGGTAATGACTGAGTAGCGTCAGTTTGGTTATCGGGTTTTGACATATTTGACAGCTTTACGTTTAAGCTGTGAAATATTTCTGATGCACTTGATAAATGATACAGTCCCAGGTTATAAATCAGTTTAGTGGTTAAGGTGTGAACAGGTAACAGACAGGCAGAAAGATTGACAGTTAAAAGAACAGAGAGAGTTATTTTCGCATTTGTACGAGCTATATTAGGAAGTTGAGTGTGGATTGTTTTGAAAAACGAGAAAGGAGCAAGAGCCAAGTTAATCTAAAAAATATTATAAAACTGAAAGCGATTATAATTTAACCTAACCCATGATAAAAAAATGTCACATCGCAAGTGTAACAGGCAAATATTTAAATAAACGACAGATAAAACGTGTTATAGGCAAATAAATACCGCCATGATACTTTCAGATAAGATAAATGCATCTGAGTGATATGCAGTTGTAAATTAGTCAGATTTGAGGTGAAAAACCATTTTGATTAAGTATTTGTAATCACTCTTGTCATTAGAAGAGGTGCATAATATTGTAGGTTTTATACTGTCATGTCAATGACGTAGAAGCTTAATTTTTTAAATGTTGTGTAGTAATTTGGAAACGTATTTTAAATCCATTAGAGAATCTAAATTGGTTGAGTTGCTTAAAAAAATCATCTGACGAGATCTGTAGCACGAGACAATCGTAATGACTATAACTCTACCTAGTACTTATAGATATCTAAGAATTCGCGATATTTTAGTTATTTATCAGCTGAAGGAAGATTACCGAAAATTGAGTTGGCTGGTGGGCTTTTGAGGCTTATGTCCAGCAGTTGCCTGATGATGACTGATGACAACAAAGTCACTTACACATCCTTTTTATCCACCCTCTAATTATACTAATTCCAAGTAAAACAGACCAGAACTTTTAAAATGTTCACCTCGTTGACCTATTGGTATGGCGTCCGAATAATATGTATGTGATGTGTTTTTAATTTGAAAAAGAAACGCCACTAAATATAGACAGGATTAGTTGCCAGATCGTCTGACATCAGACAAACTAGACAGCATGTCTAGATTTTTTTGCGCTTGCATCTGATGTTGCACCTAATTATCCATAAAATTGTTATTCCCGAAATAGGTCGCACAGATCAGACTATGAAGATGGTAGACATAGATGAATAGATAAAAAATATTTTACAAACGATTATCATTGTGAACAGAAATAGATTTGGTAAACAGATACGTCGTATAATAACAGAGAATAACCAATCCAGTAAGTAATAAGTCAATAACCTCATGAATGATTCTTTAGCTTGAAATGATACTGTAAAATAAGTGCATTCCCTTATAAATCATTCATTGGAAAATCTGACTCACACATAACCTAGAAAATAGAATAGATATTACAAAAGCATTGATACTTTTGTTTACATACAGTGAATCAATCACTTCTGGCTCCTATTTCCTTATCAAGCTGTTGTAACGACAAGATTCACACTTCAAGTCATTGATATCTTATTGTTTTATGTTAACATTGTGTAATAAAGGAGTGAAAACATTTAAACACTACTGAGATAACAGGAGTAGGATCTAGAGTTTTCATTTCTTTTTTTTTTTTTTTCAATTACATCGTTTATTTCTTCAACATTTTCTTCATTACCGTCTCTTCTAAGCTTAAAACATCTGTTCTCTCATGCAATATAACTACCATTTTAAAAATGTTGGAAATTAAGCGAACTCCGACCTATGGGAAATAAATAATTGCGGAGGTCATACTTTGGTGCGCCTTCCATATCTGTAAGACGTGATGAATAATTCAATTCGACTGCGTTGCGACGACCACTGCACTGGTTTAACTTCAAATAAGGTTGATAATTTTGTGTTCTTCAACTATGATGGCACCATTACAGTCATCAATGACAATGATGATTTTGATTAGTTTTACTTAGATCCGGAACACGAATTCAATCATTAATTACCTAATGACACACTACTTAGTATAGTTACAGATGACAGGTCTTAATTTCAAGGGATAGCTTTGGTTGTTTCACGCTCTTCAGGTTTGACGTTTTAGCGAGGTCATTCGTCAGCCACAATCAGTTTTATCGTGACACAAGCGACAGATTTGAAAATATATTTACTGTTTATCGTTACCTCCCATCGATAAAAGGATTTCGAAGATTTTGATTTTGGGTAGTTGCTGCATTATGTAACACGTATGTATCTAAGCTTTTCATTGTATTGTGTTAATTACAAAGATTACTTCCATGTACACATTTCTTATTATCTTTCTGAACAATGTCGGAATTTCTTACATAAATTATGTCATTCAGAATTTTAGTTTTTATCTCTCTTTGCGTTTTGGGTGAGGCAAAGTATTCATGTCCAACTGAGGATAGAGTTGAATACTAATAACTTCAATATAATAGAGAAGTAGAAAATATAATATTGCCCGAATTTCTTTGGAATTTTAATTTCCATTTCAATTTTTCATCACTGTAGCAAATTTAACAAGGAAGCATAATCTTTGTTACCGAATTTCTAAAAACTGTAACGAATTCATCGACCTCAATGCTGAAGATGATGAAACTACCGTAATACTGACTGAAATGGTAAAATAATCAGGATACCTGATTGACGAACATTTTGCAAGGGATTTGTGTCTGATAAGGTCTGACACAGTTATCTCACAACTTGGACAAGTTATTGAAGATGGAGCAGTTATTTCAGTGATAAGCTGTCACGTCTAAGACAGATGCTGATAGGAGCACTTTCAAGGCGATGCGACTGTGTTCACAAGTCAGATGTTGTACTTATGAAGTTAACAAATATTTTGTAATATACATATTTTTGGTGTGAATATTTAGGTTATTTAAGATTAAACTTTGGAGATTTTAAGCCGTTACGAGCTTTCGATATTAAACGAAACGATTCTTTGAGAATTTATTTTATTACCGTTGTCCGTCTGTAGGTCTACTTCTTCGCCCTTCTCTTCAATCTTAGCCACAACTGTAAAGAATGAGTCAAATTACTTACTCATTGTCATTAGTCTAGTTTTCTGTAATTTGTTTGTGTCTCTAAATAGGTTTCTATTCGTCGCCATTACACCATAGTTATGCAACAAGTGGCTAACAATGTTACGAGAATTCGAAGGATGTTTTAGTTTTTTTATTATTGTCAATGATTGCTGATATTCAAATTAATTTCTAGTTATTTTTGGACTCCTAAACTGGTTTTCAAACAGGTAGTTTTAATTTATTTTTAGATGTTACATTAGATTTAAATTGCAAAACAGATAAAGTCATTGAATCTTTATTTTCTTTATTCCTGTTTAAAGAGCACAAAGAAAAAGATTACTGGAATATTTTCCGATTATCTCCCTACAATGCATGACTTTGTGCAATTGTCTTTAACAAAACACTTAAGCTATTAAAAATAAACACTTGGCTGGGGCGCTGGGCCTATAATAATTAAGTTTAACAAGTTAAAGAGTGGCAAACAGCAATTAGAACAATAATTATGAACAAGGAGACGCTACTGATCGTAACATCGTTGTGGAATTACGTCATCAGACGTTACAATGGCGTCCCGGACAATTGTTGAAATTGTTACCATTTCAAATGTGGCATCTTTATTTCAGAGGTTCTGTAGATTTGAAAATCTAACCTCGGTTGGGCTCATTACGTATAATTTCAATGGTCTTCTTAGCGTGTCGATGACCATTCAAATTGAGTCAGCCCAATATTTGGCGAAGAGTTTGGCACTTTCAATAGCGTCCATCAGCTCCTGTGATGTGCAAACAACAGGACAACAGGATTTCAATGGTAATCTTAATTGTATCAGCCGTGAACTTAGCTACAAGTCCTGCATTATCAGTAAGTACCATCCATAAGTTTCCTGGCTACCATTTGCTGATTGTGTATTCTTCTTGTTACTTTTCCAGACTACAGTAGTCACTTCATAACTTAGTAGATTTCATACCTTTTGGATTTGCACTTGACTTTTTATTGAGCAAAACGATAACATACTTCATATCGTCTATGAAATCACTGGAAAGCCCTATAATCACAACTGTAACAATACTTAAGAAAATCACATACTATATCACTTCTAAAGTGTTTAGTACTTAAAAGTACTCTCTCCTAAACTCATTTACCACTATTGTTTGTTTAATCAACGTTACCAAATACTTGGAATGGAACTACCCTGACAACATCTAACCAATTCAAAGACACGATTTTGACTTTATAATGAAAACGTCACGAATTTCAATGGTACTACAGATACTATGTGATCAATTTATCATATTGACACATATTTTTGTCGTGATTTGATGACGACATGGTAACGGGGTACGACTACAACGTCATTTTGAAATTGACTGTGCTGTTAATATCCTGGCTGTTGATTTTAGTGTCTCCGACTGAGCGGTTCCACCGGCGCAACATCTTTCTCATAAAGACTGAGAAAGAAATATAGATTTATGATTTTATTTGTTGAAATCTTTTATCTCTACCGTCCACATTCTTTTTGCATTTGTTTAATAGCGATTCGTGCTATTTGTACAAAATGTACATGTTCTCTGAGACTTGCTCTTGCTTTTTAGGACTTTTTTATTGTATCTACAACCTAATCTCCTCGATGCTTTTCTTTGGTTAATGATGTTATTAGGTTGCGCAAGTGCAACCTAATATCAATCGTTCGTGCGGTTGTTGTAGCTTTTAACGCAGTTGCGATTCAAGTTATTCGTATTCTCAAGTAAAAGAATAATCATTTCATTATCAACAACAAACACAAATGCACATACAAGATGATCTATGTGAATTTTCTATCGTTTTCCTCATACGGAACTCCACATTGGTCTGGGTATTGTCGGTCAAAGTTTCGACTAATTGCTATAAGTAGCGTGAAGCAGTGAACGACGTCGCTTGTATGCTAATTCATTCACGTAGGATATTGCTAAAACGCATGGTTTTACTCAGCTTGCTCGACTTACTACGAAGGATGAATTTAGCAGACTTGTGCAGAAACGTGTATCTTCACATACACGCTTCTGCACGCGTTTCTGTTCATTAAACGGAGTCCTTCACTGCAGGTTTAAAAATGTTATAAGTTACAAAAATAATATTTAGTTACGATTATTGATGAAATAGCAGTTGATGTGAATTTGATTAGTTATTTAATTATAGAGTCATCAAGAATTTAATGTAATAATATTCTATTTAGGGGTTTCCAAATAGGCTTTTAATTCACACACAAAAAGAGTTTCTAAACAACGCTGTTACTTCAGGAATCTAATAATTTCAACTTGATCTAGTCACAATTCTAGCCTTCCCATTTAAGAAAATGACTAAGAGACACAAGTTCTAAGTAACATCATTTACTAACGTATAACGAAAGACGTTAAAGGTCGCAATCAATTACTCGATGTTGAGCAGACAAGCATGAAAGCGGACAAGGTTGGTATGGAAAAACTTGGTGGCGATGATGCTGAAACGGATAATAATCTATTTCCTTAGAAGGTTTACACGAAGTTTTACATGGGACAATTTTGTGGTAAAATAATCTGAAGGAAGTTTGTAATTAGGACTGTCTGGAAGCAACAGTTATACTGGACAGAATTATTTGTAGTAGTAGTGAAGTTGGCACGATTAAAGAGAATATTTTATAAATTCATTCTTAAAAAAGACCAAAGAGACTCCTTGAAAACTGTGAGTAGCAATAGACGGCTTAAAGACCGCTAAAGCGTTCGTCAAACTAGATATTTTCTGAGTCAAGGAGGATACCAAAGGAAGCGAAAAACAATTTAAGTGAGTTGGAAGTGTGCGTAAGATAATATGGATGGAAAATGACAGTTTCTTACACATGAAGTCACCAAAGGAACAAGATATCTAGGACGATAACACGGCAGATGATATGAAAGACGTTGGCAACAGCCACGTAACTGTATACAAAATTTATGTAGTACTAATGTGACGTCATCAAGGAGTAGTGAAATTATCACAATTTAAAACATAACCAAAGATTAAGATCTGTTTTGCCAGTAATAAGTAGGTTATACACCATATCTTTTCATTGAGGATAGCTAACAATGATTTATTAGTAATTGCATACGTTTCCTTGATAAATTGAAGATTTGATTATCTGAAGATATGGTCAGGAAGCTAGTGTTTAGCAGTTGTTTTAAAACATGTTGTAATCTACTTAATATATGAATGATTTTTGCAAAATAATTAAATGAAATATCTACTGAGACTTTCAAAGAATATAACTTGACTTTTAAATGGTATTTTGAGAGCTTTTGGTCAATGGTAAACGTTGTACTTATGATCTTGGTAAATAAGTTTACCATTATTATCTACAGTTATTGCACAGATATCCTTCAAATCACCGTAATTTAAAAAATAATAACAATGGAGCTCATAAAAGACATTCATTTTTATTATAATGATGACAGACTTTATTATACAAATCTTGATAATAAAACTATGGCAGGCACTGAAACAGGAAATACTATAATGAGAGCTGTAAAAGGTTTTGTCTAGTATACAGTTATAGTGCGTAGTAGAATCGTACTAGTTGTTTGCGAAAAAATATCACAATCTTGACACTATAAGCTTTCCGATAGTGTAGATCAAGTTTCAATAGTTGACCCTGAAAAATATTTTGAAGAAGTTGAAGCTATCAATTAATCTCAATACTTGGTCTACGATATGACTATATCCTATGATAGCGGAATCACTCAAAGGCGTATTGTTGTATGTAGGTACTTGAACAATATTGAAAGCGGTTAACTGTTCTACGTTAAGAGCGTGTTAGCATTTTTCGACCGTAAATCGAGATCTTGGGAGATTTTGAAGTGATTTTGGTCATATAATTTATTGTTTTAGCTTATTTTGACTTCAAACATTGTAATTATCATAGATTTTTGTTTAAAATCTATTAACAAAATCTCGTTCAAATTGGATTATTAACTATGAAAATAGCGGATTTCGAAGGTGCGATTTCCAGATGACGCGCGAGGGCACAACTTTGAAGTAATCTTACACGAAATATTATTACTAAGTAAGAAGGTAAAAGGTATTCATTCGAAGAGGCATACCCTGAAATTTAAATTGCATTGAGAAAAAATCGATTTTTAATTCATGAACTTGTAGTTTTATCACGTCAAAAAAAAATTAAAAATCGAGAAATCGACTACAAAAAAACACGTCATATCTCATAATCTAAAAGTCATTTGGCAACATAAATAATTTTATACGTAAGAAGAAAGATTGCACCATAAATGTGTAAAAAAGAAAAAATATATGTCTTCAATCATTTATGAAAATAATTTTTCAAAGTAAGTATAAAATCGGTTGTATCTTACGGCCTAAATCAGTCGCGCTATGGCGCTCGTCGACGTAGGACCTATGTCGGTTTACCTCCCGCCGCTGCGCAAGCGCCACGCGTGATATATACGTAAATTATAGTGCGACCAAATATTTTTGATCCGTAAGTATTATTTATTTTATTTGTGAATCTGAATGAGGTTGTTCATTTAAGTAATATTTTAATAAGTAGGTAAAGTGGAACTATGTACTTAAAACTATTTTCACTACAAACTTGTTATTATTTTACTTACAGAACATGGGTAGAATAAACAAAACATATTATTTTGGATCAAAGAAATCTATTAAGTCACGAAAAAGTAAAATGATTAATAATTTGTAGAAGGCAAGAGAAACTGCGTAAGTACCTATTTAATTTTTTAACAGGGGGTCAATACATTTGTGTAAATTATTGTTTTTCTACCAACACAACACTCGTAGTCAGGTAAATGGCAAATCCACTAGCGGTGACCCATCAACCGTAACCGTTTCTTTTGAACACACTTATGTATATGTATAACCTTCACTTCTAACTAACTATGAAAGCAAATCTTAGAAGTAAAATTTGACCCACTTCTCGGTTTTCTATTAAGTTGAAATGTTGCGTACTTACATGTTTAGTTTGGATGAAAATGTATGGTAAGCTATGTGAAGTAATTCTGAATCCAATATGGCGGGCTCCCAAAGATGGCAGACTAGTTATTTTGTATGCATTCCCATGATATGGGTATCAAATGAAGGGTTTTGCTAAGAAGAACACGAAAAATAAAAATTAAAGTGTGTTTTTAACACACTTCAAAAAAAGGAGGAGGTTCTCAATTCGGTTGTATGTTTTTTTTTTGTGTTTGTTACCTCATATCTCCGTCATTTATGAACCGATTTGAAAAATTCTTCTTTTATCTGAATGGATCTACTTTCCGGTTGGTCCCATAGAAATTTCATCAAAATCGGTTCAGCAGTTTGTTTTGAAATCAAAATAGCTGGAAAAAAAATCATCCAAGTAAAAGAAATTGTGAAATTGATACTTGGCAAGGATTTGTGTGTGATACTATAACTAAGTCGGTTTTTTTTTGCAAAAAAGTTTTTTTATTTTTTTAAACTATACAAATTATTTTAAATGTATGACTATTACTGATTAAATTACTTACTAATAGTTAAATTAAATTACTTATTAATAACTAACTTAATAATTTTCTATGTTTTTCTTTCAGATCAAAATTAAGAGCATCTTTGGTAAATAATATAATCCCCAATGCATCGTCAACTGTAACTGCTGTCTCCCTTCCTACTGTATCACCAGTAAATTTAACTTCTGGCTCATTCAAAAATGTACTCGCTCCCAACTTTTGACTCATCCACGGATATAATAGAAGAACCTGATATCAGTTATGTTAATGATCAAATATCGTAAGTTGAAACTAGTTTGTTTTTATTCTAGTAGATGAACTTTTGTTTTGTTTTCTTTAATATCAGCAATTTTATATGTAGGACTGAAAACATGGACCTTCGTTTAATTGAAGGACGAAACCCAAACGTGACTTTTGATTTACCCAGAAAAACACTAGTACCAATAACTTCAATAATCAAATATCGTTGGTAGAAAATTGTTATTATTATTTCAGTGATTTCAGTACAGATATTTCAGTGTGTTTGTTTGCTGTGTGGACTGGCTGTAAATTTAACATAAAAGTCGTCAAAGTTTTCAGAGATGATAATTTCTGGGAACAAAAGATGGCTCCACGATTAACAACATTTTATTTTGATTGTGTTCTCCCAGAAATTATAGATCCAAGGAAAAGTCGAGCTATGCCCATTAGACAAATAGTTTTAAAAACTTCAATTAAGTAGGTACTTATACATACTTATGAAGGTTATTATAAGTAGCTACATAATGTTATTTTCTTCATCCATATTTGTATAAATTAAATTAAAATACACTAATAATCTATTGTGGACAGTCTTTTTATTTTCTTCGAAAACCTCTAGCTTTTTACTTCAATAAAATATAGGTACGCCATAGCTACAGATCAAGACCGTTTAGTCGTCGCAGCGTCGCAACTGTGTGCCGTACATGAGGAAAAACGCACACTAAGCGGCGTCGAGCGATAAAAACCTAAAACCCGAGCGCGTAGATTTGGAACAACGCTCTTAACATCTTTCAGACATTTCAGGGTTGTGCTACGACTCTCGTAGCAAGATACTACGCAATCAAAGATGGCCACTGCTGTGCTCCCTGAGCAAGATTTACGTTGAACATTTTAAAGCCGAGTCTTATAAGTCTATGTGTGCAAGCATCCTATCTTATCAGGTACGGCAAGTAGACCAAGACGCATATGGAATATAGGGGACCAGTCCCATAAAAGTAAATGCGCTTTTACAATGATGGTGTAGAAAGTTTCATGTAAATAAATGGTAGTTTATACGGGCTTTAGAACCAATCCGTTTTCATTATTTCAGTAATAAATCTACCGCCTTCTAATCTTCACTCGAATACATTACCGTGACTGAACACGCAAAGGCGTAATTACGCGTTACTATGGGTTAAAAAAAACTAACAAAAATTTCGTGGTAATAATTTTAAAGTTGACGAAAAGCTTTGATATGAACTGAGAGCTTTTGATAGTTGTAAAAATGATCGCGAATAAAGCCATTACGATCAGCGACGTTAATTAAATTACAGGCGCATTAACAACGGCTTATTATAAATTATGCAACACAAATCAAATGAAAAATGCGTAAACAATCAACTGTACCGCGTGCCATTTCAATAGTATTTCCACTTATACTTTTACTATTCACACTATTACATCAAATCCTTTAGTTTTTACTTTAAGTTTCAATCATGACATAAAATCTCAAAGTTGTGTACCATTCAGTATACCACGGACGACTCCAGTCGATAACTTGTCAGTCCATGCCAAACGACAAAAAAAACTCACTCGCGTAAAATAGTATATTTGTATTGAAAGCACAACACTAGTGAATGGGCATAGAGATGCGCTACGTCAATCCACGCTTGAAACCCGAGTGGGACTGATTATGGCGTTGCCATTATCGCGTGAAAAAAACACAAATAAAAGTCAACGCTGTGATAAACCACAGGTATCGCCAGTCGAGGACATGCGGTGCGCGCGAACGCACGTATCTAGAAATATTTTGAAGAGAAGCTTGATTTTTGAATGAGGGATTCTGTTCTGAGGTTGGTAGTTCATCTTTTGATTTTGGATTTAGAAAGGAGTTCTTTTATCATTTCTGTCAAATTTTGTTTGGATTTAGAAACGTTTTCTCAATGCCATTACTCGACAGTTCGTGTAAATACTTCAGATGATTATGTTTTGAGGTCCGGATCTATGAAGTGTTAATGAGATGGTCGCGACAATAGTTTTAGATCATCAAGGCCGTTCGTAGTAATACTGTGCGCCGTTGTTTATCCATCTGGAGAAGAATCAACAAATACAGTTTACTCGGCTGCTTAATTTACGACGTTTGTTAGGTAACTACTCTTATCGGGCATTGAAGGAATTTCATTTTCATTTCGGCTTATTAGATTTGTGCTGTTTGTGTTTTTATTTAGGTTATCAAAATCAATATCTTCAAAACGTCATTTTCAAATCTGAAAGCATCGTTGTACCTATATGTTGCACAATGATGTTCTGGAGTAAGCAAATTTTTTGCCAAAGCTTCAGTAAGCTTCTATCATGCTTGGAATACAAATAAAAAAAAAACTATCTTTCTACACCAAAACAGAAAGAACAAAACCTTATCAAAAATATAATTACAGCTGTAATCACGTAATAAGATTACGCAGATATAAAAGTAAATCGGTATGAAGCACATAATAGTATAATAATATAAGTAAGTAATGGAATTGCTGAACCGCCAAGGTCTTCATGTGTCAACAGTAATTCTTAGGGTATTAAGATTTTTCTTGTCAGTGCCGTATCTTGAATGTTTTGTAAGTATTTGATAATAGGCGACGGAGGTTCAAGTGGGCACATTTCTAACGTTATACATGTTTGCTTAGTACAAAAATATTAGTAAATTTAGTAATGTGATTTATGTTTGCTTACTATTAAGGGAATCTTATTCCTCGTCTTCACATTAAGGGAAGATTTATTAGTGTTTAGCCCTTCAATTGCTTTTAGAGTTTGCCTTTCTGACAAAATCAAATCTGAATTAATATTCTTATTCGTTCAGATGCCAATCTAAATCACCAATTTTCATGTCTGTGCTTTCTTTTAATGGTTGTTTTTTTTTTCAATTTCGTAAATAATGTCTTAAAAGTCTTTTTGTGGACACACCTCTTTTTAATACCAATACGACTACTTTACTAAATCCTTTTATAGCTTTTATCTAGCCGTCTCCCGACGATATTAAGTTAGCTTAGAGTTGTATGAGATACAACTGGTAACAGGTATGCTGGAAGAGATTTCATTAGAAGTAATCAATACCTTTGTACTCTCTTTTCTGTTCCTTTCTTGATTTCTGTATTTAGTGTGTACATAAATTGTTAAATAAATAAATATATTACATGGAGTGACTGCCTCCATAACCCATTTACTGCGCAACAATATATAATTAGGAATATTAAAAAAAAACAACGTAAATTCTCGGTGAATTGAATAATCAGCACGATGTTACGGTAATTAGTCGTCCTTATCCGTGATACATGAATATAAACGTGCTGCACAATAGTGAGCTATTTGCGGAGACGCTCGCGTGCGACTGCGCAGTGGCTCACAGATAGATCGCTGTTAGGGTTGTCAGATGTCAGGTGGTTTTCGTTTCTTTTTGACAGAACTTTAGTTTTTGCTATTTATTTATAAGTAGGAGAATCAACAGCTATAACAAATGGGTAACAATTGCATATGAAACACAGAGCCAATTACAGGTTCTCACGAGTAAAAACAGAAAAAGTTGTAGAAATGTTAGGATCACTAATAAGCACAATAACAAAAAATAGTAAAAAGAATTAAAATAAGGTACAATAGCACGGTACATTCTCTGACACCAGGTTAGGCACTAATCACTAACAGAAGAATCTTCTCTATTAATCTAAATTGAATTAAAGTACGTAATTATTATATGATCAGTCATTACTGGCTTCACATACACGTAGTTCATTGTCTAGTATCACTTATTATGAGAGTCCGAAATGTTGACTATTTATAATGTTGATATTATATTAATAATAAATAATATTATCAAAATAATATTGTTGTTTCAGCGAGGGGTTTCACCTAATGATTAAAAATAAACCGATTACATCATGTTTTTCAGAGATCTTCAAAGGTTAAAAGTGTAAGTAGTAATAGCAAAGATACGTATCATATTTTTGATAAGTTTTTTTAGTACTTCCCACAACTACAATCACCAATTCTTCTTCTTGTTCTGTGTCTTAGTCTTTTGTGTCGATGGCAAATTTTCATCACCAATTAAGATCCTAGTTCTTCTCTTTCTGTTCTTTAATGTAATCGTGTATGACTGTTTTCTGCTAAGTTCCTTCAGACCTAAATTCATTGGCCAATGGCGCAACGTTAAGTGAAACTTCACCCATATTTATGACGTTAATATAAAAATCATGATAATCGTGATCGTTATCACTGTGTTTGTCGATGATTGCTGATATTTTTAGGTTATCTTCTACATGTGTGCTTCTAATTACACCTACTGTAGTAATGTTGTCGTAGTCTTTTTCTGCGTCTATAATTTTTCCAACATTATTTTCCTACTTATCTAGTTCTATAATTTTGATGTTTGTATTATTGTTTTTATTTATATCTTCGACAGGACTACATTCGTCGAACAACTTGTGGCCAATTTTGGTTTACTTTTAAGTTTGACTTTTTTAATTCTGTATTTTTTAAACCTTTGCAGGTTGATCAGGGGCACAACGAAACCCACAATGGTAGGTAACATGAATGTAAAGGTCACAAACATTCGAAATTTTTAGGCTACCTATAATGTTGTAACATGAAGAGAAATTTATCCAAAATTGATTGTATTTAATGTTCAAATAAAAATCATGAAAATCGTGATAGAATCGGTTAGCAATGAATACGAAAAGCGCGTACGCGTCGTGTGCCTCTAATTTGTAAGTCTGTATGTCACAAGTGAAGAAATCAAGGATTCGGGTTGAGGTTGGCAGATGTATCCAATGATATTATTAGCTGGTAACTTATGTATTGGATACACGTATTGGGAGTTTTAGACCTTTACTTTAAAAAGCCGCTAAGATTTTGATTTTACACCGTCAGTTATTATAGTCATGATGATTGGTGTAAATATGGATGAATGAACAGGGAGCAAAAGATATATGTACATGAAGTGACTGATACAAGTGATGGCTGACAGGAGAGAATGGAGGAAATAAAAGGTGTTGCCTCAATCTCAAGTAACATGGGTCAAGGATTATAGGTGATGATATTATTCTAATCTTATCTCTCGTCTAGATTTACTTTTTTTAAAATATCCTTAAAAGTAAAGGAGATTTTTACTTTCCCCGTGAAATTAGTGACGTCTTTCACCATGTCAAGTCCTAGATGTACTTCGGTTTACCCTAATTATTTCATCCACAACAGTGAGAATTAACATAACATAATTTTACGCCTGTAATCCCCGATGGGTAAGGCAGAGGAGTACCCAATAGTACACCCACATTTCGCCAGTTATGTTTTTAGTCCCATGTAATTAAAATGAAACAACATTCTAATCGGTCCAAATCCAATTGTCAAATTAGACAACTGAAGTCCTTAATAGAACTATTTACCTATTTCATGACATAACCATAGTCCGTAGCAAAAATGGAACCTTTTATAGACGGTCACGTTTGTGACATAAGGACGTGAAACGGTACCTCACGCCGCCATTGTGTTATTAACATTATGTCAAACAGGTGTGTGATGTGTGTAGCGGAGTGCCATCGGAAACTGTGGACATTGCTTCAAGTCCATTTTACGCCTGAGGTTGTAAGTAGTATGCGTGTAATGGGTGCGTATAATGGTTGTAAAAGTTACCCTTAAGGAAGCTAAATTGTTCTCCCCGTCCTTGAGATCATTTTTGTTTAGTTCTAGACCGTACAAGGGAGCGTTCTAGTTACAGAGATATTGCAGGTCATAGTTCCAACTTTTTGTCAAGACTCGGGAATGAATGAATGCAGATACTATCAATATTTCGAAAGTTCTATAAAAAATAACTATTTCAAGTACAAAGTTCCCTTTTGGTTCTCAGTTTGTATGTACTAAAGAACCTACGTGTGAAGAGAAGCGATAAATGATAAGGTGCATGTTTGCAGGGCTTGTCAACCTGTGTTTGGTTAACGGAAGTAATGTTATAGAACAATATCAGTCAGTTATTTTTTAGGTAAACAATTACTGCACAATACAAGTTAGTACTAGATTACAAGGTCAGTGTCAGCCTAGTGACAGTCTAAAACGTGTAAAGTAATTTGCAATAAAAAAAAAAAACAACAAAAAAAGATTATTGATCATAACTATTAGAGTATTTAATATTGAAGTTCTAAGAATTATAGAGTCTGAAAACCAGTCCTGTCAAGGAGTATCGAGTTATCAAGTAACTGGATTAAGGAAGTCAGATAGTTCAGCTGCATCCGGTTAGACAGGAAGCCGACCACAACATAGTTGGGAAAAGGCTTTATAAGAAAGAAAACAAAAACTATTAGGAAAATGGAGACCAGGAATTGAAATTTAAAAATTTAAAAAGCAAAGATGGTGTGAAAGCTAGTTTAACACTGATCACAAATTATATAACAGTAATATAACAATGGAAGACAATTTCGTACAAAGTGAGATAGTAAATAGGTGAGCATTTTTCCTAGTATTTTTACGTTACGCGCTGCAACACACTGAACAGAAATTTCAGAAGGCTATCTCGAAACAAGTTTTTTTGGGCTTATTTAAAGATAGAGCACACTTCTAGAAAGTATTTGAACAGGTATAATTTATCTTTATCATGTTGTTCGAAATCTGCTTGAAGAACCCATGTTTAACTTGTACTATTACATATTCTGTGGTTAAACTATAGTTTGTGCCAAGCCCCAAGTTTTTTTGGTTATTTCACTCGGCACTACATTCTTTCTTCCGTGTTGATGGCAATCTGATTTGAGTCGGGCCAAATATTGGCTACAAGTTTGGCGCTTTCAATAGCGTCCATGATACTATTATAAAGATAGTTATTGAATGGGTTTTCTACAACTTTTTACATATTCAAGTAGGTATGTCCAATAGTAAATGAATCGTGTAATGACGTCACATGCGCCGGCGCCGACTCCTCACGTACAGGTAAATAATATTTGCCTTGTGCCATATTGTTCGCTTCTTCTTATGAAGCTCCACTATCTCTGTAATTTATGGGATGCGATACAAATGTATGTTTATTCATATTTGTCTCTTGAACATTGTTCTGGTTTTTTTATGCTGTTACTGAGGAGTTTGTTCCGCCACTTCTTCTTAACAGTTAAAACACTAAGAGTATATGTCACCAACGAATGTGAACGGGATCAGCTCATCGAAACAGCGTTTAAAGTGTTGTCAGGGTCAATATTTCAAATCAATCAATTTTGATCGCGTTCAGTTTCCTTGGTCAAAACCGTCTTAAAAGATGCATGTGTTTCGCCATGTTTGGGAGACTGTCTTAAGTTATTTTGACGTTTAATTAAAAAGTGCTGGATCTAAGACTAATTTGACAAAACGATTTTTGATTTTATTTTTTGTAGTGGTTACACAGCCTTAAATGTGAGCATAAACATACTTGATGTACTTGATTGACTTGTGTCTCCACATACTTGATGTGATAATTATTCCGCGTAATCTGATTTAGAAAACAGGTCATGATAAGTGACGGGTTAAGGAAAAAAAATTGTAATAAATGTAATGAATTATTTAATTGCATAAAACCTCGAGATTTTTCGAGTTCCTCTCGACACAGATGCAGTTATCGTTCAAAGAGAACGAGAGATTTGTTATCAGTCAGTCTGGATTTTAATCTTATATTTAGGTCAGACATTTCAGTCTGTCAACTGTTTTTTAAGACAATTCGTTAAGATTGCACGGTTCGTGATAAGGTGATTCACGAAGAGACGTGAAACCTTAAGTATTTACGAAATAGCCACTTTGGTCGGTATTTATACAAGAAGTTAGGACTGAGCTAAGCATTCATGTTAATACCAGGCTCTTGCTTCTGTCACCTAAGATTGTGCTTTCTTTTTTTTAAACTAGGGTTTGTCCACTTCAACATTGTTTTTGTGGGTCTTCCTCTTTTATACACTTCTATCAACGATCATCTCAGCATTCACGTCGTCTTGTGGATGGGTATATGAGTAGAGGAAGACGATGGATGGATGGACTGTGTGAAGGATGATATGGCAAGAAAGGAGGTGTCTGGAGAGATGACGAGTAATAGAGACGTATAGAAGAAGAAGACATGTTGCGCCGACCCCAAATAAATATGGATAAAGGCGGGAGAATGATGACGAATTAAAACTATTTCATGCAATTTATTCAACGTTTCTTTTTGGTCTTTCTCCCCTACACACCCAGACACCTGCATTCAAAAGTAAAGGATCACAATTTATAAATTTTATTGGAATAAACTCAGTTCATCAACACCCATATCTTTTCAAAAATATGCAGATTCAAAATTCTCGACAAAAATAAAAATATGTTCCAGTTGTAACGCTATTGTATAAACTACGTGTGTTATCTTATCTCCCGGAGGCTGCCAGATTGCAGTGATCTATCACTCAGCACACTGACAGGTAACTGAAGTAACCAAGGCGCCATGGTTGCTGGGCGGAGATTTCCAATCATTATGTAACTTAAATAATTTGTTTTCGAATTATTTTAATTAATAATGAAATAATGTTTCAAGTCCAATGTATTTTTATTTTATTTTATTTCCTAAGAAAACCTACAGCTAGGATACAGATAGATAACAGTTAGTGAAAGAAGGCCAATTAAAAGTTTTCACTGATAATATAAGAGAAGCACAAGAGACAGTAGACAGGTAAGAGAAAGTAAGAAAAAAGCACTCAAGAGAATCAAGAAAAGACTGAACAAGTCTCAGTGATCTTCAAAGAACTTTTTACATAATATTTTATATTGCTTGTTAGATTGTGCCTTTGAATGAGTCATACAACTGCCTGCCTTTTCCCAATTATTTTACGGTCGGCTTCCAGTCTAATGGGATGCAGCTGAATACCAGTATTTTACATGGAGCGACTGTCTATCTGACCTCCACAACCCAATTATTATTGGGTAATATCATACCGTTGGTAAGACTGGTTGTCAGACTTTCGGGTTACCTGTAACAACTGTCAAAGATCTTTAAATGACACCCAGGACCAACGGCTTAACGTACTTTCCGAGGCGCGGAGGAAACTCGGTATGTAATGGGAGAACACCCGTCCACGGACCAACATAGGCAAGCGCGGCTTAACCTGAAGCCACACGATTTTCGTATTTATCATTCGATTAGATGCTGGCCACCACCATTCTAACTTTTTCTTCAACTTAGAATCTCAATTCAGATCAACTGCTGGGATACATGCGTCCACTCTGTGATAAGGATTAATATTACCAAGAGCGATTATTGGTAATGTCCTGAACTGGGCTATTAAAATAATAGATGATACTGTTATTATAGATCGTGGGCTGTCTCTTAGTATACTTTATCTTTGATAAGATACTGTGTTTTTACAAGTCAATTGTTAATTAAGTACAATCATAGATTGAAGTTCTATCCAAGGCCGATTCGCCAAACTTGCAACAAAAACTCCTCGTAAAACTTTGAACTTTGTACCACTTAAATGAAAGACTTTGGACTGTTCATGATTACAGAGTGACGAACGAGGAAAAGGTCCAGAGCCATCTGATTCGCGTCCGAAGGTCGTGTGAACAATAACCCATATATCATTATATGAGCTACACGTGTGGTGTTGCTAGAAGATTTGGTGCGACGGAATAGTTTCTTTGGTAGAAATAAGACGGAGCTGGGATGTGAATTCTGTTGATGTTGAAAGATTGAAAGCAAGTTGATGTGTCAGGTTTAATTAGCTTAAGGGTATAGCTGATGAACCTTCAGTTAGTGAAATAAATAACACTGATATTAATGAAGCCAACAAATATGTCGATTTTCTTCTGAATTAGCTATAGAGTTTCGTTTATGATATTGAAATTAGAAATTTTGTATAGCGGAATATACGGAATAGTTTCGGGTTCAAGGCTGCAAATTAAATTACGAGAAGTGCCTACTTACTCCCTATTAAAAACTATACAATCAATTACTCTCATTACTCCCAACGTATACGGAAAGCTAACCAATTAACTGTAATTCATAGATAAATCAGCGTAACTACCTACCTACCGCTATTGATACAACCTCATACTAATAATTACTCGAACTGATCTCCACTAGACTGACATTATCTACAACGGCCTTGGTGACAGCTAATAAAAATAAGTCTACAACAATGATTGGCAACAAATGAATTCTTAGAGTACAGACCCATCCTTGACTGTTGAAATTTAGCCTGAAAAATATAATAAAAACGTTGAGGCCGGTCCGACCTTACGTCGAACAATTATTTCTATGTAAAAACAAAGCTTATCGCTCCATTTAACGTTTATTGTTAGGATTTATCGGTTGGTCTTGGTTTCCGCGTCAATTGAGGTTTTAGTTTCTTCCATGCTTGGGTTAACGGACAATGAGGTATGTCCAAATTGGTTGTTTAACCACACATGTTGTTCATTTGCTTCAGTATCTCTCTCTAGGTGGTAAAAATCAGTAGAGGGGTTGACATGATGACCAAGATAATTATTATCATCAAAAGGCTGTGTTACCTCTTTTAAATATCACCCATCTAAGAGTGGAAGACTGGGTATTGTGGCACAGATTTGGAGAGGGGTATGTTCAGCTTCAACTTGTAACACCAAAAACTTCTAATGAAGGACCTGTTGTACCAGTAAGTTCAGCATATTTGACCAGAAGCGTTTTCAATAATTGTATTGCGTTGTTAAAACCCGCACTTGTATAAATTAATTTAATTATTTCACGATGATGAACTTTTAATGAATCCAATAATATGATCGTGACACTTTTTTAGGTCCTACAATTTGTAATATGCAAATTTTCTATTCTTATTAGCCTTATGGGCTAGTTCACTACTCCTGAACATGGGCATCATTAAACCACAATAAATGGTCGTGATCCATATTACTTTAATCATTCTTGGTGAAAGAATAGTTGATCAGTTTATAGTTATTCATGCAAACGATATTGAGGCTCATAAACTCATAGATATTAAATCATAGAAGCTTAAAAACATCAAAAAAATTATTCAGGGTGGTCTTATGAATGACGGAATCGACTTTTCTGGACTCAACCTATTACGAAGACAAATAAATATAAGTATCATAAATAAAACTAAGAATGGAAGGGAATCATTACGCCGGAACTAATTTACCCGTTAACAATACCAAGGTCGTGGTGACTGCTTAGTATTCAAGACACGGACGATGCATAGATTACTTATTAATTTTGTTACATCTTTTAAAAACAATAGCTTTCAGAGATGAAGGTGAACGTGAAGATAAAACTGTTAGGAGAGACGAAACAAGATCAAATTCTGATGACGATATAGATATACATTTATTCTGGGAAATATTTACTAAAGCAAGAAATAAAGGTGGATTCGTTAGAGAAAATGAAAGAAACGAAATCAACCTTGATAATTTCACAAATATAGCGATAGTCTCAACATGAAAACACGAAACAAAACGACCTTTACCATTTGTTCTTATGGCTTAATTAATGAATGAATGTCCGCGGAATTCTTTGAGAGCGAATTTAAACCACCAGACATCCATTGATGGCATTTTAATGATGAAGTACATGGTAATCAAAAGCTTACGAACTTTAATTATCATAATTGTTGTCATTTTATTACTTGTTTCGTGTTTAATGTACATAGTTTGCAATGATACAAAGGATTTGTTTCCTCAATAGGCTTAGCAAGGAATCACATATCGATGTAGACGAAAACTATGAATCAAGCTAGCGTTGATAGATATCAAAAATGTTCTCGAATATCAAACCAGCATTGTAATAGTATAGCCGAAAAGTAGTGTCAATGATGACTTTATGCAAATGTGTTCATCCATTGATCAAACTGGCCAATTTGTCCGGAGGTATCAAATCGCCATCACTCTAATTGTGCGCAAACAACTCTTGCGCAAGTGATCGGCGCAAATCGGGGACAGTACTATGACGAAGGCCGTCGAAAGTGGAGTCATTTGGGGCTCTCGCTCGCAATATGTTACTGACGGTCCCAAACCTGTCAGGGGCAACGGGTTACGATGCAGGTCTGCTCAGTTTGTTATAATATATTTCCTTGGCACTTGTCTGAGTGATAGATGTAAGAATGAGAGCAGCGTTGCGTGTGTCAGGTACAGGTTTATGGTTGACCTCTTCAACTGCGTATGTTTTGTTGTCAGTTGAGATTCGTCACACATTGGAAATAAACCCTTGGTTGACAATAATTTTATTTACGTAACTATACAATACAGTACCTAGTACAATTGATTCTCTCAATACCACTAATAAAGTGAAGTACTGATAACAAAAAATACGGTTGATATAATTGGGAGCAGTTTTCAAGAGCATCAATAGATTATGAAACATAAGTAGTCCAATAAAGCTCTCAAATGATCACTGATTAATAAGTAGGTGCCCGTGGCTGTCTCAAATATCAATTAAGTAGAGTCGATCGATACAATCACGGCTCATGTTACTGACTTGTCTTTATTGATACCCCTATCTCACGCTACATAAGAGCACAACGTAACATAACATCATGACTGTTATCCCAACGGGTTAGGTAGACATGTGGAAGTCTCATGTAACAGGAGGCGAGCGAATGTTGACTCCAGGTTGACAGTGAGAAATTCCTTTTGGAAAATTTTATAACTTTTGGCCTGACCTTAGAATAGAACGTAGGACCTCGTGCTTAGCAGTAGCATGTGACTACTAGACCCACGAAGCAGCTAAGTACTTATAATAGTAGTTAAAGAAACATGATAGAACTTATTAAGATTACTGACAACTTGAGATTTTCACAAAAAACGTTGAACTTGAGTAAGGTGAATTACCCAGTTTGGAATTTCCAATGCTTATGTATTGTGGCCTTGCATTTTAAAGGTAAATCTGTGGGTAATGACGTCATCAATTTAGGATTATTGATCGTTGTTTAAATTAGCTGTAGGATGATAACAAGCGGCTTTGTTAATTAGTAGGTACTGCAGAGATGATGATGTAAAAATCATCACGGGCGGGTAAAGCATTTTTACTTTAGTAGATGTAGCAGCAGGCATAGTTTAGATTTTTCTTTTTAGATTTCTTCTTGATGATTGGTTTTCAGCCATGACAGTCTACATTCAAGTCATCATGATCATCATCTGCCAATACTTTTCCCAACGATGTTGGAATCAACTTCAATATATTCAAATGCTGCTAAATATCAGTGTGCTGCTAATTAGTGAATTATTGAACAGTAGTCAGAAGCCCTAAAGACAGACAGACCTCCAATCTTACCAAAGGGTCGTGCCAAGTAGACTGCATTCAGTTAGACTGAAAGTCATCCCCAACATAGGAAACACTAGACAGTGCCTAATACCAGAGACCATCATGGCATATGTTGATGCAGAGAAAATATTAAATGCTTTAGCCGATGTACAAAATAATTTCACCAGCACTTGAAGTGAGGTAATAAAAGCTAGCACCCGTTATTTATATCTCATAAGTTATTGAGCCTGAGCCGGCATCGAACCTTCACCTTAAAGAAACCGGGCCAGTTGACAGCGCAGGCGCAGCGGTGCACACTACACTTGTTTTGTGCAATCAATGGCGCGTGCGGGCACACTGTTTGGCACGGCACACGACAAATTGACGGCTTATAGCCTACTGATAAGAGGAAGTCTGAAAGTGGCATCGGTGAAGAAGAGACACAGTGCCGTCGCTAAATGAATTGGGATAAGGGCAGGAAATTATTTCTAACTTTAGGATGAGATTAGGGAATAGTTGTACATATTTATCATTGAAATGAGATAGAAAAGCTTCTACTTACTATGTAGGTACCTATTGTTGAAACTCTAATTAGAATAATGAAAATACCCACTTGAAAGTAAGAACACAGTTTGCGATAATCCATTTCAAAGCTAGCTTCAAATTTGAAAACAGCTGTTGCTATTTGCTGCAGTGGCATGACTTACTTTACCCATTACAATTCCGGATCCAACAATGGAAACGCGCAAAAATCATTCGCACGAACTGATTGTGACTCAGTGTTACCTAACGCAGTTTTAACACTTAAGTCTCATTATGAATACTAAAATCGCTTTTTTCCAAGCTTATTTATAAATTAATATAATTCTGGGAACAATAAAACATGAAATGACGCATTGTAACGATGGCATGTACGGAGCGGAAACAAGAATTGCTTAGATAACTTATGTTTTGTGATCATGTTTGGTACATAAACATTGTTATTTTTGTTTGTAGGTATGTATAACAGATTAATTATTAATGGTGTTGAACCGTGAACTTTAGAACAGAGCCCTGAGCACCGATAAAAGAATCACAACATAAGTAAAAGATTCCTAGAGCTACAATTCTATTGGTACAAATGAAAATATTATTTTCATGAACGTATTTTAAGGTACAGTTAAAGACAGACGAACCAGAACGTTCATATCTTCCGTAGCAAGAAAACTTATCAAAGCTAATTAAGATAATTCAATCAATAGTAAAAAACTATACAAGAGCAAAGGTGAAGTCAAATAGTTTAAAACATGAACGTGTCGCGTGTGATACCGCCCCCAGCTTTATCAAAAACTGTACTCCCGATGTCATCAACGAATAATGTTAATAACATTGTTGTGATAAAAAGCGATTATGTCCGAATACACTGCAGTGCGTACGATTGACACGTAAGAATCTCAATGCGGCATAGTTATCATAATTACCTCATTATCAAACAGGAAACTGGTAAAATTGGTTTTAATATATCAATGATTCCGCCGTTTTGATTACTTTCCTGAATGTATGAATCGAGCGCGTAAATATCAACGTACGTAGTAACAATGGTAGAAATAACTTGATAATAGGTACGGGTAATTTAATATGCAATAATATCTATATAATTATAAGTAATATGAGCCGCCATTGGTTGTCGTGAGATATCTAACGGCCATCCAATTATAGAAGACAATACTGATGATTTGCTGGCATTCAAAGCCGTTTTTTTTCCATAACGCAAATCTACACCAATATTTTAAAGCTGAAGAGTTTGTTTGTTTGTTTGGTTGAACGCGCTATTCTCAGGAACTACTGGTTCGAATTGAAAAATTATTTTAGTGTTGGATAGCCCATTTATTGAGGAAGACTATAGGCTATAAAAGATCACGCTGCGACTAATAGGAGCAGAACCTTAATCAAAAATGTTACGCAGACGAAGTTGTGCTTTAATAAATTAACATCAGTTATAATAAAAATTGTAATGAACCAGAAGTAGTATTTGAACATCCATCCACACTTCCTGCTTAAACATTAGCTCAAGAGTTTGAAGAAGTTCTAAAGCGCTGACAGCGAAATCTATTTCAATAATTTATGGGTCTAAAATTAAATATGTTCAGTTGTGATGCTAACCAGACTCTGTGTCGGGAAAACAAACGCTTAACTCATGGTTTTGGTTAAACGCATTTTGTAAAGTACTGTGTGAATCATAAATTGTGAAAGTGGAAATGATCGAACGACCTTGACTTGATTTTGATATTAGGAATATGGTAGCAAGGATGTAATTGTATTACCCATTATAATTGCATGCTTCTGTTTCATTTCGTAAAGATAAAATACAAAGATGAAGATGACTGAATCGTTTCAGCTTTTTGTTAAAACATAATGTATACAAAAACCTCTACTTTTGCATTGCTGTAACTAACCTGTCTATCTTATCTGCATACATTATCGTTTTAAGTGTTTAAAAGAATACATTTTGTCTCCGGTTACACGTGGTGATGTTATTCTTACTGCGTACTTGTAGTATTCATAAAGTGAACCACACAGGTGACAAAATTAGCGGGTTAGTTAGTACAATCCTGAAAATACGAGGTTCACACAAATCGTGATGTTCGAAAACAGATCGTTAACGTATAAAGGAACTGCGCATTCGATTGTAAACTACTTTGTGTTTTGTTTGTCAAATTCTTGAATAGTATACGCAGTTTAAAATATCTCAGCAGTGAGAGTATATTTTTTGACAACAATACGGTCTTAGTTGAATAGGTAACTGTTTTCTAAAGCTATAAAATGACAACAAAAACTTTGGAAGTCTTATTATGAGTCATCCACGAGATAACTGCACGTTCTTACTCGACTATCTGCAATCTTAGTACGAGTTGCACATATATTTTTCTATTTTGTATGCATAACACACTCGCTTGCATCTGCAAATTCTCAGTTAACGAAACAGAATTTCCGTGACCTAAATATTAAGAGGAAAGTCCTTGCGGGGTGAAACTGGGAGGTCAAAGTAATAATTATAAGATTATCGTCGGCTTCATCAAACTCCAAGAAGTTGTTACTAGTACAGGAAAATCTAGAAATTGTGGAAACCAGTTTGGATAAGCTTTTTTTTCCAATGATGATGTTGGTTATTTGGGCTCATTTGTATTACAGATTTATCGTAGCAGATTTTTTGAAAGATGTTTCAAATGTTATTAATGATCCTTTCCAAATAATAAGTTTATTTGCAAACAAAAATATTATCAACCGAAAAACTACAAGTTTAATACAGACTTAACTACAGGTAGAAAAACTGTCTAAAGATCCTTTTTTATCCGCAAGAATCGACAGAAATCAGTCATTAAGCAAAGGTCACGTCTTAATCGCACAGTACAAAAAACTGATGTAACGAATTTTGCATTTTGACAATGGCTCAGTGGGAGAGCAAATCTGACTGAGATTACACTTATATAATTGTAAAAAATACAAAGTTTTGTGCCAAGTAGTACCTAATACTAAGTTGAAGGCAAAATTAGAACTAGATGTAGTATAGTGAATGTAGACTTGATAATCCTCCATACAGATGACTTACAGCCATACTAATAGGTTTCAGTTAGCGGACATAACATAGGGAACGAATAATGTAATAAATCAATGATCTTTATATCAAGCGTTCATTGTTAGTCTGTCAAGTTCTACTTCATAATACATTACACAATCATAAGTATTCTCAGTTTTACTCAATTGTGCACTTAATTATTTTTTATGTATTAATCATGAGAAGACAAAGTTTACAATCTTTACCGTTTTGGTACAATTTCCTTCGTCTTTAAATACCCTCTCCTTTTTGCCACTTTTCAGCATAAAACGGAATAATTGCAAAGTTACCACTAAATCAATACAAGCTAATCTTATTCAAGATAACAGTCTCCATTTATGTTGGGCTTTTATACTTTATGGGCAAAAAAAGTTCAATCATTTCAAGTTTGCCCTTGACCAGCGACACTGCGCTTGGAATGATTAATCAGTAAAAGGAACAAACAAATAACTGCTATTTTATTTTGATGAGAATACTCATTTAAAACTGTTCGTAAATCAAATCAGAAGGAATTGATTTAGGAGTCTAGATGGTGGCATTGTTTTCGGGAATCCCACACACTTTGAAAATGTAACTGGAATTTTAATTTGTGCTATAATTATAATTCTAAGAAAAACGCTAATTGTTTTCGTCTCTGACGTCGACTGACGCCCACCATGTGATGACATCGAGATAGACATCAGCTGGGTCTGTTAGCATGACGTGTACTGATGCACATACGTAGTTACTCATCTACAATGTTACTACAATTTGGCTTGGATCGACATTTGATCTATATCCATCGCTACTTCGGGTGTGTGTTAGAAAATGCTCTTGTTGTAACAGTGAGCAATGGATGTAAAAATTTTGATATTGTAAGTTGGCATTATATCTGTTAGATGGATTATGAGTACAGAACTAATTAGAACTACATACAGCTGATTGCAGATGAAACAGATGGTGCCATCTCATTTGATTACAACGGATCTGTTGATGTAAAAGTTACCATTACAGTAGCTCATAAAATCAGAACCACTATTACAAATAACAACAAATATTAGAAAGTTGAAACCCACAAGAAAATTACATACTACATTACTGAATAACATTTTAATAATGATTATAATTTAAAGACATAAGTAATTAGTGTCGCCAAAAATACTGTTATCTCGTCTATCGAGTGTAATGCTTATTATGTCAAACTTGTTTACAAATGGTACTGAGGTTAAGTCACTCGTGCCGTCGATGTTGTGCAAAAACTTGTGGTCATTGGACAACGTGTTTGTATTCAGTTTTGAGAAGTCGACTGTATTTTTTGGGTATGTTTTTTCGAAAGATCATGATTAAATCAAGCTCATCTCGTTTTCTTGATTCTTATGCTTTTCACAGTTAGCTAAGGTTTATCAATTGTTGCTAGTTTCGATAAATTAACTTCGGTCGTAATTGTATGAGTAGAAGAATTATTTTTTAATAGCCATCACTGTCATAACTTGGCAAAATACAATTCTACAGCCTTCCACTCATCTCTATGTGCTGTCAGATTTGTAAATCCGACATGGACACATCGACAAGAAAAGTCATATCATAAAAGCCTCTTTTTTACTTACTTTATTCGAAATGTTACTACCAGATATTGTCTAATGAATTGATAGTTTCTACTCTCTCAAAAACATAGCTAAAATTCCCGTAGGGGACAGTAACTGAAGTGGAATTAATTTTAACGATGGTAAAGCAATTATCGGTGTAACTGTTTTGAAGACACCTGAGGCTGAGCACGATATACCAATAAATTCCAAGAATTAAATCTTACATTGCAAGACCAAAGCCATAAGATAAATTAATGACAACAACTTATTAGACCAATGTTACCGATTCATCAGTCAGCTTCGAACAAATCCTGCTTCCACATGTTTTGGTGTATGACAAGTGACAGGTTATAACGGTGACCTGTCAAATGTCACCGTCAGAGATTAAGCTTAGTATTTATGACTACCCTCATCTGTTTATCATATTAATTGAGGATTTGGTAATGGTTATATAGATTATTTTTTAGTACATAGATTTGAATTGTTTTGAAAGTTGTTTGAGATTTCGGGGTATATCGATCAATGAAAAGAGATATAATATCAGAGACATTTTTCTATTGGGTGACATCAACGGATGACCTGTATATATAATAGTAAAACTAGAATGTACTAGTTGCGGAAAGCAGTGAACAATGAACTATAGCGAGGCCACGTGGTTGACGAGGTAGCACGTGACGCAATTCAGCCAACGAATTCTGGAGTCAATTACCATACGAGGACAAACACTGCCCTTTTATCCATCCACAAACTTTCTCCACTCACGCCAAACAATACATAATCAAAACGAAACTACCTTCATTCTTAACAAACACAATTTGCAACAACCAATCAGAGAGATTGCGACTACCAAAGTTATTGGCTTTTCCGCAACACGGCACAAACATGGCGGATTGGAGGCGCGGGCGCAAGTATTCGGCGAAAGCGCTACCAAGGACATGCGTACGCGCAGGGTGAACTGTGTCATTGACATCTGTACAGAATTTTAATATTGAAATTGTGATTGTATGGCTTTCGATCGATTTAAATTATTGGATTAAATTGTTGAGTAGTTTTTTGGTTGCTTTTTCTTTTACTTTAACGTCAACTCTTTAATAATAATTTTGAACTGTATTATGAGATAATTTTGTTCTGAAAACAGTACCTGTGACTGGTCACAGGTAGTTTTGTTTTGTTTTTTGTTGATTTAGTTTTAGAAGATTCTAAAACCTTTTAATAAAAACGCAGTAGGTGAATGGAACTCCCTGTTATTGAATGTATGTATTACCAAATATCTGGATGTGAATACCTTCGTGGAGATCGAATCCACAACCTGTAGCGCAAGATACGACAGTTCAGTCACTGAGCCAACACACTGCTACGTTTACCTGGCAACGACATAAACTGAACACATGAACAGCGTATATCCACGACTACGGTAAATAAGCAGGACGCATAAATCTTCTACAGAGCTCCCGGTCGTTAGTTGACGCCTTAACAGCTAAGGATCAACTAGTAAATCATACGCATGATTGAAATTAGTAAAGAGGTTCATATGAGACGGGTTAACAACCTGCGATTGCTTTTTATCGAGATAAAAAAGCAATATCTGGTCTTAATGCAAATTGTTTGCAAGACATCGGCACTGATTAAAGTTTAGATGATGGACACTGATTAAAATTGAAATTGTGGATCAGTAGATGATGATAATGATAAGAAACTAGGGATGACGGCATTAAATTACAAATAAATTTAACAAACTTTACGTAGAAAAGTCAATGGTTACTTCGCTTCTTAGAGAGCAGATGTAAAATTGATAAAACAAATTTCTGCAGCAATTGACAACACTGCAAACTTTAGCAAATAATTTTGACAAAGTATAAGCCGTAGAGTCTGTTAGGCTCTGGAAATAAATCTCATTCAGTTACTACGATAGACTAAGGCCAATAAAAGTAACCAAGAAAAAATACTGGTGTAAGGTCCCTTCGAATGCCAGATGATAGCGTAATAAAATATACATGCTGTTCAAGATAACTGCGCGGTTTTCCTCATAAATAATGAATATGGAGCATTTATCTTGTCACATGTGTTCCTAGAGGCGACACTATTTAACCTCCTATTACGATGACAAATCAGACTCCAGAGAAATCATCGTCATCATCTGCTGCCCTTACTCCAATTTATTTGGGGTCGGCGCAGCATGTCTTCTTCTTCCATACTTCTCTTAATCGTCATCTCAGTAGTAACCTTCTTTGTAGCCATATAATCTTTCGCACCATCTTTCTATCGTTTCCTAGGTTTTCCCTTACGCTTATAGCCATCCACATTCTACTACGCTTAAAGCCATCGATATTCACGCTCAAATGGATGGACAGATATTACTGGTACTTAATTAAGAGATACTCGAATCAGTTCGATGAATTTGCGCCCATTTTGATTCAAATATCGGGTGCGAAGCGGATTGCTATCGAAACCGGTATCAGACTGTTGTTCACACTTTATTTGTTTGATGGCACGTGTAAGTGATACCAACATCTGCAATGTTACAGGAAATAATTTAATTATATTACAATTTTCTTTTTTAATAAGGATGTGTTATTGTGCATTGTCGATTTCCAAATCAGAAATAAAAAGGACGACATTTCATCCTCTTAAAAGGTTTGGACAAGTTTGATTTTATTCGTCCATGCTAAGTCAAATGTAATAATATAAAACCAAAGGCACAATTAAATATTGCAGGCAGTAAAGTGGAAGGCCTTGAGATTCATTTGTATCAGCAAATGATAAATGCAAAGATGAGGAATTTTAAGCCGACAGCAATTGCCCTTTCCCCGTTAAGACTTATCATCATCTTTCTTTTAACACTGACAAGGATAATTAAATGCATGTAAATTTTGAGAACGCACAACCAGACGCTAGCCAAAAAACAATTAAGAAAATAAAGATAATCAGGATTAAATCAACTGCCTATCAAGTTTTACTACATTTATTTAACACAACACGTTTTCCTCATAAGTTCTACAAATTATTTCTATATGTGAAACGACCTACATTAAGGACACTGACTGGAATAACACGTCACCGTGTTATAAAAGTTATTGTTGAGGGCTTGTCATAATCAGCCTAAAGTCTATAACATACCCACTGCTGGGACGAAGGACACAGGCCTCATCTCTGAAAGGAAGTGATCTATAAATCACCAGGCGGTCCCAGTGCGAGTTGGTGGATAAAACTCTCCTCAAACATCATTGTCACCATCATTCACAGTGCATTCACAGTAGTCACTTCGTGCATTCTTGCCTATAGAGACTAGCCCGATGAGTTCAACAGTAGGGCAAAAGCCTCTCTTCCCTCATTGCACATTTCTTTCGCTATTTGGGCCCAATCCTTTTGCTGAGAGTCCAGCTTGTCACGCCATCTTCTTCTGGGCCTCGTCAGCCTACTTTGGCCCAAGTTCATCATCTGCCTAGCCTTTTCCCAACTATTTTGGGGTCGGCTTCCATTCTAATCGGATGCAGCTGAATACCAGTATTTTACATGGAGCAACTGCCTATCTGACCTCCACAACCCAGTTAGTACTGGGTAATACGATACTCCTTGGTAAGACTGTTTGTCAGACTTTCGGGTCACTGACTACCTGTAACGATTGTCAAAGATATACAATTGAGAGCCGGGACCAACGGCTTAACGTGCTTTCCGAGGCACGGAGTAAACTCGGTATGTATGGGTGGTCACAAAACCACGGACCAACCCAGGCCAGCGCGGCTTAACCTGACGATCGACCCGAGCGGCTGTTATTATTTAGCCATGAGCCACGGCTCATGATAAGGACTTGGGCCAAAGCCCAAGTCCTTATCATATAAAAGAATTATTGGCAGCCTTGTTTTACCCACTGCTTTATGCAAACTCTTTATGCCCATGACGCCTTCCTTACAAAGCGTTTAAAAGGTAGTAATTGTCCGTTGTTAAACTCAGTTGCTTGTGGAATTAGGTGTACTTTCACATTTTAAGGCCCGGTGGCAAATATTTTATTTTTGATGACTGTTTGTAGGTCAGTATTAAGATCGTGAGAATGATCTGGTTACTTTTCTGAGTCAACAGTGATTTTTATTTTACATAAGACTGGTTTTTATTTGACTACATTTTTTATTTCTCCATTCAAAGTGTTTTAGGGCAATTTGACCATTCAACTCAAGATTGAGTGGGTTTCTTTATTTTTGATTTTATATGTCTCAAATTCGTATCATCACATTAGGTAATATTATTATAATTGTGTTCAGTTCATTCAATGATGAATCAGGAAGTTTCTGTTTAATTTAATTATGTTAGACGACAAAACAAAATCTTCCGAACAAAAACTCCCTTTTCAGTAGAATTTGTATATTCCCGATTACGCGTTTCCGTTATGATGAGTCAATCAAAAACTATTTAATTTTTGCATGTATGTAGTTGTTCTGTTTTATAATTAATGGGATGACTATTAGCATGCTTATGTATTTCAAACAGGTTTATTGACAAATAAATTAGCGGCTGTCTTTGAATGATAATTACCTATAATTGAAACTGGAATTTCTACATACTTTCTGCTTATATTATTTATTATCATTATACTACTAATGATGATTATTTTTCGAATCTAGGTAATTTCTTCGGTAGAATCAAAGTGTTGAAGTTTTACATATCTTTTTAACCGACCTCTTTCATATTTTTATCATTGTCCCTTGAGAATGTCTTACAATCAATTCTCTTACAACAAAAGCCGAAATCATAGTCGGTACCTACGTTTGTCAGACTATTTCCACCAACGAGCACCAACGCAAACTGCATCCTTAGGCTCAAAGTCTAGACCTCCTTAGATATAATTTACAATGTTCCATTGAACCCAGTCTCATATCCATAGTTTCCTGTGCAAGGGGAATAACGACTCTTGCGCAGATACTGAGAATGATTCACAACATGGCCGACATTATCTGTAGTGCAAGTCAAACTCAATATTTACACACGAATACAATTTAGCATAGAGTTAATGGCTTAGAGATGAGCCATCCGAAACTAGTTGAATGCAGCGCTCCCGACCATACATGGCTCACTTACTGGAGATTAGAAGTTGTCCTGACACTAGTATTTTAGAAGCCTTAAAAACACTACTGCCACATTCAACGTTGTTACCAACTTTGCCCAAGTTTTTCAATGAGACCTGGGTAACACCATCGATATGAAAGAAGAAGATCGATTAGAAGCTATAGCAAATATTAAAAAGACAGATTCATTAGTTACTTTGTTCAAAGATGTAAAAGAACAGTAAAGTAAGAATGTAGTAGAGCTGTAGTATAATATAGATACTATAAAATGTTACTGTAGGTATTAGCTTACTAATGGACAGCACAGTTATTACTCACCCGACGTGGAATTAACCAAGCAAGCAACTTGCAAATAAAAAAGTGTAGAAAAAATTTTAATGTCGCGTTCTTTCTATTGTAACATTGTCATTTAAACCAACTTTGAAGAGAATTATGAAGCAGAGGAGTACTAATAAATATCAAGACAATTTTATCAACAGGCTAAAACTCTATGTTTATTCTTTGAACATTTTTCTATCTAGGAAATAGCATCTTATGCAGAATCTAGAAACATAACGTCTTATTTCACATTAAACATTATGTAAATAATGTAAATAAGGTCATTGTGGAACTTTTTGGTCTTTCGTGTATTATTTGTATACCTACAATAGGTACAAAGATCACACATACTGCGAAGTCTAAATCTAATGTCTGCGAATATGTTGCGCGAAGTACTTTACAACTACGAACATTCACGGAAATATCATCATCATTATCATTCGGCTGAAAGTTGTCCTCTGCTGGGTATAGGTCTCCATTGAATTTCACCACAACGACCGATCTATTTCTTCCAGCATCCAGCAGATTCCTACTGTCTTCACCAAATTATGCTTAACAATCATCATCGTCATCTTCTTTCACATTCACTTCAACTTTCATTAACAAAACACAATCAGCTTCATCATATAACGTATGTTACACATGAACGATTGCTATTAGCTATTACCCCACATATTCAAGGCTGACAATATTATCGTGAACCAGCTTTAGCCCGAGGCTTTAGCACACGGAATCCTATCGCTGTGACATCTTATGTAAGGTCGTATCATGACAGGAAAATAATGTAAGAGATATATGTATCAGGATGATACATAAATCTGTAGATCGAAAGTAAAGTAAAGTAAGTTATGTAATCGTCGAATAAGATACGATAGTAATTGAGAAGTAGAACGGAAGAGAAGACAAATGTCGATGAAGAGGTGTTAAGTTTATAATAAAGTCCAGTTAATTTTATCACTTTGTTTATGGTTCGGCGACTCGAAATAGAAGCAATAAATTACGAAATAATTGACAGGTTATATTAGAGGACTTTTACGAATTATTTCTTCTAGTATAACATTTGAATTGTCTCTACCAGTTCCAATCTAGAGCAGGCTTAGCTTCTAATGACCAAAAGCATTATGAGAATGTCAGAGACTCGCCCAAAATATCTGCCATAGTCTTGTCTTGTCACAAGTCATTAATCATACATAACGTCTGTCAGTTTCAATCTGAACAAAATGCTCTAAAAAGGGCACCTCACTTATAAACTTGAGAACAGGTTATAGATCATAATCAATTGTTTACACTGAGTAACTGTGGGTCAAGGGTAAAAGGAGGTCGTGCTGCGGAACATTTCTTAGGTCTACCGCTGTGAGAATTTTAAGGGCATCGGATGGATTTTTATTGTCTTCGATTTAATGATTGTATGGACAGGAACATTGATTGGGACGTCTTATGGGATGTCTCGTAAAGTGAATGCAATAAAATCTTGAAATATGTATGCTTATTGGAGTAGTGTTAATTTTGATTTAGAAATTGATGACTCCGAAATGGCGATGATTAGTCTAATAATTATGATTTTTGGGATATTTAGAACTTAAATTAACTTGAATTAAAATTCACTTATTCTTCTTCGTCGTGTCGTTGATTCCCTTTTTTAAGTCAAATACATTTTGACCAGAACTCTGCCACCTCGATGGAGATTTCACTTATGATTTCAACAGCTTTTCTTTTAGTAAAATCGATATTTCTACAAAAATGTATTTACCTCGATAGCCATTTGGAACATTTCCTTATAAAAAATTGTCTAGCTTTCCAAACATATTTTTGTCTATAAAACAGTTACCAATGTTTGTTCAGATTGGTCACCGCTAAAATTAGGATTATGTCATTAGACCACAATCAAACCGCATTAGGCATCTAGTCTTTGAATATTTTTTGTTTGTTTTGATTTAAGATGCCAATTAAAGCTCATGTAGCAACTTGTCTCTACGTTTTTAGATAGTAATTACATATGATTTCTATTTTCTTTCTTGATTCAGGTAGAATATTCTAGAATTGTGTTTTTTTTTGGGCCGTGATGAAAAAAAGAGTTTTAGAATTCAAGTTTTTAACAGGAAACGACATCAGTGCCATAAAATAAATTCCCCATATACATAATTAGAGCAGCATTCGCTGAGAGCAGGCGACGTGTGTAATTATAAAGCTAATTTAGCTTGTTTAGATAATTAACTGTTAGCTCTAGTTGCCGAACCAAAATGGCCGGCCTGCTGTCATTTGGTAGCTGTTGATAATGTTGATGAAGCATTTTATTTAGTGGATCACGCATTCTTGTAGTGAGTATGTTTTTGTCATCTCTTTGAAGTGCTGTTTCATTTAGGAAGCGTAAAAATATAATACGAGTATGCATATCAGCTTCTGTCTAGGCGTTTTAATCAACTACATATGTTGGAATTCCTTGCTTCGCATAATTATCCTGCTATATTTCCCGTATTGATTTTTGAGTCTAAAGAAGACTGATTTGCAGGACAAAATCTTTTACAAAACTAACCAAGATATATGCACTTGACTGCATATTATTTTAATAACTAGCATTTAGCACTGAACCGGCACAATGAATTATAATGTCTCAGTTAAACAATGAGTTACTTGTTGAAGTAATTACACTAATTAGAGAGCTAACAGCAAGTTAAACGGCAAAACGCCGTCAGTTTAAAAGTTATTAGCGCATGCATACAAACCTGATGATATGCTTGTGTCATTGACTGATTGGAAAGTCACAAATGTTATTTGTAACGCTCGAATGGCTATGAAGATAATTTGGCATACATACTTTGGTAGCTAGTAAAGTATTGTTGGAGAACGTGAAAAATTGTTTCTGATAACGGTAACGGCAATGAACTAACCGAAGAAGTTTTAGTTGGAAAGTTGAGGGTTCGTGAGAAGACAGTTGTAACATACTTCTTGAAAAGAAATGAAGATCTTTTGATTCTCTTAGAACATAAGTTAATGATAGGAAAAGAGCCATGTCAGCATAATGGCATAGGGAACTAAAATGGATGAATGAACTAGGCCTGGCGGCAATCATATGAATTTATGGAATCGTCACACAAATTCAGTTTATCGTAATTTAGTACGAACTCACGAATGCAAAGCTTGACGAAAACACTTATATTGATCTTGACAATACTGTTTTGATCCAGACTGGATATTAATGTCTTCCAACTGCATAAATACTTTAGTAGACAAAATCTTCAGCCCATTGAAATATCCTAAAATAATTTCATCAGTAGGTATTTTGCTTACTATTTGTTTTTAATTCAGTTTGCCATTGCGATACGTTTATATCTTTATACACTTGTGTTTATATATAATATTAAATTCTAGAGTTTATTAATATTTTGCGTTCCTGTTATGGTTTTCTCTTCGTCATGAGAGATGTAAGCAAAACCTTGTGTGGTATTATTTACATTATTAAGATCACATGTTGGTAGTAATTATAGTGTATTATGAGTGACGTGTGAGTATGACTTGTGTAATGACAGGTTTGTCTTGTATTAGGTCGTGATTTTAACCTTATCTTCTTGGAAGTTTTCATTTCATTTTTGTCTAAAGCTGCTTTCTTAAAGTTCATGAATGCTGAGTTACATGGGTTTGTATTTTTTTTTGTGTTGTTGAAAGTCTTTAAAATTTGGGAATCATCACATAAAGATGACCTATATTTATAGTATCATCCATAATATCTAAATCTCCTTCATGTACCAGCATTGTAAAGGTCTTAAAAGGAGGCTAAATATTCTGCAGATGTTTACAAACAGCTAACGATGAATGACAACTTGCTCTCAAAGCAGTAAAGTAGTTGTTATTGCCCCTTTGATTGCCTATAAGATCATAGATCAATTTGATCTAGCTGTGAATTCCAAGTCAAAATCACTCAAGGTAATGTTTGTTATGGCTACGTCAGTAAACAGCCGTGTCTAAGTCTGCACGAATCGCAAAAAGCGTCCATTGCAATCAGAGAAAAAACTATCTGAACCAAGGCTATTGATTCTCTAAGATTAAATTCAGATTAATGAAAAAGTCCCTGTCCTTTGCGACCTTAAACTGAATAACCACTTCAGCTAATAACTGTTACACCATGTTTTCATTCAACCCCGTTTATTTTCCATTGATTATTGATAGAAGACTATCAGTAGTTGCTCAATTGTATTATCTAAACCTGTTTGTTGTTCTATTGTCAATCTTAAAGTGAAGACATAAGAGTCAGTCGTTTGAAATCATCGGCCAATTTAATAGCAGCTCTCAGTGACAACTCGAAGCTATTAAAGCAGGCGTAGACGAATTGATTACTACCATATCATACGATGTTTTTGATTATTACATTCATTACCGTTTGATATTACGAGAAAATTTGTAAGGACGTGATGATCCTCCGTTTCCTTAAGTCGTAAATAAACAAAGCGACTCGATTTTCATACCGTATAACTAAATCCTTAGGTGCAATCCAAACGTGTCACTAGATCCTGGACACTAGTTCACAAACACAGTCCACACCAATTGTTTGTAATTGGTGACCACTGATTATTTACTCACAAAAACACGTGGCGGTACAATTTATCGCGGCACAGTGCGTGCGTTCGCGGCGGCGTTCACAGTGACACTGACAGTCTCACGATACCAGTGTTGCCAGTCGGTCATGTCAGAAATCACCTGAAATATAAAAAAATGTAACCTTTTTGTAGAAAAAATAACCTTTCATATTTTTTTACTGGATAAATTGATAGAATAGAAAATTAGTTGTATTGATTTACAGATACATCGATGAGTATTTGAGCACTTGCCCGCATTTTTTGATTTATTCATATTGATCCTTTATAATAAAATTGATGCATTAAGAATTGATATGAAGTTAAACGAGTATCGAAATATCGCAAAAATATGGTCCATCAGATGCGCGCGCAAGCGCGCGTAATATGAATTCTAGTACATTTTTACATACTAAATATGAATTTCAAGTAATTTATTTATTGTTCTACTACTGCTAACGAAGCTTACCAACATGAAAAATTCTAAAACGAGCGTTCCGTTTCAAGTTGCTTTTATGTAAAAAATTAAAAGTTAATCCTGCAAATCCCGAAAAATCACCTAAAAGTAACCTTTTCATTAGTGTAACCTAAAAGTAACCAATGCAGTTGAAAAATCACCTAAAAGGTTACAAAAGCAACCTTCTGGCAAGACTGCACGATACGGTCGTGGATCAGACCGGCGCCCGCGCATACTTATCACTGTAATCAGGTATGTAGCAGGTAAATTGCCTCTGAAAATATATATAGATGTGTGATGCAATCGCCATGCCTGTTCTTTAGCATCCTTCTGGGAACATGATGTACTGTTTGATTTGCTTTTGTTTATATTCGTTCTGAGGTGGAAGCCAAAACAGATGCCAAAATTGTTCGTGCGTGGAATGGAATGAAATGGAAAGTTGAAGCAGTATGAAGTGATGAAGGCATCATTGCACAGTTTATTATAAAAGTAAATTTATGAGATAATACGCCTCATAATAAAAGCTGAAATATAAACAATGAGCGGTTTTAAATTGAGTGATATTAAAAACGTAATGATGTTTCAATTGTTTTCTTTTTACGGGCTTATTTTATGGATGCACTAACGAGTCTTTGGTGAATTAGTGTGTTAATGGGACTGCAAGAATATAGTCTAAACCGGATATTTCATACGAGACCAACCTTTATTAATATTGTTCAGACATATCTACCCAAGGATATCATACTCGTCATACATGACAAGGACATTCTCCTACGTCACACAACTCGATATATCGGGAGTCTGTGTTTCCCCTGCAGCAAATATGCTATGATTACTTGTATTTATAGCATTAGTACTGTAATCACGTCTGTTGTGTGGCGCTTTCTGTCTGGAAGGTTTCGTTTCTGGGTTTTATTACACATTCTTGGCATGTTACAAATTTGCATCACTTAGAATTTGAGTCTGCGCTTCCTTATGATTTTTATTTAGAAAAATATTTCGCTGCTAAAGCTTTTTTCTATCGTCTGGGCCCGATTTCACTACCACTAAGAGACATATCAGAAATATGTTCGTTTTAATCTAGACATTCATTTGCTTCGTGTCAGTGAAAACGGTAATTTGTCTGGGATTAGTCATAAAGATTACACAGGCACCACATTAAAATGATCAAGTGAAATATACAGAATACCATAAGATTATCTTTCTATTAAACACGATTCTTCTGTTGTAACAAGAAGTAAATAACACATCATCGCAGTCCCCAACGCGAAGACCTTACGAACCCAAAACGATCAAGCGCTCAAACATCCATTATCTCAATTGTTTCAATACGATGCGCGTGCGACGCTGTCCTCGCGTGTAGCTCGATGATCATTAGGGTGAGCACACACGAACTCAAAGGTTCATAATTTCGTGAGAATTTACTACTGTAAATTCTCTGAAATATATACTGCTAAATGCTCGAGTGTGTCTCTGCATGGGCGCCAGTTTAAGTAAATATGGTCGTTGCTTACTGGGGGATTCTTGGCTAAATAATAACACATGACATAACATCACGCCTGTAATCCCCAAAGGGTTAGGCAGAGGTTTACTTAATAGTACACCCATATTTCGCCAGTAATGTTTAAGTCCCATGTAATAGGGGCGAGCCTATTGCCATTAACCGGGCACAAATTCAGACTCCGTTGCTGCTACTGAGAAATTCCCAAGGGAAAAATCCAATAACACATTGCTCGACCTGGGAATTGAACCCAGAACCTCATGATCAGCGGTCGTGCTTGCGACCACTAGACCAAGAAATGGAAAGAGTGGATGGAGGCCTTTGCCCACAATTGGGCCTCCCTTCGCTCTTTCCATTCCTTCTCTTCCCTTCACTCTTTCCTCTCTCCTCTACTCTACTCTGGGACAGAGCAGGCTAGCAGAAAAAAGGTTTTGATTTTTTGATAATGATGTATTGAATAACACAATCAGAGAAGAAAATACTGTGAAATAATTATTGAGTTATTATATTGTTTAATCGTTTAGTTTAAAAAAGGACAAAGGATATTGAGAAAGGACTGAACGTTGAAATCTCCAACAAGCAGTGAACAAGCTTGGTATTTTTGATTCACGTTTTTGATTTACACTGGGACAATAACTTGCAGGCATAAAGGCTAGGAGTTAGAGAGAGTACAACTAGCATTATGTCAATAAAACTCAATTGTTTTAGTAGAATGCGCGTGCGCACGGCAATAGTTTAGTGCTCGCGTGACGGCCATTGATCATTAGGGCTCTCACACTTGGACGATTTAATCGTTTTGATGACAGTGGAACTGTAGAAGGAACTATTTATTCGGTTTGCACACGTGCCGACCGCGGAATTTTTGATCGATGAAGAGGCTCACCTGTAAAGGTGAGTTTCATACAAGGGATAATAATTAGTGGAATGTTTTCTAGCATTATATGTGTTTTTATTTAATTTATAATTTGTGCAAACTGTTTGTTTGTACAGTTTTGGACCAGAAAAATTTTGGAGTGAAAATTTGTAGCGCCAGCGACACGAAAAAGTAGAAGAAGAAGATTGTTTGTTATAGTTTTTTTTTTATTAAAGGTCATTGAAATAAGAACAAACAACATTATTTATTTTGAAACACCTTTTCAACCACGTTTCCCCTGACTGATTCATACAACTTTCGATTACTACCAGGTTTATTCCGCTTCTAGACACAAAACAATAAAAAAACCGTCCGATTCAGACATAAAAAGATATAAATATTTAGGTATCATATAATTCGTACATTACAGCACTGATACTGTTTGTATGTTCGTCATCGGATGACATCATCGAAATACGATCGAGTCTTGCAACAATATACCGTTGAGCGTTTCGTTGTCACTTTTAAGGCTCTAAAGTGCGTGACACTGAGATGTATTGGGTCACTTTTAGTTCAGGTAGACTGTAGGCCGTATGCCGTTAGTAATAAAACCAGTATAAACTGGATTCCTACTCTATTGAAACTCCGTATCACGTTAGGCCAGCCCGTGGTCAAAGTGTTACCACTGATGTGCCGCTTGCTGTTCCTAATTGGCTCTTCATGATTTTTTTATTTCGGTGTGAACTACCAAAATATATCGGCAAAGAGAGAATAATTGCTGTGACATTGGTAACTTTCGAGGCAGAACTGTTGGAAAGGTATGCACAATTGCGCAGCGTTGGAAGACCTTTCAAGAGGTGGACCGAGGATCTGCTGAATCAGTTGGATGCGAGAAGTATAATAGGTACCGGTCATCGTGGCGATGGTCGGGGAAGGCCTATACCCAGAAGTGACAATGAGTTACCATGATAAGACTAGTTTGACTCATGTTCTAAAATACAGCGATGCTGCTTATCGGTGGACTAAACAAAAACGGGAATGTTTAGTGGTCTTCAGAACACTAAACAGGATCAAACAATAGCAACTAACAAGTCAAACATTCTCAAATCACATGAATACGAGAACAAAGCGTGACATATTATAATTAGTAACATGCCCATGTAATATCCTAAGATGACTCACAAAGCAATTTGATCACTATAAAACATGTACTAAAGTCGAATACGCATAAAATATCAACTGGAATTCACCATGGTATAAGGCCCAATTTCCACCAAAGCGGGGATGAGCTGAGCGGTGCGGAGAAGTGCTAGATTAATCCAATCACAGTAGAGCCGCGATGTGGATTTCAACCAAGTGATTGGTCGATTCCCACACGTCTCTCCGCTCCGCTCGTCGCCGCTTTTGTAGGAACCGACCTTTATGGAAGTTGGATTTTTTTACAACAAAAATTCCATGGCGACTTGTCGATTTCGTTTTGTGCTGCCACGCGCCGTACGTTGCACCATTTCTCAGAAACTGTTGATGAAATAAAAGCAGCTCATCAGCTTTAAGGATAAGAGACTAAAAAATGTCTTAAGATGTATATTTTTGGAAAGTTAAACTTGAGTGTAGGTAGGCTTGGGTATAGAGTTAAATAGAAAAGGTAAGTCTTGTTCAAGTGGAAGAATCCCCATACAAAAAGTCTCAAAAAAATCAACCTGTGGAAGTTGTTTATATCTCTTCATCAAATAGAAAAGAGGTGTTGATCTTCTTGAAAAATAGCTAAGAACACTCTCGATCAAGACACCTTTCAAACGAAAAGAACTGAATCAAAATCGGTTCATCCGTTCAGATAAATGGCAGGTCAGCAATGGTACCACAAACAGACACACAACACTCCTCCACCCCCCTACACACCACTTTTTTGGTCGGGGGTTTAAAAGAGTACGAGTCCAGCCAAGTAGTATAATAACGACCAGCTGGAAGAAATAAATCAGATGTGGAATTGGATAGTATACTTCTAAACACAATCAAATTCTTATAGAGAAATATGAAAGTTAATAAAATCGATTATTCGTTCATTCGTAAACCCTGTTAGGAACGCAAAATGATGCTGCATTAAATCTGCAAATCTTTTGGAGACTTTCAACTCGTGAAGCATAGGGGTTTTGATCAATTTCATTGCTATTTGTACTGGTACATAGATAATAAAACCGTTAAGTGCGATTGACTCTATGTATGAATAAACATACATAAAGTTTTATGAAGGTTTGTCGAATTTTTGCTTAATTAATCTTATTTGACGGGACTTTGTTCAATATGTAGACTGCCTTTTTGGTCTAGTCGACGCAAGCGCGACTGCTGAACATGAGGTCCTGGGTTGGATTCCCAGGTCGGGCAAAGTGTTATTGGGGTTTTCCATCAGGAATTTCTCAGTAGCAACCACGGAGTCTAGATTTGTGCCCGATTGATGGCAATAGACTCGCTACCAATTACATGGGACTTAAACATAACTGGCGAAATGTGGGTGTACTAATTGGTACACCTCTGCCTAAAGCTTCGGGGATTACAGGCGTTATGTTATGTTCAATGTTGCTGAAGAACTGTTCCCGAAATTCAAGATGAAAGCCAAAACTGGGGAATTACACATGGTGGAGGTATCACCTGTAATATTAAGCAGTAACGATGGACTTCTATCAACTAGATAATGTTGAACATATTTCGACTAAACCGAAACGCCACCAGTCGTCCTTAGGTTATTTGAGGACTCGAGGCTTACTTCTAGAAAGCAACAGTACCCCTCTTTTGATAAGCCTAGAAACATACTATATCGAGAGAAACATAATTTTCTAACAGATTTTGACCATAACATGCTACCGAGCCGTACAAAACTGCCTCCTGAAATCACATCTTGAAGCAAAGAAAAACATAATCAGCCTATAGCGTGCCCACAGCTGGGAATCAGGCCTCTCTGCGGAAGGACGAATAGCGACGTTGGGACCTACGAAAACGCTTACTATTCTCAGCATAACCATAAAACAAGTTCTTATTTACACATCACCATGCAATGACATTTCTGTACTACAATAAAACCGTAACAATAGTTTATCAGCGATAGAGCCCCGCCCCGATAGGAAAGATCTCGACTAATCTCAGATATGGATGATATTAACACGACAGCTGTGCGCAGACGTTTCATAAGCCGTCGATAAGGCGGTGATCAGTAATTTGTTTGTTTAGTTGAGACAGGTTAGTTAATAGAGGAAGGTGCCGGAAGATACACAGTCGTTACAGGTAGTCAGTGGCCCGAAAGTCTGACAACCAGTATTACCAAGGGGTATCGTATTACCCGGTACTTCTGTCTCCAATATCTTGATTTTTACATCCAAGAGTAGACTGTTATTGAAAGCGAAGAACTTTTCAGAGACAGATTTTTTTTATAATGTTAATGATTTTGGCAAACATTTGGCAAGTTATATATTTATTGTGAGTTCGTCCGTAGAACACGCCCTGGAGTCGTGACGTTTCCAGTCTTCGTTTATCACGTAATATGTATTACGTTTTAGTGGATCTGGCCAAGAAGAGGCCCGGCCTTCAAGGTTAGTCGAGTTTCGCATAGAATAGGCCAAATTTTATCGTGTTATTGTAAATACATCTAAAACATTTAGATGGTAACAATTAATAATATATGAAAATTTTCGTAACGGGCCTTATGTTGGTTCTTTTAAAACCACTCTTAGATTATGTGCAGTAGCTACATCTATAGTTATCTTCCTTTGGTACATATTCACTCTCTTGCAAGTGAAATTGGGATTTTTCTTCAAACCTAACTTAACTAGCAGCACTACCAATAACTTTACTGGGAAAAAGTTTTGATAGCATTTAAACATTTGCAATTTGTCGATAAAATTAAAAATCTAGATTTATCAAAGTTCTCTTTGCTGTTTCTGAATTTATACGGGGTAGAAGAGACACCGACGCGAAAACGGAAACCACATACTCAGTACGTCATTCTGAATATCTGAACCCCCCCACTTAGAAATTTTTCGTCGGTTATTAAAAAAAAAATGGTCAAAATGTATGGACAGCTGTTTTTTTAATAACCGACGAAAAATTTCTATGTCCCCGGTCTTTTCGTTGTCGCGTCTGTGTCTCCTCCACTCCGTATTAAATCGCATACCTAATATTTTTTGGGTTTGTTCATTATGATCAATTTGAGGGGTTTTATATTTTATAACGGAAAATTAATTTATTTCAATCAATCATTTCGGCGATAAAATTATGTAGGAACATCACAAAAACAGAGAGTAGGTATTGAGAGCTTAATTATATGTTAAAAGATGTTCATGAAGTTAATCAGATAGTTTTGTTGAGGTTTACCTGTAACACCTAAATTCATTAACGAATATCTAAATCTGTACAAAAACACACGCATGCCGAAACCTCATGGTGCGCTTGCGCAGTGTTCCGTCCAAAACAAACAATTGTGCCGACTTGCGCATCATAACAAAAAGCTGACGACCGCACAGACAGTCCAATAACACTACACAATAACACTGAAACTTCAACCTTAACAACACCCAAATAAATCACTATTTAGGTTGGTTTACAGAGGTCAATATTGGCAATCATGCGCGCCAAACCCGAAGAACGCGCGAAAATTTATTTTACTATCCGCCATTTTTGTTTTAAACCGCTCGTTACAGATTTATAGCGTATTTTATTCATATTTAACTGCGGTTTATTAGCGATTGTGGAGACGGTTGGCGTCGCGCACGCGTACTAGCGGTCTGGTCCGAAATAGAAAAACTAATTGGCCAGACGGCCAGACGGTTAGGGTTGAAGCTAAAATTATGTCTTAGATCCGCGAAGATTCGGATCTCAACGCACTCGTCCAAGGTGGCTGCTAGCGAAAGCCCTAAAAATAACAGTTGCGTTAGCTTTGTGTTTACCTTATTTCAGCAAAGTGTCATAATCATATAATCTATCACGTGGGAAACTGGTTAAATGGCGTATTTAAAACAAGAGTGTAATTAAGACCTGGTGCATATTGCAAAAACCACCGAGGGCATCTGTTTGAGAATGGCACTAAAATGAGATTTTGATGTCAGTGAGATTGGTACTTGGCAGATCTATACAGAATGAGGTGGAACGAGCTGGGTGGGGAAGAAAGCTGGTGCTGGGTAGGGAAGCCTCTGTCAAGCAGTGGGACTAAACGGACTAGTAATAAAAATAATAATTGACAAAGACGGCAGCCTTATGAGGTTGGAAACAAAGCCTAAAATAGAGTGCCATTGTTCAAATCAACTCTGGACGATGCAACAACAGCAACTTGAATCTCTTTTACAGATGAGAGCTTAGATATTCCAGTAACGTAGATACTGTGCATAGCATAGCATAAGCCTTGAACGTTCCTTTTGCAAAGACACAGGCCTTTCTGCGAGAGGGAGTGTACTACCACGCGGCGGGTCCAGTGGGGGTTGGTAGATAACGTGTCATCACAGAATTTTCAAGCATTATGTCAAAAGAGACATACAATAAAATAAAAAAGAAACCCAGATCGATCAGCCTTAATCGACGTAACAGGAGACTATTAAGTAACCGATGGCACTTAGGACACCGGTGTCGACGGGACAGTTCAATGACATAGTATTTAACTGAAAGTCGAATATTGTCTTAAAAGACGTTGAGAAGATCTGACATATTTTGGCAGAGAATAACGTAATAAATACACACAAAAGAATTTCTAATAGTTGAAGCATGGCTACAAAGGAATGTCTTGTTTAACCAAATAATATTAATGGGAAATTAAATAATCTTTTATGAAATGCTGTCGGATTTGGTTTGGAGAATTCTGTTTTTATCCTATTCTAGGACAATTAGCTCAAATTATAGGTTAATCAACAATAACCGAGTTTGCATCGCTTATTCTATGAAGCACGTTATCGGGCTTGAAAAATAACTTCGTCCTATCCATAAGTCCTATCAGAACGCTACTATCAGAATCAGATCAATCGATCACCAATAATTAACATAGGCCATAACTAAGTTGCTTCGTATGTATACACACGTCACAGTCGGTTCTTTCCCTGTCATACCAGTTTCATTACCAATAAGCAGATAGCAATCATAATATCTCTTGATCAACAAATTTATCACCTACAGGTTGACTGGTAGACTGTGTGAAGGATGATATGGCTATAAAGGAAGTGACTGCTGAGATGACGAGTGCTAGAGAAATATGGAAAAAGAAAACATGCTGTGCTGACCCCAAATAAATTGGGATAAGGGTAGCAGAATGATGAGGTTGACTGGTAGAAAATGACTATTGTATTAAGTCCGCCTCTGTAGATTTGTTTACTGAAAATGTTTTATAAGTATGTCTATGAACGGAATTTCAGCTTTAAGCCCGTCATTCCAACCTAACTGAACAGAATTCCCGTGTGAATTCGAAAATACAAAAAACCCGCAATCCTCATTGAACCAGCCAATCATTATCCACTTTGTAAACAAAGCCTGTCGTGTAAGATCACGTGTTGCGTGCTCATCATCATGATACCAATTACAAATCGTTAATATCAGAACGTGGGTCTATAGTACTATCGAGTGTCCTGTAGTGTTTGCGTCGTTCTCTTTATGTGTCTCTATAAGTGATAACAGTGTTCTAGCATCAAAAGGTTCTAATAGAACCGAATTTGATCGTCCTTCTGCCCTCTTTGCAATTAATTTGTGGTCGGCAGTAGCATTTCTTCTTGTTTTTTACATCTCCTGATGACTAAGTTCTGTAATGTAAGGGTGGTTGTTCTACAAACGATAGGACACTTAACGGCATGTCTTGTAGAACTGGCATGGACGCCACGGAAGATTTTAAACTCGTAGCTGATTTCTGGGCCGACTCAATGTAGATTGACATCGACCGCTAAGACAAAGTCATCTCTATTAGCCGTCACCTCAGCGTTCATCCCCTTTCTAGCCACATCATCTTTCACACAAGGTATCAGATACGATCATTTGTCTAACCTTTTCCTTACTATGTACTGCCTGCGGATACAGCTACGCATACCAGCATTATACATATGTAGCACCTGTCTGTAAAGTAATCAGTATTTTAACCGAAAATTCCTCATGCTTTCAAAATATGAACATCACGTACTCCAGGCAAAATAAACCTTGGTATTCTACCTAATAACCGCAAGAACGAAGAAATGACAGGTCCTGGCTTGCTGCCAACCAAACAACATCCTTCAGACGATCTTAATTCAGAAAGATTAATTGTTCATCAACGGTGAATGCAAATATTTTGGCTCTTTATCGCTTTTAATCTCGAAGTTAAAGTTGAGGTAAACCGAAATTGATAGCCTCGGTATAGTTACGCCCAATTCACGATCTCATGGGATGCAACTCGCGTCAATATCAATTCCAATCCCAATTCGTCGCGGCGCGCGCGTGCTTATTTTGTTTTTGACGCAAGTCGCGTCGCGGTGATTCGTGGTTCGAGTTCTTTTCTCCGCAGTTACTGTCGCAAAATGCGAGTCTCTTGATCGTGTGGCACTTGGCGAAGTGGTTGAGAAGTGCATCAATTTTCCATGTAACATTTAATCCTACTTTAGGACTTGTAAGGCTGACTTTAAGGAAGGAAGGACCGGCGTTGCATCATGTGACGCATTTTCCCTTTTGCCTTATACGTTACCATATCTGTGGTCATTAACCTAGTTGCAATTTTTGTTTTGAAATCATGCTTAAGGGGTTTCCCCGTTTTGCGAAAACCTGTTTTTCTTATTGATAACATAATATGTATATCGATGGACAGTTTTATGTTTATAAAATTAAATTGAACAGAGCGTATTAAGTTTGAGTATATGAGCAAGGTAGGTAGTAAAGTTTTACCTGATTACGTCTGTTAATCACAAATGCACTTGTATTTCGCTTTACCTAACATTTTAACAATGACGAGGATGAAATATTTTCAGGAGAACTCCATGACTACTCCGAATAAACAAAAAACCATTGATTGATGATATTAAACCTAACTACTAAAATCATTTACTCCAGGAAAATGTACTAGTTCCAAAAGAACAAAGACAATTAATGAATCATTTCGCGGAATTACCAACTGATGCGTATACCGGCAGCTGACGCGCGTGCGCATGATTCTATGTGCTATCGCTAAATAATACAATAATAATGTACCAACAATTGTTCTGGCGCCGCGCGCCGTTTTGACGCAGGATCACATATATTCTAGGTACAAAACCAGCTTTCCAAACTGAGTCAGAGCTAGGTTTCCACCCACGAAATAGGACTACTTTTACTTTCCTTATTAACCACCATAAATAAGCAGAAGTCTCTGATACTTTAACATATTACAAGCAATAACTTGCAAAAACTGTCTGCCCTTTTAAAAGGACACAAGTTGACAGTCTCTGTTCAAAACACAGAAAAATCAACCCTAAACAAATGGTCACAAATGAAAGAAGATATTGAAAAAAAAATTACATCGACATGATAAGTGGAAGAATGTAGGCATGCAAACATAGATCGTTGGTTTGAGTTAGAAAGAAAAGCATTTATTGAGACAAACACACACAATAGTACATAATATGACCTATGACAAAGCTACCCTTTCAATTGGACGGCCGGATTGGTCACCGATGTGCGCTCGTTAGTACATATACCCGTTGTAATTTACTTTTTACCTAGAAATCAAGTAGTCGATGATGTTGGTGCAAAACTCTAATGAGTTTATGTTCACATCAACTTGTATAAAATGTATGTGTGTACTACTGAATAAATAAATTAATTAAACTCCTTCATCGAGACCAAACTGATATCATCATCCCCATGGCCAACCGCAAAACTGTACAAGAATCCCATCACCTAGTCCAGACGCAACTGAAATCATTATCTCCAAAGAATCATTAATTATACCACGGTGTAATTTCGGAGAACGTCTCCCAGATGTTTGTAACATTGTACGCATGCGCTGATGGCTGGCACGGCTGGTGCGTAGACGCAGTAAAATTAGCCTGCAGTCGCACTCGTGACGTCAGCACGCGTCATAGATGACTAACGTCATAGATGTTCTACTTTGCACCTGCTAATAGGCGTTGGTAATTAGCTAGTGTCTGCATTTTGCTCTTACAGATAATTAATATTATAGTTGTTAGTACCGAAGTTGTAAGTGTTTTCACCATTTGAAAAGTCCGAAAGAAAGAAAACTCAACAAGTGATGGTGGAATTTTCAAAAGTTTGTGTTTTCTTCAGAAAACATCCAACGATATAGCTGCGGAATTGGCTTAACGCCTCCACGCAGAATTGGTCCATACTAGCTCAAGATAGGCATGATTGGAAAGGAGGAAGGGAAGCATTTGCCCTGTAATGGGACAAAATAGATTTAAACTAAATTAACAGTATTTTCACAATCAGTGAAGGCGACAAAGACTTAAACGAACATTGAATCGGAGCACTATAAAATGAAAGAGATGAAGAAAACGATCAAAGCATTTTTAGATGACAAAAACATGAATCCAAAGCTCAAAGCAGAACAAACCATTACGCCACTACTCGTGTAGTCAGTGACGTAGACAGAGAAGACTATCAAAAATAGACGGCGTACATAATTTTAGAAGTGAGGTTAAACTTTAATGTTATGACTGGCGGTGTCATAAAACATTTCTTTGTTTGGCTGGTCGTGATGCTGTGACCGGAGTAAATGCGTAGTTTTACGAAATAGTGGATGCTAAACGTCACTGGAAATACGATGAGTGCAAAGAGGGTAAAATTAGATGTTCCACGCTGTTGTGAAAAGAAATGTACTACTAGGCAGATATACTAGAGAAATGGTTACAACTATGATAGAATGGGTAACAGCGGCAAATGCTTCTTTGCGTTTGGCAGATGAACTGGCTTTATCAAGTGGCAATTGCTTCAAATAATTTCGTTTTTCTACAACTACGTTCCACAGGATTCACGCAAGTTTTTGCGGTAACTTTTGTCATCCAATACATTTTTGACTTTTCGATCATCGTCACTAGCGATAACTGGTAGAGCAGGTAAGGCATTAAGTTATTCTATAGATAGAAAATTTAGTGGAAATTGGGAATATGCTAGTTTGTTAACCATTTCATTAAACTATTAAAAAAATTAAAACATAACATCATCGCGTTTCTTAACCATCACACTAATGATTCAGAACCAACTCTTTTCTACAGTACTCTTAGTTCCATGAATCAAAATGGCGTAGAGATTAGTATTTTTATTGTGTTTACATTATAATCGGGCTAGTAGTATTGAGATAAGACAAGGCATAGGAAAACACGACTAATTTCGGTAAGCGCACCTTTATGACTGGAATTATATTAGCCGCAATCATTACATCATCAAAACACTCGTTATTTGCTTTATGAGTCTGTGTTCTATCAATAGAGGAGAAACCAAAATGGGATTGTTATGGACAACGCAGTCGGACATGGAATCTTGTAATGCCTTTGTGGATTGGATAGTCAATACATTGATAAGTACCTTTTTTGACTTATTTACTTTCCAATTCCATCCATTCATCTTGACTTACCTACCATCTTACATCACCATTCTTCTGCCCGTATCGCAATTTATTTGAGGCAGCCGCAGCATGTGATCTTCTTCCGTACTTCTCGATCACTCGTCATCTCAGCAGTCACCTCCTTTCTAGCCATATCATCCTTGACACAATACATCCATCGTTTCTTTGGTATTCCTCTACTCTTATAACCATCTACACTAAGATTAGTGGACCATTCATCTCGCCTTGCATCATTTTCATCCTTCTTTCCATCTTTGAGAGTTATTAAATTGTCTCTATTGGATTCAAAGACTCGCCTTTTTACAGGTGCCAGTGTGTAACTGCCATCCTTTACCAGCATGACAAGTACTGAGGGTTACAGGCGTATAGGGTTTGTTTGAATGGCAGCTCATAGGGGTGCTTTGCAGGTGATCCAAGGTCATAAATTTAGAACCAGAACGGTGTGTGCGTCAGCGAGATACATTGTGTACAATAATTTATTGATATGTATTGGTAATAAGCCCTTTATCAACACGATTTCGTAGAATTAAGTTATCTTCATCGGCTTAGCTAACTGTCAATCTTACTGAATGGCTGAACTCCAATCTTGAGCCCACTAATCCACAACAGAGGATCTTGTTTTTCCCCAAAAGGTCTAGATTTTTTTGTTGCTTACTTTCATAAGAACGTAAAAAATGTTGTAAAAATGTCCACTTTAAAAAATTAAAATAATTTGATCACATTTGGCTTCAAAGAGATTAAAAAGACTTATAGAGTAGACATGGGGAATATTTTCATACAAAAATTTTGATCCCGAACATTTTAGATTTTGACACACGAATATGCTTCCTGACAGAACAGATACAGAACGATAGTCCGGTTATGCAGTAAACCAACCTTAGCGAGTTGGTAAGCTGCGAGTGCACATGTCAAAAAAAAACACTAGATAAAACGATTTGTTACCAAGTTATAACAAGATTTGGATTACGATTTTCTTCGTCTTGTCCCGTCTATCGCTCGTAAATATTTGAATGTCTTTGTTTGGCTTAGAATCAGAACTTGTTGAAAGTACATAATATTATACCAACCTAACCGTGGAAGAAGAACTGGCGGAAGAAACACCAGCAAATAACGAAATGAATGTTTTATAAATTGATTTGTCAAACTGAATGACATAGGATGGGGTGTAGTGGACCGAGTAGACAAAATCTAGTAGAACCATTTACCTTGTAGGTAAGATCCACATTCGAAGAAACTAATGTTGACCTAGTAACCCACCATAACAAAATTCTACGTCAGTGACTTTTTAAGTTCACAAGTAAATATTTTTAATGAATCATATTCACGAGTTTAGAGTAAGTACATATTTATAAAATATCACGGTTTCACTGTATGTACACTATGTACATAATATTTGTCAGTACATAATGTATACACGTCACAAAAGATGACTTCGTCGAATTTGTGTATTTGCTTCGTGATTGCGATCCGTGTTTCTTGAGTTTTTTTTTTTAAATGTCTCTACTATGAGATGTCTGTATTATAAGACCAGTTAAATAATTGTCATACAAACGTATGCCTAGCGCTTTTTGATAAATAGTATGTTATATTATTATAGTAATTAGGCTATCGGCTAGTTTGTTCACTACTGCTGAGATTAAGGATTTGAGTTTGATTCCCAGATCGGGCAAACTGTTATAAGGTTCTTCATCAAGAACTTCTCAGTAGCAGCCCGTAGTCTTATGTTCGGAAGATCGCAACAGGCGCGTTCCCTATTACATGGCAATTAAATATAACTGGCGAAATGGGGGTTACTATTGGTACACCTCTGCTCATCCTATCGGGGATTACAGGCTTGATGTTACTTTACGTTCAAACAGTCCTTTATGAAACAAAATGGCGCCCACAACTAACTACTCATCAATATAATCCCACGAACAGTCCAAGGGTCCCAGACGCACATGGATGACCTCCAACGATGAGTGATCAAGATTAGTGAAGCATTCCTCATGATTATTGATACTGGTTCGCGGCGGTTACAAGCCGCCATCTTTGTAGTTTTTAACTTTTTATTAAGCGGTTTAGAGTTCATCGTTGTCATGGACTATGCATAGTATAATTATTGTAACTCCACATCCGAGGCATGGTGGAAACTCGGTATGTAATAGGTGGTCACTCATCCCCAGACCGCGCGGCTTAACCTGAAGATTGATCCGAGCGGCTGTTATATGTATACAAAAAACGCATATTTTAACATTGTGATCCTCAACTCTCAAAATATTAAAGAATATTATGAGCTGTAGGTCTTCACCTAGAGCTCATTTACCAGCATAGTAACATGCAAATACATTCTGCGTACGCGCAAGTCGTGAGTGCACTGTGAGAAACAGGTTACTATGGCTCGCGTTGTACATAAATAATTATTACAATGCCTTATTTCAATTAGTTTGCAATTGTGATTCTGCTGAGGGGACTTGCATAAGTTGGAAATCTGTGGGGTCTACCCCTCCTTGTCAGAAGTTGGCTTTCAATACTTTAACTTTTTCAGCACCTAATACAGCTTGGGGGTAGTAGAACTACTATGTACTAGAAAAAGTCATGAAAAATAAAAGCTTTCTTACTTATAAATAACATACACGATTCTTTTCTGGATAAAGCTTCCACAAGGTGATACGCTGTGGAGTTGGTTCCGTCACTCTTCCCAGCTAAAACACTAAGAAGTGGTGAATGGCGGCCGTTTTGGGGGATTGTCTTTGCAATTTTGACGTCCAAAAAGTTCTGATTTCAGTCTAATTTGAATAAATGACTTTCGATACTTTTAAGCAAGTCGATAAATTACCTAGTAGTAATTTGCCCATCAAGGTGTGTACCTATAACATTATCTCCATGTTGTTGTAATTGCAAATACGATAAAATTATAAATTACACAATAGTGTCTAATGAACTGTTGGGAATTACGCAAATCAATGAGTTCTACCTGTTCCCAATAGACGATGAATTCGTTTTTTTTTCCCGTAACTGGAAAAACTTGTAGGCAGCGGATCACCTTTAGGTGAGCACTTTAGGTTAGGTTTTTAGGCTGATTAATTTTTCTGCACTAACTAATGGTAGTCAACCACAAATAACATTTTTCCTTCCCGTTTAACGTTTTTTTATTTCCTATTTCGCCTTAAATACTAATATTGTGAATGCAAAAGTAGCTATCTATTAGTAGTCTGTCTGTCGGTCTATCTATCTCTACCTTTGAAGTCTTGACAGCTGAACAGATTCTTTAGACATATAAGTGGACCATGACATGGGTGACGATATACTCGTAGAATACTTTTATCCGAGTAGAAACTTCCCGTGGGATAATTCCCGACCTCCAAGCAAGCAAAGCCGGGGGCAAGGGTTGGGTAAGATCTAGTATAGTTATCCAGCCAATGAAAAATATAACTTAACTAGATAAATAGGCATTTTATTCAGATCGTTCTATAAATAGCTCTGTATTCGGTTGACATAAAAGTAGGCGGCGCTATTTGCCTAAGATCACACACTGCAAACTTACCGGTGTGCCTGATAACTGTGACAGGTCTGATAACGCGATAAGTTCAAAACAAAGCTACGGTACTCATCTGTCGCGTGGGAGATTGTGAGATAAATTCAGTAACACTCTTCATTCTCCTACCCTTATCCCGATTTATTAGGGGTCGGCGCAGCATGTGTTCTTCCCTACTTCTCTATTACTCGTCATCTCAGCAGTCACCTCTTTTCTAGCCATATCATCCTTCACACAGTCCGTCCATCGTTTCTTTGGTCTTCCTCTACTCTTATAGCCATCTACATTCATACTCAATAGTTTCCTCATTCCTCCGCATCACATGTCCATGCCACTATAACCGATTACCCCAAAACTTTTTAGCCATCGGCGCCACTTTAACACACGTATCTATAAACAAGTCAAAGTGTTTCCTTGAGTAAATGTCATTTTTAAATTGCTTGAAGTTAGAACTGTAAAAAGTTACAATTCCTAGCTTTGCTTTCTTTGACAGTTATTACGTCGTTTAAATTCTTGTCTATTGCATAAAAAAATTTGCAAGTAAGTAGTAAGTAATTACTTAAGCTCAAGTAATTACTTTAACTTGACTATAGATACGGGTGTCAGACTTCCTTTTATCCATCCGCGTTACACCACACATCCCTCTTAGCATTCTTATCTCAGCCGCATGCAAATGCCTCTCATAAATCCCTTTTGTGGCCCAACATTTCAAATTTAGTCACACTATTAGTATTAAAAAATATGTATGATAATCAGTTACTTAAGTTGTCAAATGGTCGAATCGGGTTTGGTTCCAGGTGACAGGGCAGGTCTATAGAGACACACCACAAGTCAGGTGACCGCTTACAGAGGAAATTATCACGAAAAACATTATAAAGCTTCTTTGATTTCGTGTTTTCAGGAATTCTATTTGTTCTTGTTGTAAGTCCTTTGCACTTGTTGATTCTATTTAAATGCCGATAATAATTCTTAGCAATATTGAATGTTATCACGATACAAATAACAGTTGCGGTGAGTAACGTTTCATTCTTTTAAATATTTCAAAGAATAGTTAAAATATTAAAACTAACAGCTCCCACAACACCGCTTTAAGTCAAAGGTAAATTATAAGATTACAGTATTACAAATATAGACATTACATGAAGGCCGAAGGTAGCCGAACTTTGTCAAAGCTTAAAAATTAGACTCTTGCGCAGTTGACTCGTGAAGTCATGACTTTTTTATTATATTTACTAAGCAACAAATATTGAAACAATTAACAAAAATAATATAAAAATCTTCGCTCATTTTGGACAATCTCCGAGCTTACCCGAAGCTCAACTTCGTCAACTCATGTCACACAAACTGTCAAAATGTATACCTTTCTTGACAGTATTTCAGCTGAAGAAGCCACTCACGTGACACCGTAACATAAAACTATAGCAATATTTGTGTTGTGACGGTAGTTCACTCACCACACGTGATGCTGGCTTGTTTATTAGAAGTGATACCTTACCTGAAAATAAAGAATAATGTTTATAAGTTATGTACGATAGTACTTAATATACGTCTAAGATATCTCAAAGTAAAGAACAACAGCAGTTTTGCAAAAATTACTCAGAGGACTCCTAACTATTTTTACACAAAAATACACAAGCAACTATCATCTTTGCTGCCAAGTGCGATTACTAAAGGCTCATGATAATTCAACCGTTTTAAAGACACGCTATTATTCAGAAACTCTTAGGTCGTGTCGAATTGACACGACCTAAGAGAGAATCATGCGATTTTATAAGAAGTTTATTCTCAACGTTGGATGTCTCGTAGATTAGGTCATTTGAAGTCGAAACAGCCCGATAAAACTATATGCCATGAATATTGACTGTCGAGGTCTGAAATAAATAATAATTGAGGTATTGAACAACCCACTGAAATTGGCTTTTCTTTTTCTCTCACTTGAGCCATTTTTATTTAGTTTGCAGGAGAATAGAAGAAGCTCTTAAATGTAATTTTCGGGTCCTGAGAAATGAGACAGTACCAAGTTAACAACCCGATCGTGCGAACTGCGTCTAATTTTTACTAATCAACAATTACACTTACAATTAGTTGGTTTAAACAATGGGATACATTATGGTGTGACGCACAACAAGTATCTAGCACTATAACATCCGGAGAGCGGTCGTTTTGATGGGGCGACCCAATTCTTCAGCTTGTTAAGAGGTTATGTTTTCGATGAACCGCCATTGATGATATGGAATCAATGTCACATGGAACCCTGACATGGTAAAAATCGAAAGTAGTTCGTCTGGACTGCAAGTTTTTCATGCCGTTGGATGGCAAACTGAATGTTGTACGAATGATAATTAAGTTGATTTTCGTAAGGCAGCCACAGACGACGCCAACCGCTACGGCAAGGGGGCGATGCTTTCCGGTGTCCTTCGGCGGAGCACACTAAGTGGTCACTGCAGCTTGTATGACCTTCTGCAATACCAGAGGAATTATCGGTGTGTTGCCATCCCAGAGACATCATCATCTGCCTAGCCTTTTCCCAACTACATATGTTAGGGGCGGCTTCCAGTCTAAACGGAAGCAGCTGAATACCAGTATTATACATGGAGCGACTGCCTATCTGACCTCCATAACCTTGTAACCGGGTAATACGATGCTCCTTGGTAAGACTGGTTGTCCGACTTTCGGGCCACTGACTACCTGGCCTAAAATCGGCATGTAATTGGTGGTCACCCATCCACGGACTAACCTAGGCAAGCGCAGCTTAACCTGAAGATCGACCCAAGTGGCTGTTATTATTTTGCCACGAGCTGCTATCCCATCTGCCATCCCAGAGACAAAGCCAGCGAAGCGAAGTATCTCATTTGTAGATTTCGGGTCGATTGTCCGACCAGCAAGTTGCTACCTGGACACCTCTTTTCGCCCCGTTAAAATCCTGGAAAGTTCAGAAATTTGTGCATGATTGACAGCTCCACACTGATTGACACCTCACTCAGTGACTAAGTTTGGGAATGTTGGTAAGAAAGGTAAAACTGTTAATCGTTAAAGTATTTTATAACCTAAGTAATAGTATAGAAAAAAAAAACGCTTATCCGACATGGGGAGACCATTGATCCTAAAAATGTTATGTTTATAAAAGAACGAATGTACCCAGTTCTGCAATAAATGTATTTTAAGGGGTAACTGATTACAACAACAAATAATGTGTTCAGTTATAATTACAGAATATCTATTCACGGCGCCCCCATGTTTGTACAAATACCTTTGTATATTGTTTAGTCCTGTTATCACACGTATAACGCAACTAATTCTATTTTGTGTTATCAGCAACAGGTAGTCAATGCCTCTGACTTAAACTATGTTGTTGTACCGGAGTATTATAAATATAGAGACAATTCCTTGACTATTCCTCTTTAGTATCGTATGTAAAATAAACTGTTATATATTAAAATAATACGTTTAATTCTGTTTGGCCTACCTTCACATTTTGGATATTTCTGTTGTTTTCATTCTGTTTTAATTTGTTCTTATTCTGTTTTTTTGTTTTTTCGATGTTACACTAGCTGGTTAGGCGCATAATATAGTGCATGTAGTGCTCTCCTTTAAGTGATGGGGCACTTAGACTTAAGTTTGAAATGTTATCCTATTTTTATGTAATAGTGTACTCATTATTGAGGGGCCAAATTAAATAAATAAATAAACCCTAGGGTTTTTTCGGTAACAATATTTCTCAGTGAGAACAAAAGAATGAATTTGAGTGAAATCCGTCGTTTTTCCAGTGAAATCCGTCTTTTTGAGACCAGAGGGGAGGGGAAGGCTAAAGAAAAGATGTTGTGACGTCTGACAAGGGAGAATGAAAGAAGAAAATGTGTTGCACCCCAAGTAGAGTGGGACAAGGGCAAGAAGATGATGATGACGACACCAGACGGGCTAAAACAAAAAAAAATAACTTTTCCTACAACGGCTTTCCGCTGGATTAACATAAGCTATTCAGTAGCCTATGTTAAACCGTTGTATTGTTAACTTTTCTATTTATCTAGGACTCTAGGGCCCACAGGATAAAACGAGCAGAATTTCAAAGGATTTCATTCAAACTAGGATTTTGGTGCTATAGAAATGAACTCTTCAAACAATGGCAAACGAGCTCTACTCCTCACTTATTACGACAGAAGATAAATTCAGACTAAGACCCCACTTCCTCTGAATTTATTTCGTAGTAAATGAAATGTAATATTAACCGAGTCACAGAATCACTTACCCTTACTTAAAATCTTGCTCATTTTAAATTAAAATAAAAGCGCAACCTACACTTACGCAATTAATTCAATTAAAACGTACAAAAGAACAGGATATCTTAACTATTTCCAGTAAAAAACTCAACAAAGTAGTATATCCATATGTTTATTTTTATCTAATTAAACAGTGATGTTACATGACACGCAATGGACAACATCCCGTCCTAATAAATGAGCGAGTTATGCTTGTCACATAGTAAGAAAATTCAGAAGATCCACTTATTGAAAACATGGGATTACATGATCAGCCACAAATGTTACCATAGTTGGGACACAGGCTTCCTCTGTCATCTACAGCGTGGACCCAGTGTGAGATGGTAGATGTCTTCGAATTTTCTAGGATATGGCACCTTCCTCACGATGTTGTCTTTCACCAAACGAGAGATCGTCAATGTTCATTAAATTAGGTAAATTCACTTGGGGACCGCGAACAGTCTTACAGTGTGGAAATCATAGACACACAATTCATAATCCAGTATATTGGTTGCAAAGGAGACGGTAATTTACGGAGTTAGAACGGTACAGACGCCAAGCACATCAAGCTACCCGAAACTGTAAAAAATTCCCAATCAACCTTGAACCTAATTCTTTAACGATAATGTTGAAAATGTATTAAAGAAATTTCATAGATTGTTGTAGCTTGATGTCTGTACCAAAAAACGCAATACATAGCTGATGCAACCACTATGTGCAACGAAGGGTTCTAAAAGGTTTCTATGTTAAGTTTTGAGTGGCCCAAATCAGGAATGAATCCCATCGGACATTCGGTCATTCAAAAGGTCCTTTTGAACTATGGGCAAATCTAAATGAAAAAGTTATGATATGACTCATACTTTTCCAGACCCAGGCCAAGAATGTGAGTACGACGGTTTGGTCCATTCTATCTAAAAGAAAAAAAGTGCCTGCAGTAAAACAATACAGGCCGAAAATAACAATAAAAAATCGCATGTATAAAATAAACCTTCTGCTCATATGTATCTGTTTTGCACGTTTGCGCACATGGAAATCTCCGGCGCATGGTTAAGGACACAAAAATCAGGTCAAGACGAAAGACGCCCTTACATACTAATGTCAGCGACTGTCTCTGTCCGCTGTGACGTCACACTTGTTCCTAGAAACTATATAGAGATATATAGAGAGGAAAAAGAGATAGATTTGGTAATTTTGAGTAAAGTGTCTTTCATTTGTTATAGTTATTGTAGATATTAATGTTTCTTAAGACTGCAAAAGTGTGACAAAGGGACACACAAGAGATGAAAATGGAATCCCCTAGGGTGTTAAGTCGTGGGTTATATTAAAAAAGCTAAATAGAATATACTTTATCATACACCTAAATTGAAACACAACGGTTTTACAATATTGTTAATTTTATGGTTAAAATGGCGGTCTTATCGCTGATAGCGATATCTTTCAGACAACCTTTGGACCATCCACCATCACCATACCATCATTATTTTACTTAAAACGCTTCCGTCCGCAGTTTCATACTCAAGCAGTTATAGGTAAATACGTCATCACAGTCCGAACTAGGAAACGATCCTGGTACTACATGTTCCATTTCATCATTATATAAAAAGTGACTAGTAGTGAATCAAAAAAAGTGAAAACACTTACTCATTTTCCCGCGGATTTCCTATCCATACGCACCAGTAACGCCATCTAGCGGCTAACACCCGAACTAACTCAACACCGATCGATCTACGTAATAATACCAATATAACGACAGGTAGAGCTAGTTGTCTTTATGTTTAGGTATTTACTATTATGTATGAGGGTGTTAATTATGTATTCTACTTTCACCATTTCATAATGACGTAATAAACGACAGGCCATTTTTGTAATTAAGTGTTGCGAAAAAGATTAGTCCATGACGGAACGATTTTATATGCTCAATACATTTTTGCTATAGCCGAAGCAAAGTGCCCTAAAACAACTGCGTGTTTTAGATAAAATATTTATTGCTGTTTATTTAGATCAAAATATCACAAGTAAAGTAGACTGAAAAGACGAGAACCCATGGTAGTAGCGCAACTTGGGAGGTCCTACATACGGCTGAGGTCTGGATAGACCGAGTTCTCTTTCTGATAGACCCAGAATTTCTAACATCCAACGGCCTCGACCTTAACGCCGAATAGCAAAAGTTAATGTTTAGTCTGGCCTAGAATGAATCGAGTAGAACCATAAAACTCTATGAATACCGTGCAGGTTGTTGAAACAACATTTTTGATGTTTTCGTAGTTGCTAGGGCTGTAACGAAATATATGAAGTATTTTTTTAAACATCTACTAGACCAAATTAATATAAAAATCAAGGTTGTATTCCTTGAAAGAAAGGGCGGCGGTGTAACTTGTTATTTCACAAAAAAGAAATGGTTTCTCGTACTCATTTTGACGAAAAATGGAGGGGTAGGATATGATCAGTTTTTATGAAGGAGAAAACTCGAGGCCCTGGCAATCTACCTACGTGTTTTATGTTGGGAAACCTTGAATTATTGGACATGAATACAGCTTTCTCTTGTATTATAGATTTATAACTTAAGTAAATACGAGAGAAGAAGAGTTTTGTTATTGCAAAACCTCGCCATTTTCTTCTGCTTTTACGAAAAAAAGCTTACTATTGACGTATCACACAAACACATGCCCAAGCCATTACACAACATCATGACATGCGACATATACAAGCGCTAGATTTGTTTAAAAACACGTGATTCTGTGACTGTGTCGCACATTCTTCACTTTCACTTCGGACCAACATAGACAATGATATGAAAATTACTATGATTCTAGTAGTACCTGTATGAATAATAAATTATTTTAGACATGATATGGATATTATCTTTAACACATAAAACGGTATATTGTGTGTTGTTAGTAGTAGTAGTCATGTCAGTTTAAAATCTGATATGGATATGTTTATGTGATTTAGTCATGTGATTGTTCGATATCATTCTTTACTTGGACTTGACCGGAACCGGTGTAAATGAGGTCATCATGCGGATGCCTAGTACATGTACATCATAGCCACGGGATCGCAAACCTTTACAGGCATCATACAGTGTCAGTGTGATTGCGTTTGTTTGTACATATCTTGTTTTTGTGGTTTACTAAAATAGTTCGTAAGTGCTTACTAACACAAATATGGATGTGTGTCTATTATATGATGATGGTCTGAAATAAAGATCTTACATGCGCATATATAAACTCACGCCTTTGTCACATCGGGGTAGGGAGAAACTACGCAACGCCATTGGCTACGATCCTTACATATTCCTTTCGCCTACTCCACGTTCATAATTATGTATATTTTGTTGGCCATTCTTACACGCTTTGGAATGAGCAGCTAAAGTCCTCTCATAATTATTATGCCTGTAGATACTTCTTCTTTGTTTGACTATTCAAAAGTGTCTGTAACTGCTCTATTTGAAATAAATGCATAGAGTTTGAGTTTTCTTGGCTCAAAAGGTAGGAGGCTGATAATCATCAGAGGGTGGAACAAGGCTGTCAATGAAGACTAATGAATAACTCATTTATTCACTATTCACAAATGGTTTTGATGATGACACTCAGCACCGAAATACAATTTATGGACATGGTTTTGACAATGGAAAATGACAGCGGTGGCTTTTTATACTTATAACTTTTTACGCCCATATCTCGGGTTACAGCTGAGGTTACTGTAAATTTTCTTCAAGGCCTTCAACTAGACATTCTTCGACCTAATGCTCAATGGGTTCAAGACTACATACAATAACATTCTTGATATTAATATACCTAGCATAATCCATTAGGATCTAATAATGTTTGTCTTCTATTGTTCCCATAGCGGCATGGCATACTAGAATATCAGTGGCGTCGTGTGAGAGACTGATATTTTGATGTGCAGTGTTTTTATAGCTGTTTTATGGACTTGTGAATTTAAATCGGGATGTTTGGTACATTAATATAGGATACAAACTAACTGTGTGGTCTCAACTCTTGTTTTTGTTTATGTTGTCTTGTCTATGCATCCTCAAATTTTTCGGATCCTACCCGATTTCAGTCATTGTAAACGGCTTCTTTTAACCTCTTATACTGGCGGTTTGAGGCTTCTATATCTTTTTATGATACTCACGCAGATGATCTGTGCAATTGTGATTGAAATTAAACAACTACCTGCTTGTGTGGTGGGAGTATTAAACGTTGATTGACTGAGCATTAACCTCGTAACGAAACCTAATTTTGCAGTATAATCAATTAGTAGCACTAATTCTCTGTGCAATACTAATCTCAACACAGCAGTTGCTCATTGTAAGATACTGGTATTTTGCTGCAACCGATTAGACTAAGACAGACCGACCGACCGCAACTTGAAAAAAAGGCTGATGGTGAATTGCCGACCACACAGCGTATTGGCACGTTAGCTTGAGAGCCCTAACCGTTCTCCGTGAGGCGCCAAAGGGAAAGGGTATAAAACACTTTAACGATCTCCATTAACTATTGGGCATTGATGCTAGAGACGAATACATAATAGGTAGCAGAAGGACAAATACACAAAGTGAGTAGGTTCACGAAATCTCAGCATGACAAGAATTAAAACTTGATAGCATTGATATTTTATCATGAGAAAAGATTGAGAAATTGTCTAAACTGGACTCAGTACCAAACAGAACTCAGGGTAAACAGCACCCAGTAATAAAGGTGAATTTTGTTATACAAAAGTACTTAATACTGAAGCAATATGAAGCCGACCTCCAATTGGATTTAAATTCAAATGGTGAATGCTTTTGAAACAGTTTGATTCATCTCGAATCTTTAAAGGGCAATTACTTTCAAACGGCTTAAGAGCTCACTTAGACATAAAAGAGCAATGAACTTCGCGGTATAACAACAAAATATGCTTGTTTTTAATTAGATTTAGATATTGCCCATGCAAATACAGTAAGTGCAAAAAATGGTTCAAAAACATTGGCGTTAACTTTGCTGATCTTAGTCAAAAACATCATTGCTATCCTTTACTTTCAAATAGATCACGAAAGAGATGAGAGATTGAATTATAAGTGGGATTTTTTTAGTAAGCAACGTTTGTAATCAAATAAAGTGTATTCACGAGGGATATTGCTTGATCCCTGCATGGGCGCCAATAGTAATTATTGTTTGATTGAGTTGAGACGGGTCGTAAGTGAAGGATCGATGAGCTCAGACATCCACTATGAGAATACGTGTTTTGGGTTACACATAATATGATTAATAATAACTGGTTTGAACCCGGGACTTCACGCGCCGTTCTAATAAAAAAAGCGTATCCTATGGCACTCGGTAACAGTGATGCTTGCATCAGTACAAGAATTTTGGAAATCGGATAAGAACAATCGGAGATAACCTCCGACATCAATACTTTACCCCTGTAAAATATTAATATAGATATCAGCCCGCACAGGGCAGGATAAAGGTCCCTAAGAAAGAAGCACAAATTCTTCATAAACTCAGTTTATACGAGTAAGTTGAATCAGTTATTAGTAGCTATTCTTTTTCTTTTAAAATTCGCGTGGAAATCGCTTATTTCAAAAGCAATGCAGATAACGATTTTGTATAGTTACTTATAGAATCTTTATGAATATTTCATAGCACCACAAAAAATCTATAAATACACCAGCAGCTCCTATAATAAACAACTATTCTGCAAAGCAAATATCAAAAAAGCATTAGGAAAGAATTTTAAACCGGTATTTGTCGACACGTGTTCTACCACGCTAGTAATCTTGAATGCGTTAGGAGTAGTCACGATCAGTGCCAAAATGTTTATTGTAACTGCGCTACTCTCCCACGCAAGCAAGCAAGCTAATGAAGCAACAATGAGATGAACTGTGATTGAGAAGATGGCACGTTCATAATATTTTAAGAGGACGTCGATATAGATGAACATTAATTTATAAACAATTGTGAGAGATTAAATAGAAGCCGAAGTCTTTGTGAATAGGCTCGCCCGGGAAATGCCACATTTATTTATTTTTGCCACTAAGAAGCCGATGTCCTATTAATCGTGGGTGCGGTTCAGAGTGCTAGTGAAATCACTGACACTTTTTGTTCTAGTCCGTATTGACCCTCTTCTGGGCAAAGACCTTCCACCTGTCTCTTTCCAGAGCTGCCAGGACTAGTCTTATTGAGAGTGCAGCTCAACCTAAAGGCCATTTTAATGTTATTGGAACATCACATCGACACTGACAATAGTCTTTACAGTGGGAGTAATAATACAACGTTAGTTGGGACGGTGATTATCAACATTTTTATCGCTTTTTCTTTAATCATGCATGATTAGACCGTATCTAGATCTATTGTATAATACATGGTCCTCTCCTCAACCGTCGCCAATGATGGGAAGAACCACGTATTTGCAAGTTTGTATAAAATGTCGACAAATGTAAGCGCGATTGATGATCTTAAATATTGAACAATGTGAAACAATTCGATCAGTATTACGCATGCAGCACACTACATATTATGCAGAGGATTAGCACATTTTACTCCCGATGAATCACTTTGAAGAATTTACATTAGCAATATAGATGCTCACCCAGAATAAAAATATCGAGATATTTGCAAGACCTTACCAAGAACTCTAAAATTCTATAAAACTTACACGATGCCATTCCACATTTTCTGTAGATTTTAACAAAGTAGGAATTGATTGAAAAGTTTTCTCAAATGTGTCTGTGCTTTACTTGGTTTGAAAGAGTTACTTCTTATCCCTTACTTACATGACGCTGTTTATCTTTTCTTTTGTGTTATTACCCGAAAACAAAATAAAAATAATGTAAGTATCATCATGTTATTATTTTGCACTCCGCTAACTTTGCGGTCTTACGAGTATCTTATCACCAAGCCACGAGTCGTTTTCGTGCAGAATCAAAACAACAAAAAAATATCATCTCAAGAAAGCTATTTATATTTTTGCTAAATCCAGGTAGTCAAAACATCTCTCTGTTATCTGGTCTCTATTTAAGCCTAATATCATTACAGTCTTATACAATTATCTAAGAACTACAATTACATGTTTGAATACGGTCAACGTAATAGGTCAACTCCTAGAGGTTACCGTTATACGTGGGCTGTTCAGATCAATAAGTTTAGTCTACATCAGCCTGTAATATCCGAAAGGACATCGATGGACGCCCCATTTGATGCTACCCCCCATTTCGCCGGTTAAGTTCCAGGAGGCGAGCCTATTGCCACCAACCCGGCTAGGATTTTGATTCTGGAACTTCCAGATGGAAAACCCAATAACACTTTGTCCGACTTGGGAATTGGACCAAGGTCCTCGTACTCAGCAGTACCGCTAGTCATATCATCAAATTCATAAAATAAATAAAACATGGTGCATCTGTCAGTTTTGACATACATATGTACACTCAAATAAGAATGATAAACAGAAATGTCGGCTTTCATAGGTGTCATCACTTAAATCCACCTGTATACAAGGTGCCTAAAATGGAGTTTCATGGTGACACTGCGTGTTTAGGCAAATGACAACGTTATGTTAAATACTGTAGGTACAAATTCATATTTCACACTATACGTTTGCCATAATATTACGTCTGCAGGAAAACCACTTTGTTTTTAAGTTAAAAAAAAATTACACAGATTTAGACAAATAAAAATATCACCATTGCAGCTTTTTTATAACAAGAAGTAAATATTTGACATTATGTCGTCAGAAATCTTAGTGCTGACGTTAATGATAACATCCGTGTGGTAAGATCGTGATAGTGATATTTTGACGGAGATGCAATAATTTTGATCACATAGCAACTAGTTGAGTACGTTCTCACATAATGATGTATCCAAGGTTTTTGTAACAACATTATGATTTAAAAGAGTGTCCATGGAGTAACTTGCCGATTCTTCTCCATAGAGATCTACTTTGGAATGGGCAACTACAGTACTTCCAGTTATTTTGTCTTGTGACTGGGACTGTAGCTTCATTTTTTATTTCGACAATTCAAAAGTGCCTGTAATTGGCCTACTTGAAGTAAATGCTTTGATTTTGATTTACGATCATACGACGTATTATAGATAACAGAAGGATACATCAATATGGCTACCACTTTGAAAACTCTCAGCCACTTGCATTATTTGAATTACAGAAGAGATATTTTATATTGTGATGATTACGTGGAGACATTTCAATGATTATTTAATGCTATTGGAACAAATCACCATCACTGTTTTCTCTCAAGGCCCAGAGGAAATCCACAACTGTTTCCATTTTTGACGCATTGTCATTTGGCACCCAAAAGGGCCTAATCCAGATGGAGCCGTGTTGGGCGCCAAAAACGCTTATGGTATAAAAAGCTCCATAATAACAACGTAACCCCGGAAAAGCATCCTAAAGTCAAAATTTACATAAATCTCGCCAAATATTCGCAAAAACTTTATGCTATTGGCGGTTGGCGCGCAAAGGTCAAAGGAACTATAAGAACAAAGACAGGCATGATCTTAGCGACAATGAATGTAATTTACATCTATCCGAGATTATCAAATATGGCGGCCTTTGACAACATCCGTAATATTGATGGCGTCAATAACCTTAGATATTATGTGAGCCATGTTTGGAGGAATACGAACGAGATTTTACTGATTTACATCATATTTTTTTTATGTCCTCTTGCGAGTCAACCTATGAGGTTGGCTTCCGCTTAACCAGACTTTCCTGTGGGTGCCTTGAGTGTAAGACCTCCAGCCAGGAACATTTACATCATTATGTTTCTATTGCTCTTATCCCAATTTAGTTGGGTTCGGCGCAACGTCTACTCCTGCCATACTTCTATATTTAAGTCGTCATTTCATGAATCACCTCCTTTTTAGTCTTAATATCCGACACGCGATCCATCCATTGTTTCTTTGGAACACCACCGATTTTCACACATCTTCACAAACACCAGCGCTACTAACGCAACTGCCATTCATTCATCCCTTTTGTGGCCCCACATTGAAAACAAGCTTTCACCTTTACAATATTCAAGAACCTAAGTACTTAATGGAGAATGAAGATAATAATTTAATGAAGATGTCTGTTTTCGCCAAAACAGATATTATAAACAGTTGGTATATCTACGATACAGTAGGGGAATAAATCAGGGAAAAGATAGCACATACATCAAGACATATTCTCAGAGCCAAAGGTTAATCTAACACTGGCCAATCTTGAACCTATAATCAAATGAGTAGGTAATTGTCTAGACTCGTTAGACCAGATAATAATCCTCAATATCAAGGTTTCTTGATAGGCCAGTGGGGATTGAGGTCGACGGTAATAACCATTGATTTACATATGACATTTGTTTTAATTGAGATATCAATAAACAGAATGATTTATGTACACGGATTTTTCGTAGTGACTATGATTCTTATCTAAGTTTAATTAGCTTTAGCTATTAGTTGAGGGAGGTGGAGCTATACGTCATTTTTACGTCGATCTCTTTTTCACACTGATATGAGATTAAAATAATTCTGCTGCATTTTAAGAGGCGTTGGTACACCCTCAGGAACTCTGCCACATTGACAGCGTTAGCAATAGCTTCGGACAAGTCCGTAAAGGTGCAGGTGGAATTACACAAAGAGCAGGACAAGAGGTGGGACCTCGTTTAAGATGAAGCTCCGCAATTTCATTAATAGATGTAGATGGCTAGGTACTAACAAATAATAAACCTGTTTAACATCAGGATATGGAACTGTTGAATAAAATACAGACACAGCAGAACTAATACAGAGACAGCAAAACTTCGTGTTTTAACTTCTTAAGTTTTCGTTGCTTCCCTGCGATCCTAATTTTTATTTACTCAAAAATATTTAACTTTACAAGGATCTATTGGCGGCTGTCCATATTCGGTACTAACGTCACCATTTTGATTCTCAATACTTTTCGAAAAGCTTCGCCAACCGTGTCCCTCTTTTCAAGTCATTCGTATTTGACACTGGGCAACGTCATTCGGCCATCGGCTATCACATACTTATGACTATTTATAATGATAGAAAGTTGATATGCGAAGTTGTCAACTCATTTGCACTTTGCCCTATCTATTACAATGTTGGTTAATAATAATTATGAAACCAATTTCTTCTACTTAATCAACGGAATAAAAAATTCTATTATCTGTTGTGAACTTCGAACAACTTCGAAAAACTAACTAAAATTTCTTTAGAGCCAACAATGTGAGCCGGTACGGTCAGCAAAAAAGTTAATTTTTAAGCGACTTCAAAAAGGAGGAGGTTGTCAATTCGGATGTTTGTATATTTTTTATGTATGTTCGGGCATAATTCCGTCATATATAAGTAGACGGATTTGAAAAATTCTTTTTTTGTTCGAAAGGAGTTTATTCCGAAATAAGTTTCGGAGACAGACAGCGGAACTCTTCAAAAAATGACAGCAATTCAACCGCGATTGCTGCAAACGCTTGGATGTTTATTGTTTACACAATATCATAACATAACATCACGCCAGTCTGCTCTGAAGGGGTATGCAGATGTGTATAGTACACCCTCCATAGTTAGGTACTTATGTTAAGTTCCATTTTATTGGGGATAAGCCATGACACACAACCATGACAAGTATTGTTAACAATGAAAAAAAATGCATAGCAAATATTTGTATAAGATATTACAGCTAAAAATGGAAATATAAAAAACTTTTTTGCAATTTTTTTTTTTAATGTAGGACTCCAAATTGACACAAAATGGTTCGATAAACGGCTTTTCAAAATGTTGATATCAGTGTAACATTTAAATTCTTTATTAGTATAAATATCTGCTTGGATTTAATTAAATATTTTGGACAAATAAAGGGATTTTAAACTAAAAAGTTTTATTCAACTTTGTTTTCTCACTGTACCCACCTCATTAATTTTGATACACCACGCTCGGGGCATACTATCGATCAAAATTAGAACAATAAATTATAATTTAGAAGTCTAGACTATTCACTATGAATATAAGACCTGTATAATATGATAGTATTTTATGTCAAGTACTACCAGCTATTCAGAACTGTTCATTTATTCAACAAAATTGCGTTGTAAACTTTTAATTGATAATATTATAACTTGCACGTGTGTTCTAATATTTACGTCATTCATTGTACTTTCAAATTAATGTTTGTTTTATACTAAGCATGTATCTACCTCCACTTATACTATCCAAGCGTAAATACTCTAGCAACACCAAGGTGTTTCATTAATGCTTTGCCAATCTTTAGACAACCACGAAGAAGAAGATCGAAAAAGCTCTAACGATTCCTCAGATCTCCGACTGCCATTAGGAGTGTCCCATAGAAAATCTAAAAATTATCCCCATGCTGAATTCGAGACATTAGAGAATCCTCGGATTTCGACAGGTCCCGGACTGTTAGTGAGAGTTTCCCATGGAAAATATTCCATAACCAAGAAAACAGATCCCACCTTTAATAGACGCTGTTGTTGCCACTAGACCAATTAGGCAGTTAATACTGGTATCAACTGCTTCATTGGCCTATGAACTAGTAAAATCTTACGTAAGACATGTTGTAACCAGCCGAGGTTGCTTTGCTCGTCCTATTCACCTAATGCTGTTGCCATAACTGTAATGTTGCCGATCAGGACAAATAGCCCTCTTTTGTACTCACTGACGCACTTCAAGTATGTTCTTATGGGCTTAGGTTTACGTAAATGAAGCGGAATGTTAATAGTTGTGTTTTCTCTAATATTATAATTAGTGGTTAGAGAACTCAGTGAGGCTCCTGAAATCAGGAAACCAAGCGGTAATGTTAGAAAGGGAAATTATCAAACAAGTTTTATTCACTTTTGAAAAAGAATAAACTCTCCCGGAAAATAAGTGGGCTAAAACAAGCAAGCTGAATTGGCAGTGGTTGGTCGAAGGACTGATGGCTGATGAACCATGGAGAAAACGAGTCCTGCAGCCAAGACGGAAGACCTTCCAACTACAAGACTGCTGCAACAGGCTGTATGTCGGAAGATAGAGGGCGCGAACTTGAGATAAAGAGGCCCAGACCCAGCTGTGGGTGGACTGCGATGGGCCGAGTTGATTGAAGGTAAACTGTCAATCAACAATTATAACACCAAACTTGTAGTGGCCAAGTGCTGACATACGGTGCCTATAGTATACTGAAATATATAAAAAGCTGAATCGCAAGCAAGAAAAAGCGCAATATAGGATTTTCTACGCTTGGCTCAGCGCCAAGAATTGAAAATCCAACAGTGCTATAATGTAGGCGTGCATGCCTGGCGTCAGCAAAACACTGGCATAAATCCTATAAACCCTATGATGTCAATGTCCATACAAAAAATAAAGCAGTAAGCAGGTATCATAAAACTGAATGCATGTAACTACGTCATTGTACGTCACATGCGTGTTAAGGTCATTAGAGCCTTTACAATACGGATCACTTAACTTATAATAGGCTTTTTGTCCGAGAGTAAACATTAAGATCAGGTACTTTGCATTTGCAGCTGTATCCCTTTCATTTTTACAGCGATTTAGGGCTTTCGTTATAGGCAAAATGAAGCACAGTATCGAGAGAAGTGGAAGACGAGTACTACTGTTTTTTATCCCTAATAAATAAATAAATAAAGAGGGGAGGCCTTTGCCCAGAAGTGGGACAGCGTGGGGTCCTATCTCATAAATCGTTCTCAGTTCGTTGCTGTTAACGGTTATATCTCATATGACGAATTCCACGACGAATTTCACGTATGATCTGGAGTCCCTCAAGGCTCCCATCTTGGCCCAGTTCTGTTTTTATTATTTGTTGACGACATCACAAGTCAGATTAAACATTGTGAAGCTTTGCTGTTCGCCGGTGACTTAAAAATTATAGAAAGATCACGGGGCCTGCTGACAGTAGGCTTGTTCAAAGTGACTTACAAAATATTGAAAACTGGTGCATAGATAACAATATGGCCCTAAACACAAAAAAATGCTTCTTTATTTGTTTTTCCAGGAAAAAGTCATCTTATCCCACCTCTTACATATTGAACAATACTACACGTCAAAAGTACATCAAATATGTGACCTTGGGGTCCTAGTCGATGATGAGCTGAGTTTTAAACCACACATCAGCGATGTTGTCAAGAAGTCAGCACAGATGCTGGGTTTTTTCGAAACGCAATAGTCGAGGCTTTCAATTTCCAAAGACCAGAATAGTTTTGTTCAACACTCTTGTGCGTAGTCGATTAGAATTATGCTAGCGTTGCATGGAATCCGTTCTACGCTGTTCATTCGCAAAGAGTTGAGAGAATTCAACGAGCTGTCACAAAATATCTTGCTTTTATATCTAGAAAAATAAGCCATCGCTGTCCGTACGAGCAACGCCTACATTTTTTCAACATAAAGACACTGCGAGACCGTCGCCGTACGCGCGATCTTATTTTTCTGTACAAAACTGTCAACGGTATCGTAAAATGCAGCGATTTAGTTGAGCGTATTCCATATTCAGTCCCTTCAAAACCTCCTAGTTTTCCCGTTACTAGACTATTCCATATTCCTTTTCGCAAATCAAACCTTTATTCAGTGTTTCCCTCAACAAGTTTAGAATTTGTCTTTAAACAACTTTTCTGTAAACTCAATTCACTTGCAACTACACGACTAGTTAACAAAAATGTAAATAAAAAATCTTTAGACATCACATTCATAATACTAATATATCATCACAATTCATATTATCATTTCATTTAGGTTTTAAGTAAAATTTAATATTGTATCCAAATTATTGTAATATTAAGATCTATGAACTTATGTTGTTGTCACTACGGTGAATGCTGCGCATACCTCGGTAGGTAAGAGCCGGTGCTCTTTTATGTTATTTCTATTGTTTCATATTAATTCTTAGTATGTACTGCTGTTGGTGTACCTAATAAATAAATAGGGTAACAAGAAAAAGAAAAAAGAAAGGCTTTTCTTGCACCGGTGTAATATCACTTGTAAGTTCTAGGTGAAAGAGGGACGGACGGAACATTTGTAACAAAATTATCATCGACATTTGTAGAACAAACGTAGCAGTCACGAGAAGACAAGACAAACTACAACGTATTAAAAAAAAAAAAGTTTTTTCCTGTAAAAAATATAAAAAGTTATGACTAATGTACCACCAATTTTTTTTTTTGTATCATAAACAAAATATATTGGCTCGTACTGTATAGTAATGTAGATTTGGCAAACGTTTGTGTGTTTATTAACACGCTGACTATTTTTGTGCGCCCGCGCCACTCAAGTTCAAGGGCTTCAGTGTTGTTAGTTAGAAAAACGTTAGAGAAAAGAGTTATTTTGCGAATAAATAAAAACTAGTAAAAATTTCGAAAATTTTTATATAACTATTTTATGTTAACTTGACTAACAGAAAGTCAAACTACAAGTTAAAGTGTAGACAAGTGTGAGAATTCCAAATTAATTTTAATTACAAAATCATTTTCAGTAATACCTTACTGAAAAAGATTTTGTGCTTAATTTAAATAATAATCGACCTCAAAAAATTTTCAACTACTACATACATATTGCATACTATTGCTATTTGATAGTCAGTCGACTAAAACTAAACTTTACATTGATAAAAACGGAATTACATAATGGTTAAGTTAATTAAAAAGTTCATTTGGGACAGTCAACTCACGGCAAAGAGTTTCCACTCTCGCGGCATCTTGGACATTATTACCTAAGTAAGTACTAATATTCGTTACTAAAATATGTTCGCATACAAAATAAAACTAGGTCAACACAACAGCCGAAAACTACTTCTAACGTAATATATTTCACCGAATCCCTGACCGATGATAATAGCCACTTAACCTTGTAAATAAATGCTATTATAAATTACAAATAAAAATACCATTTGATTTATCATGTACTAAACGTGAAATAAACCTTTAATCATCCAAACATTGCGGTGGTTGCCAAAAAAAGATGGATGGCGCGAGAAAAGCATTTCTAGGCGTCCCTTCGATATGTAGCCGTCTTTAAAACTGTTTAAAACACAAAGAAGCAATGATGGATATGTGTATCTTTCGCGTCTGAGACATCCTAATTAATTAATTAGATGATCTGATAGAAACTATAGATGAATATGAGGTGAACTGACAGGTCGGGCGATCATTTGCTGTGGGATTCCACAAGGCAACATAATTGGTCCTATTTTATGTTTGAGATTGTCAAATATTCATTGAAACGAAGTTCTTATTAACTGAGTTTTAACATTTACAGGCAATATTTTTTATTTATAAAAAGCGAGATTACCGGCCATATTAGGCATAGAAAGAACAAATGGTCGTTGATGGTAGTTGGGGTTGACTTACTTTTGAATGTCACGTGATCTCGCAAGATGGCTGGTAAAAGTTAAATGAGAGTGGTCGATGATCGACCTCAGTGATATGCAGTTGCAATGGCCTAACAGTGTGCAATAATTATCGGAGCTTGTCAGACATTTAATGGTCAAGTAAGAGTGGGAAGCGTTTCATAGATACATATGTAGCTGCAACAAAGTATAAAGAAAGTATTGTATAATATGTTGGTCGGATTGTGTTTGTCTAGTAAGTTGTGCTAATTTAGAAACTGATAAATCCGTCCGAGTAAGAACCAATAGGTGAACTCAAAGTAACAACCTTTGTTTTATTAAAACGAAAGACTGCTGGAAAAAGGCCCAAGGATCCAAGCATCGACACATCGACCGGTTCCGTGCTTTTCGTGCCCAGCGAATCCCTAATATCACCAGGTCATCAGATTACCTGGTGGGGATTATTAAATTAATCTCGACACTAACTGTTCGGGTTCGACTGCTATTTATTAACTATTTAGATTTTAAATAACGAATTTCTAGACTACTCCACGCTTACTTGTATTACCGAAATACTTAAAATACAGAAAAAATAAGCTGCAGACAAAGTCGCAAGCAAAATCATAATTACATAAAAGGATACCATTAACCCAAAGATAACCTTTACCTCTAATAATCGTAAATAAATATTTTTCAAAGACAGTTCTGTTGAACAAATCTTTATTAGTTCAAAGTCTGCATATGCGCACAGTCGAGGTAAGATAGCCTCGTTACGAGTATTCTGCGGAGTCTTTAGAAATGTTCGATGTGTTTTAAGAAATACGATATGATTTTCTTCTAGAATTCTGGATTCTCAAAAGGTAGATGCCTAGACGACCCAAATATACACGTCTGAAGATTAATTTCGAAGAGAGCCAACCCCAAAGGAAATGGAAAATATTGGCAGAGAGAGTTAATAAAAGTAAATAGACCTGACTAAATATTGGTATAGCACCACGTAGGAAACGAGGTTTAGGAATAAACAAGTCGTACCATCGACACGAACGAAGAAGAATAAGTAGTTTTTTTTTTTTGAATTAACAAAAGAACTAACCTATTTAGTAAGTCGTCCTTGACCATCCAAAGGTTATCTTGGAGATAACTCTAGTAGCGATAACCCCATAATTGTGCCCTTTATAGATGCTGTTGTATTTTCGCTCTTTTGATGTATTACAAGAAAGTCGGATTAAGAAGATAGTTACCAACCTCATCTTTCCCATAGCATCTCTGATAGCTACACATTAAGCCACACATGAGACATGGTTCATTGATTATGATAAAATCTGTTATATATGACAGTCCCTGCCTAAATTAGGATCCCCAACTACAGCTGTAGACGTTTAAAGACCACAATATGATGAAGAATCCTTTCAATTTCAAGAAAAATGTGTCGCAAAAGCAATTTTTGTAACACAAAACTAAAAACACTAGTTTATAAATATCTTGTCTGACTAACAGACAATTACAAGACACTCAAATATTATTATTCCGGATGTCATGTTGTGGAATGCACCGTTCTGATGGCGTCTGGCCAAGAGTCGGTAACGCACTAGGAACCCCGTGGCTGAACCATGTGTCTAGCCATTAGCCACTAGCCACTGTTGACTAATACTGTTGAGGAGGTGCCAAACGATTGGAGATTTGAATTGGTGTTTGATGAAGTGAAATGGTGTTTGTTTCTGTAGATCATGGAATTAACATTCTTCATGAGGTACAGAAAGCTACCCCATTTGTCGATTCTTTGTAAAGTCGGTGCCGTGCATTACCCGACCCCTTACCTGAAGACTTCTTCATTATTCTTCTTCAACATTACTATTCATTATTATTCAGGTAATTTTATTCGTACAACAGGGCATTGATTGTACTTATGTTTACCAAAACAACCAGTAATGAATTTAGGGTGAACACGTGAATGTTAAAAGGGCACGCCTGTTTATATAAATATAATAGTGGATTTGGTTGGGAACGAATGTATAAGGCAAGCGTAAATAAGAGTAGAATCGCAGCTGCGTCACCATCTAAGACAAAAATAGTGATGTAGGTAGTGATGACGATGCAAAGGAATAAGAAGCATGTAATGAATCAGTTGTTTTTCGATCACGTTTAACAGTTTTCGAAAAGGAATTACTCCATTTAGTGTATTTAACGATTCTGCAGTATTCCGAGCGCCACCTTACATGTGATTTCCATAAATTTCGCATCCGCATTTATCAAAGACGATGAGATAGTGTCTTGTTTATACAGGACCAAAATAATGTCTTTGGAAATATCATTGGCACAAAAAATCTCATTTCAAATTACCACAAAATCGATCAATAGTATTCATTTTCTCTGTATTCGGTCTGTTTATGTTGTGCTGACGAAATCGTAAAGGCACTAAGTACTTCATCACGAACTGCCAAGGTGATACCTTCCTTTCAAATAACTGCAGACGAGCTCAATACGAAAGGATATCTATAAATGTGTAGCCGGTTACACTTTGAATGGAGTATAGGTATTTTTAGTACAGGGAAAAGGAGTTAATAAATATGAATGATGACAAACTTGTTTATGAAAACCAATGTTATATAATATTGATCTACAAGCTTCATAGGCATACGCCTATGTAGTACCTAAATCTAATGCATGTCGACGCAATCTGAAAACATTAAACATGTTTCAGAGTCCATAAGATAGCTAAAATGAGGAAGACCAAAATGATGAGTACAATTACAGCAGTAGCAAATCACTTAGAGTGGAAAAAGCTTAGACAAGACGTAAAATCTTTTTCATCCTACCGTTGAATCTCGCAGGTGGTATTTCTTGTACGTAATAAATACTGATAACTTAGAGAACAGTAAATCGGTGAACGAAATGAAAACCGAGCAAAAGCGAATATTCACGAAGCTAGCACATGATGAGATTAATTAATTGACAAAATGGACGTCTTGTGCCTTGTTGTGTGTCATTGACAATTAACTACGAGTTTGTTGATAGCGGAGAATGCACTTATTTTGATGTATAAGTATTTATTTGCGAAGACCAATTGGAATAGGATAATCTTGCTGTTTATAGCCGCTGCAGTACGAACCATTTGTTGTTATTATTTACAAAGGCTAGAAGTGATTCATATTGAGGTAAAGATAGTGTTCAAGAAAATATCTAGGATTTGGTTATGTCAAAGATAAGAACGATCAAATAAATCAAATAATACAAGGAAAAGATGGTAGCTTTTCTATAAATGATATAAATAAAGGTGTTGTTAAATATGTAAGTGAGGTTAGCTACCATTGAGTCACAAAAGATTTAAAAAGTTATTGGCACGATGCAGGTCTTACAAATGATATAGAATCTATCGAAATACTAATGTTTACACAAACCTGCTGTTCAGAGAACTTGAAAAAGGCTACTGACGCCTCGATTTACGTGGCCACCCACTGGGCACAAGTAATTTGATAAGATGTATCATCGATACAAAAGAAAAAGAATCAATACCAGCATCCGCCATCATCAAACCATAGAACCTCAAAATCAAAACAGAAAGTTCTAACATTTAAACTATGAACTTGGTACTGTTACGAGGTAACAATTTGCAAACAGTATCAAAGTATCATTACTCTAAATTGCTATCAATTCAACGGCCGCCGGTGATTGGATGGACCGACCGGCGACCATTACGATCGATGTTGTTAGTCAATAGAGCTCAGTTTCACGTGACAACTATAGGGTTAAGTTGTATGACGTATGAACTGATATTTCGCTAAGATTTATTTGTTTTTGTCTTGTTTCCATGTTCTATTGGAGATAGCCTAGTGATAGCCTAGTGGTGTGACCGTTGGACTGCCAAGTCATGGGTCTCGAGTTCGAACCCAAGACACGCACCTCTGATTTTTCGGAATCATGTGCGTATTGTATAATTATCATCACTTGCTTCGGTGAAGGAAAACATCGTGAGGAAACCAGCATGCCTGAGAGATATTTCTCAATGACACGTAAAGTGACGACCCGAATGGCGCAGCGGTAGTGAGGCTGCCTTACGTTCATAGGGTTCCGGGTTCGAATCCCGGTAGGAGCAAGTGTTTGTGCGATGAGCATGGACATTTGTTTCCGAGTCATGGATGTTAATATGTATAATAAGTATGTATTTACAAACAAAAAAAAAGTATCTATGTAGTATATCAACTATCTGGTGTCCACGACACAAGCCTCGTTGCTTAGTGTGGCACTAGATGGCGCTGTGTGTAATGTCCAGCGATATTTATTTATTTATTTGAAAAAAAAAAAAAAGCCAAGTCAGAGGCCCATGGGCGGCATAAAAACTCTGACACCAGGTTAGTCACTAACCACATGATGAAGAAAGATTGGGGAGAAGCTGATCGTATTATATTTGTGAAAAGAGTCTTATTAGTAAAAAGGATGTTGATGTTTTGAGTATGGTAACCCCTTTAACAAGTATTTCAGTTAAAAACACAATTTGTATAAAAGATTTACGTCTTTCGCATGAACTAGAACGTACATAATTATATATATGTATGTATTGGTCCGTAGAGGGCAATGACTTGAAATGGCATTGAAAATAATTACCATTACTGACTGGAGTGTCTCTAAACAAATTCTTTGCGGCTTTGGAACTCTAGTTAATTCAATGAGTACGATGGTTTCATTTGGATAAAATACTCTTTGGATTAGCTTAATAATTAACTCACTATGTTTGTACACGGTAATCTCCGAAACTATCCAACCGAATTCCATAAAAAAAATTTGAATGTGTATGGTTGATTCCAGCTTGAAAGATAGGATTGGACCCGATAGGTGGCGCTATTGTTAGCAGAATTACACCTGTGCGAAGCCCATGCGGGTCGCTAAACGAGCTATAAAATGGTAGATGAACGATACAACACTTCGCACTTGTAAGGAACGGACTACAGTTCATCTCCAATCTCCGTAATCTTGCCCGCGTGGTGGAATATGGCCCAATCCTTCTCACAGAGAGCAAATCCGTCTCCTAGCGGTGGCAATGTTATGCTGATAATGAAGTTACCGCTATTGGACGTTCCAGTCGGCCAATTATCAACCCTAATTATACAGAATCTTCAAGCAATCGATCAAATGCTATATGAGGATGGTCTATGGAATCGAAATGCTTCAGTGGTGTCGAATTTGCGATGATGCACAACTGGTTTTTGACACGACTGCTGAAACAAAAAGTAATGTTGTGTTTTCAGGGTTCGTGTATGTTTGGGAATTTCTTTTTTCCAACATAACATCTAAACGCCTAAACCGAATTCATGTGTGTGGTAATGTTCGAATCTTTGCGTTATCATGGGTAACATAGGATAGTTGTTTGTTTTACTCTCGTATCAGCAAAAATATATACATACATATAATATGAAAACAATTCCTATTGTCCAGTGAGAAAAGTGCCCGGGGATGGTGATTTGATTACCGCAATTCCTTTCTACTTAAAACTGGCGCTGAATGGTCTTCTTCCAAGTGAAAAGACGCTTTTACCAATACATGTTTATAATCACGCATACGCCACAACAAAAGCAACTCCTCCAACGAAAAACCTGCCCAATCCCATTGAGGACTGAGCCGCAATTGGCACAAACTATAAACGAACGTTATTGCTTTATAAAAACCAGCGGAATCGAATACTTTGGCACCGACTCCGCAGCAATCGCGTGGCGAAACGCGTGTTCACATTGTTTTGTGTGACTCGACTAGTTTTCTGAGATGCAGGAGCATCTGCGTTGCTTGCTGCTTGTCTGGGTTCTTGCGCAGATATCTGTGGTGTTGGGGGAGTGTCCATAAGCATATTATTCAGCCTGTAATGTTTCGGCAGCTGGGACACACGCTTCATCTTTGTCTCACATAGAGGACTGTGTCTCTCTAGGACTAATGCACCACGGGAGCTCAATGCGGGTTGCAAGATGTCATCATTTTTTGTCCTCACGTTGTTTTCTTTCACCGTTTTGAGAGCAGTGGTGATGCAAACATAACATCACGCCTGTGGTTCCCGAAAGGTGGTGTAGCTACTAGTACACCCACATTTCGCCAGTTATGTTTAGGTCCCATGTAATAGGGGACGAGCCTATTGCCATCAACCGGACACAAACCCAAACTCCGTAGCTACTACTGAGAAATTCCTGATGGAAAAGCCCAATAACACTGCACCGACCCGGGAATCGAACCCAGGACATCAAGCTCAGCAGCCGCGGTGGCAACCAGTAGACCAAACAGGCAGTGTGTAGAGGTGATGCAAAAGATTACACAAAGTAAAGTGCCCGGCTAGATTCGGACCCACAATGTCAACGACAACAGCTTTTATTTCAAGAAGACGTAATATAAAACTCTCATGGATTTATTACACGGTGGCATTTCCCAGCACGTGATGAGGTGTCTTAGGGAAGTATGATGGAATGGACCTCTGGTCAGAGCAAACGCAAAGCTTCATTTTATCTTTAGCTGGTTGTTTAGAATTGTGGAGATAAAGCAGCAGCAGCTGCTATGCTATATTTTATATATCTAGACATACATGTTCACCCAACCAATTTTAAAAATAAGCACTTGAAATATTTTTTCATCCGAAAGTGGCCATTTCGCTCAAATGAGGTAAATCGTAATTGGATTGAAAAATATTATCAAAATAATGTTATGCATTATGCTAGCCTTGCCATTTCCCCAAATAACCTTTAGGTAAACTTCAAAGGCATAGATAACAGTTTTCCGTTGCTGATAACAAGGGAAAAATTCTGACGTCACCGTTTCACACACACTTAAGATTTTAACACCACAAGATGCGTGTATCATCTGCCAAAAAGCTATCAACTGATTTTGATCATTATGTCTGTTGATTTACGGGTGTTAATAGTGTGAGGTTTTTGACCACAGAAGTTGATAGTGTTTAACACGTCTGCATAATTTGGGTCAGATAACGATAACATTACTAGGTATTTCTTTCATGCAGCTTCGCTCGCGTTTTGGCCTGTACCGAGCGGTTCACACTGCAGGAGACCGCATGGCTAGGAGACGTCGTGTCATAGACGTGGTCGCGATCCTCAACAGTGACGGAACGACGAAGAAGAAGAAGACCCAGGCCATGATCAATTCGTGTGCCAAATTATTAATCTTATCTCGAGAATGCATGACAAACAAACAAATTCACTTCCACATTTAATTTTGTAATATTAGTTAGGGCATAAGAAGAGTGGATGTGAGAGGTTTAGCAGACGACTGAGAGCTAATTCTTCAATGAAATTTAATACCTCAATCTTTATATGTATATAAAACACAAACATTGTTTCTACCTACATAATAATGTCCGTTATAGACTTTGAAACCATCCAACCCACAAACCGTTTTCATTAGAAAGGCAATAATGCGAAGATGGTTGGTTTTAGACCACTAAAACAATGCATTAGGCACTATTGCGTAGTAGCACATGCCGGGTATCCGCTAGTTATCAATAAAACTTTCAACTGCTACTCCATAAAATCCTGCGCACCCTCAGACCAAACACGCATAAAGACACAATACACACGCCATGTTTTGATTATGTTTTGTCTCGTGCGTCTGTTCGCAAAGTTCGATTGTTTTACATACCGATGACGATTGAAGAGACATTCTTGATCTAACGAATGTGGTGAAAGAAAGTCTCGATGATATAAAATTGATTTGATTGATTGTGCATTATGTGGTCATTATAAATAAAGGAGTACAGCTTCTTAATACTTTTTGTTGTTCATCTATAGGTACAAATAAATAAAATTGAAGTATCCGAAATAATTTAAAAAAATAATGCTTTTTACTGAATGCATATGAAAGTATACAGGGTACGGTGGAAGGGAGCCCGACGCTAGGTACTTAAAACAAAAAAAAAAAACTGTCTGTCCGTCTTTCTGTCTGACTGTCTACACTACTACAACTTTAGGAGAGCCCGCGGCTTAGATAGTGCGCGTATAAGCAGGACCCACATTAGGTAAGATTCATCAAAGCTGATTAGGACTTTAGCCAGAAATACGTTTTTCAGTACCAAACGAAAGAGAGTGAGTGACTTACTCATGTATAACATTATGGTTTCATAAAACAACGTTTTAAATTAAAACATTGCCAAATTACATACAACAAAGATGTGCCAGTTTTACTTTTCTTTAATTTAGCGTAACATTTACAAAATAGCTGCCTTGGCTCGAAGCCAAACATAATATTATTTGTATTTAAATTCTTCACGCATAATCGCCTTAAATATAGAGACAGTTGTATGTTAAATAAATAAGCAGAAGGAACATTTTCAAGGAGCGATGACTTCAGCACTACGCAAAAGGGCAAAGGAAATGTATTAACGAAAAGCCTATGCATTCAGCAGCTGCGTCAAATTTCTACCTCGTTATGACTAATTACATGCCTGTAATGCCCGAAGGGTTAGGCAGGGGTGTACCTAATACTGGTAAATTATGCTGAAGTCCAATATAATAGGGGGCGGGCATATTGCCATCAACCGGGTACAAATCCAGACTCCATGGCTGCTACTGAGAAATTCTTGATGGAAAAACCCAATAACACTTTGCCCAACCCGGAAATCGAACCCAGGACCCCAGCAGACAGCAGTCGCACTTGCGACCATTCAACCATTGAGGCAGTCAAAAGTGTTTACGTTTTGACTAAAACACCTTTTTAATTTTTAAATAACTATTGGAGGAAGTAAGGTGTGATGTGCTTCCAACGAACAAGAAGAATTTCCTAGCTGCCAACCTATCAGGTGATTAAATAAGCCTGGCTGCAAACGGAAGTTCTCAAAGGACCTAAACACACTTTGTGTCTTCAGTCCTGACGAGATTTTTGGTCGATACGCTTCACATAACTAAAATTTTGATGAGCTTGCTGAATCAGCTTCACTTTTTCTCGAGGACTGGTTTCGATATCCGGGCTTGCTTAAGAGTAAGGCTTCTGGACATAATTCTTTACTCAGTATAATGTTTCTGTCACTCGAACAATATGTAACAAACAATGTTACGACTTTGTAGAAACATTGTAATGATCTTATACTGTAACTAGATAAAATCATTAACATAAGAAGTTTCGTTATTCTGCCAAATACGGCAAAACCGCTGCCAATCCCAAAAAACTGGGCTTAGGCTAAGGCTAGTTATCATTTCTGATCTATACAGTATGTAGATCAGAAATGATAACTCCAAATAGTACTGCAACAAACATGGTACAAAAAGTACTACAGCGCCATCTGACATAAATGAAGAACTAACATCCAATTCCTACATCGCGCAAGCAAAGTTTTCCGTGACTTAAGAGACTATATAGAAAACCCGACAACAACTGTCGGGCAGTAGCCCACCAGACACAACGACCATCTGGTCGGAGAAACCTTCCTTTTCTATGGAATAGTGTGGAACTTTACACCCTGTCCTTCATACTACTAAATCATTACTTTACCTAGCGAAATGATGTTCGTTCTGCCAGCTTTTTAGTGGGTGGTCTCCGATCTCTTCGTTTTAGCTTCATAAAAGCTCTATCTATTAATGTCAACGCACAAATAAACCGTTTCCTGCGTCCAAAACCTCAAACGCTCTGGAGGCTTTTAAGGTAAACGCACACTTGTCAGCATCGAACGAAACGTGCATTCATTCGTATAACGTTATCTATTTGTCCGATTCGGCGCGGATAAGTGTGGGAGGTTTCATAGGATTTCATACAATTCTAAAATTCGATTCTTTCGGCTACTTCGCTTCCTTCGGCTCTGATAAGTGTGCGGTTACCTTTATGGTGCTATCAGAACCAAATACCATAGACATATCTACAGTCAAATTCGCCAGATATGTAAATGTTTACACGCGTGTTACATCAACAATGTTACTGGCAGGTAATTTCTATCTGAAAATGAGTTGTAGCCATCACGATAAGATAGGGAAACTGCGGTATTTTAGTGTACCTACAGATCTAATCTATGACTACAAGACATTCTAAAAGTATACCAACTGAATAAGTAGGTACCATCACTGAACCAGAAGATGGTTGCACTTCTATGGTTATAGCCAGTTATGGTAGTATACCAAAGAAAAGATGGACAGATTGTTTGGAAGATGATATTACTAGGATAGTAGTCAACTCAAAGATAAAGGCTTATAGAGATGGTATGGAAAGACAAGCATGAGGACGATGATAAACTTACTAAAGCTAAAGTGATGATATGTTAGTGAGCAGGATAGACAGTTGGGCACTTGGCCCGATATGGTTACTGCACGAGAAATAGATCCCTGACAGAATAAAAGCAAGATCTGTGCGTAGATGATGGTAATTACTATGATAATAATATTCTAACTACTGGGTACCATTTCTAAGTTTCTCGATATTACAGAAATGCTTTAATTAAGCATAACAAATTGTTTGTTTTCTTATCTATTTGTTTTCTTATGTATCTGATACTGTACAATGTAACAGGCGAAATGACATGCTACGCGGACGCAGAGCCAAGACAGCTCTTATGCGTAAAAGCATATTCTGCAGAGCCCCGCAAATTTATAATAAAATTAGTAAATCCATTAGAGAGTTGGATTTGGCTAGATTTAAGAAGCAATTTTAAAGATTTTTCATGTTATAAATGCTGTAATAATTTGAATGACTATTTAAATGACACTGATATATTAATTTAATTCAATTATTATTTATATTTTTTCATTTGTAACTAACATTCGTTTTTGAAGTTTAGCTATAATTATTAAAAACATTATTATTTTATATAATTGATCACCAATCTTAATTAACATTTGTACGCCCATGTGGTAGAATATGATGACACAATCAATATAAACTCAAGACCATGTTATATACATACCGACCATGTTCTAACAAATAAATGTTTTGATTTGATTTGATTTGAACAAAAGCTCGAATAGAAACATACAACATGAAAGTCACAAAAAAAATAAGTCAGAAAAAAGTCTCAACATATTTACGCAAGAAGGCCACTCGATTCAATAATTCACCTATCAGCTGAAGGACCTTGAAAACGTCACCAACGGTAACGGAACATGCTGACACGTATTGTCCTGCATAACATTCAATAAAATAAAAAACCTAATACTTCTACAACAAATGGTTAAAATGGTTAAAATGGCGAATACCCCGTTAATTATAAAATCATTTGCTAGAACCAGGATATCTACTAAGGCGTGGGAGATACAGACTTAAATAATAGACTAACAAGCATACTGGATATTTTGTGCAAAAAAAAAAACTGACCTTTTGTTGGACTGCAAACAAAGCTCAGACGTATTAGATATAAATCTAGCTAAATGTATCATTAAAACTTTTAAGTGCTGCTAACTTGTTTTGTTTCTAATTATTAATATTGAAATGAATGCAAATACTGTATGAGACAAACATATGCCGGGCGTGACAAACTGGTAACTTTAATCTATGTTTTACATTTAACTATGTCATCATTCTCATCATTCTCCTGCCCTTATCCCAATTTATTTGTGGTCGGCGAAGAATGTCTTCTTCTTCCCTACTTCTCTATTTCTCGTCATCTCAGCAGTCACCTCCTTTCTAGCCATATCATCCTTAACACAGTCCATCCATCGTTTCTTTGGTCTTTCTCTACTCTTATACTTGTTGTCCAAAAAGGATTACATAAATAGAATTATGCGTAAGCTCGTCGACATGTGTATCCTGCCTATCCTTACCTACGGCGCCCAGACTTGGTCTTTGACGGAGGCTCAGAAGTCCAAACTTAAGGTTTGCCAAAGAGCAATGGAGCGTAGCATTTTAAACATCAAAATCACCGATCGAGTGCGCAACACCACAATACCCTCCAAGACAACACACAGAAGGCAACACACCGGGAGAGTTGGAAAGGAATGGGGAGCCTTTACCCAGCAGTGGGACAGAATAGGCTATTAAAAAAAATGTTTTTTGAACTGTTTCGGTTCTCACTAATGCTGCCTTGTTTCAGGATTATCTTAAGCAACGCAACAGCTACGCAAACATTAGCACAATAATTGAGGCAGTAATAATCTTGAAAAATAATTGCATGTTTCAACATTCAAGATAACAATTCTGCGAGTATTTGAGACAATTCGGATACGTTATCGGTTGCTGTCGTATAAAAATACACTCGTATCTTGATGTTGATGGAAAACTTTAAATAAATTGTCAACTCCGGTGCGATGTCCTCCGATAAAATAATATGGAAGTATGGCTGATAATTGACAATGAAGTTGGAAGAGTAAAATGTACCAATTCATTTGCATGCGGGACATTCGTTTCATTACTAGAGCTAATACGTTCCATGCATACATGCAAATTTAACAGGAAGTGCAAATCAAAAGATAATACACAGTATGCACATTCAATAAAAGATTATCCAAAGTCACGTCACAATGTCAAAGAACATTACCTCTCTTCTACTTTGATTCTGTATTTATATATATATATTTTTTATATTTATTAAATATTATGTTTATTTCCTTTATTTATTTTTCTTACTTACTTATTTACATTTTTAAATATTCCTATAAAAAAAAAAACATTTAAAAATATATAAAAAAAAAAAAAAATATTATGTTTATTTATTATTATAAGTATGTATGTTTTTATCTGTTTAATTATGATTGTTAAGATATTTATTTTATAGTTAATTTTTACATACTGTGTTTACGTTTCTTATCGATATAAGTATCTATCCTCTCGCAGGTCCGCTGGAAGAGATTTCTATATGAAATAAGCGGTACCTTTGTGCTCTTTATGTGTTTTTCCTGCAATGTGTTTTGTGTGTACATAAAATAATAATAGTGGCCTCCGAGGAAACAGCAATGCAGGTGCTGGCAATATTCGCCAGATTGACACAATCCGCCAGTTTTCTTACAGCGTGGACTTCTTTCTTTTTCGGGTGTATCGGTATCAAGACTATTAAATCATTACAAATGGCTCTTATACCAGTTTATAATATCAGGTCTGTAGCATGTATTTTTCTTCTACTTCTTTATTTCTGTCTCGGACTCTCGGTTTCAACCCCTTTTAAGCCTTCACAAAGACCCCCTACTTTTATACCCAAAACTTTTCCCACGACATTTTGCTCGTGTCTCATACCTCAAGACTCCAACGACATGAATTCTGACATTTCTGACAGACCGTTTCAAATAACAGCACGACTCGACTTTCGTAGAAGCATCGTGAGATAATATTATGCTTAACGCCCAACTGGACAATTGAGATAAGGATACAAAACAGCCAAAAAGCCAGACAGTTTTTGATTAAGCTTATCTTTAAAAGAAAACAAGAGTAGAATCATCCGCTTCATAGCACTAGAACTAGATCGTGTCTTGGAAATAAAAACTTATTTTGTAAAACCTGGTATTAAGAACCATAACGTAAGTTGGTTTAGTGCTTCATTCAAGTTATGGCAAACGTGAGCTGTGGTGATACCTCACCACAGCTCACGTTTACGAAATAAGACCTTACTACCAGCTACCAAATAACAACGGCTACAGAGATTATGAAAATAAAATCTGCTGGATTCATCTGCTGGATACAAAAAAAAAACACAAAAATGGCATGTTAAAGTAAAAAAAAAATGTATTTATTATTTTTAATTTATTTTTACCTATTTTTAGTTCACTTAATATCTAATTTTAAATCTGCATTTTTTGGTCATTTATAAAGTAACAAAAAAACAATTCAAATATTTGTAAACAAACTTACAAAGTAAAAAGTCAACGGAACAACAATTTGAATGTTTGATACTTTTACCCGCAGTTTTGCTTTGTATCATTTAATTTTAAAAGTTCAATAATCTAACTTATTTAGGCTTATCTATTCCGATAATAACTCCTTTGAACGATCTACAATACAGCAGCGCCGATAAGATCACATGACGAGATAAAACACCGAATCTTTTGCGAGGTCAGGTAACAGCGTACAAGGCTTGACTTTTTCCTCATTTCTTGCCAATAATAGGTCTGATAGACCTCAAAATCTTTATCTATCCCTTTAAGTGTATCCACGACCTACTGGGTCACGGTGCCGCTTAAAGGCAAGCGGCACCGCGGCAGGCCGAGACAAAGATGGAGGAATGTGCTGGACTCTTTTGGCAAACATTGGTCCTTGGCAACTCTCGTCAGAGAGAGGTGGAAAAAAGGCAAGAAATCTTTCAAATTAAGGCAATTTCATGGATATTTAAAGCATTTTTCTGTGTTTAATTTTAATTTGAAGCTCTCGGTCTCAAAAAAAACACCCTTTACTAATAGCCGGTAAAATTGGCTGAACTCAATTGCTGCCAAAAATGCTTTAAACACATACCGCAATTTAAAGTTTAGTAATGTAAAAATACAGAATCGGTCACTGGCCTCTATAATTCGGTTGAATCGTCCTTTCCCCCGATTAGGAAGCTAGTATTGTTGAATTACGTAACTTGTACGAATCTAGTCATGAGTTCGATAAAGCGGCCACAGTCGATTCTGGCATCTCCTAACTGAGAAGTTAAATATTTTGCTATGTTTTACTCACTAGACAGTCCATTAATATCTAACTTGGGTAAACCAAAATAAAGTCATCTTAAAACTTAGCCCTGTGAACATACCGACCTTATTTGTTTGTCAACATTTTACTTTATGCCTTCTTACATAAATATTCTACTAGTTTCCGAGAAACATCAGGCTAGACTTTCTCAGGATCATTAATGGAAACTGGAAACACGTCGAGAAAACGACTAGCTAAGGTATTCCCGGATCGTAAATAATTAAATATTGCTGAGTAGGAGTACCAACTGGTTATATCTCAGTTTTAATGCCGCATCGTTTGGTGTCATCAGACATTCCAAATAAAGAGTTTTTATTATCTTTTACGTAAACATTACAAGATAAAGACAATCACACAATCGTGACAAAAACAAAAATTGTAAATACGGGTCCTTTTTCACCAAAGCGGAGATGTGCAGAGCGGCGGAGACGCGTAAGATTGGACCAAACACAGGACAGACGAGGGTTGCGATGTGGATTTTAAGTATTTCAACCAGTTTGCTTAGCCGAGGTCTGCACGTCTCTTCTCCGCTCCGCTCGTCTCGCTTTGATGGAAACCAGGATGATGGATTTTTATTTGTTAGCTTCTCTAATGTCCTTCACTTGTTCACTGCTGGGCAAAGGCCTCCCCTTTCTCCTTCCAAACCATTTCATCTTGTGCGATATCTGGCCATGTTCGCCCCGCAAACAAGATCAGAAGGGCTACTATGTTGTCTAGCTCCATCTATTTCCCACTCTTGAAATAGAACTAAAACATTCCTGCATTAAGAGGCCATAGTAGCCCTACAGATCAATCGTCACAGCACCTTCGCCGCGGGCTACCTCGTCAGCGTTTTCCTTCGTCAGGCGTCCAGTGAGTTACGGTATTTGCCTACCTCTCTGGGTGCATTCGCTTCTTGGCCAGCCCACTGCCACAATAGACTTATAATTCTTATATACTACTACGATTAGAAACAATATTTAAACAGTATATCTCTTAAAATTAAACATTATTCGGCAGCGTTTACGAAAACAACACTAATTAATGAATGCCACGCGTGAAGATCATTAATTGATGTAAATCGGTTTGGCAATTTAGGCAATAACAGTATTAAACAATACTAAGTTAGAGGCTTCTTTCTAAGGCCTGGATTTAACCATCATTCAGGTTTAACGAGATGTTTTTAATATGCTGGACTCGTCCCAACTAAAATCAACCAAACGCTGCTGATGGATATTGCTTCTTATAAAGGTCTAGCTCAGAAACATTGCGTAGGGATTGGTAGCGCGCATTTCTAGGAGTGGGGTAGGCTTCACGAAGTGTCCCAAACTGATTTGATAACACCGTTCTAAGGAACAGTCACATGTTATGAGTCGCGGGCCCGAGAGCTACTGGAGATACATTTGCGCTCACTCCCGAATATTAACGAGTCAAGTCTGACTCCTGAGTGAATACTAATTCGTGAACAGCTAGAAGAAGAAGAAGACCTGAAGAAAATAGCTGTGGAAGCTGGAATGCGGATCCCAAGAGGCTTACTGATCAGAAATTTACGATCTTCAAATATGACTCTGTCCTCATATGTTACGAAGTTTTGATGAGGTCTGCGTCGCAGTCTCGGAGATAACAACATGTAATAGACAAACAAATTAATAAACTGATAGTAGGTCGGTATACTTTGTTGTTAATGAAAGAAAGGGTTGGGTTTGTTATTGAATATTATCGATATAAATAACTAGCGTTTTAAAAGGTTGGAAATTATACACTTGGAAACGTACTACCTACAAGGACAAAAAATTATCCCTTGTCCTAAGCTTAACCCAAATCATGGTATGGTAAAAAATTGGGCATGGCGGTCGTACCTTTGATCGAAATTAGCTCAGCCGTTAAGGAGTCAAAAATGTAAAACAGAGTTGGGTACTGTGAAGTACTGAATTACTGTCGCATAATTATAGTAGGTATGGATTCCGATCATGCCAGGCAGTGGTAGAGACCATTGTCGACGAAATCGTCAAAGACCATCGAGCGATCGGGTAATGGTCGATCCTGCTCGGATCCTGGACGTTAAGATCGTCATCATTATCATCGTCAGCAGCGTCGAGTTTACCGACGTTAACTTACAATACAATAACTTGGCGTTCTAGGTTACTGAATGAACCCCCTTGAACAATGCCTGTTACAGCAAGATAAAGATTATGTTTCTGCATTCGAGGGCAGGATCCGAAATATTTAGGTATGACCTAGGTGTCCTAGGTCATTGAACGCGAGCGAAAATAGTTTTTCTATTTTGCAATTACAGGCGTTCTATGCGTGCGATTTCTGAGAGAAACGTAGCAAGGTGGCGCGCATGTTTAGGTGATTCGATATCCTCTGGGAACTGTTTACGCGCCAAGCAGAAGGGTTTCCCGAATGCTTCAATGGACTTAAATACTTAGCTGATTAGGTAATAGAAAAGCCACTGAAGTGGTTTCCACGTTAAGCCGCAAGGAAGGCTCTTGGTGTCACCACTTTGACCCCAAGTTTACGGCGGAAAGGGATTTAACGTCAGTTGAAAAAAATATTTAGGCTAATAAACTATGATTTCCTTTTTAACCCAGCAGGAATGGAAAAATTTTACGTCAAATTTATGAATTTCGCACCTAATTTAGCGGTCGCGATCGCGGGCAACTAGTAACATAGGGTATATGCACGACATCTAAGTCAGATGTAGAGATGGGCTGAGTGATGATTTTTCTGTATCGGTGACTGCATGACAATGACAAAAAAATATCGGTGACGGGAACAATGACAAAATCATCAATGATTTTTATTTGAGTGTTAGATCTCGTCACTTCATTTGTGAGTAGATACTGAATGATCGCGGAACGGCTTAGTGAAATTATCATTAGTTATTTATGTAGGCATGAGTCGAGTTTGTCAGTTGGCCGCGTAATTTAAATTTTCTTAGTTTGTGACATTCATTGCAGGTTATTTAGGTATTGATTTATCGTTATGGAAATCATCAATATGTTTCCATTAGTGATGTTTGCTGCAAGATATGACTATTTAGTATATCATGGCAATTTGTCGTAAAAACTTGGTCGCGTAAATATGCACCTCCCCAACAAGTAATATTCTAATCTTCCCTTCATGCTTTTTCCAGGCTTAGGACTAGCAAAATAATAGTACATACTTCCCAGTCCCGGTCATTTTATCGAAACATGTGAGTTCAGTCCAGTATCGCCGATCGCGCAGTCTCGCAACGTCGCAATTCACAGTCACACCCACAGAACATATATACCACTAAAGCGGCTGGTCACACCGCCCGCTGCGCCCGAGACGGCCCGATACCGTCCGATCCGAATCACCGAAGTTCGCGTTCATTGTCATTCTTGTAATGATTTTTAAGCATTGATGAATTTGTCTTTGTCATTGCATGATGAAATGATTTTAAAATATCGATGATTTTTACATGTGACATGATATCGGACTCATCTCTAGTCAGATGGGCATTAAGGTGGACGAGAAGTCGTCGGACGTCTCGCGATCCACAAAGGAGGTCACTTTTGAAAGTATTTCTGTGCATACCAAAATATTTACACTTCCTCCTCCTTACATCTTCCAGTTTAATAATCATAATGACCATAAAAAAGACGTTTTTTTTCCGTTCCCAAAAACGGCGGGAAAATTTAAAAATCATGTACTCAGCGCGGAGTTGTCGAAACTTTAAAAAAATATTAATCACGTGTTTACTCGGTTAATGGTAATGCTAAAGAAAGCGTAATTTTCGTTTTGCACACATTAGGTAGGTACATCCGACGATGGAATGTTTGCAAAATTATTGTGTAGACCAAAGATAAACAAGAGGTGAAACTGGGGGCTTTGCCAAGTCCAGTTTTCAGGGTCGCGGGCGTTCGAACTACGGTGAAATTGTTCCTCATGATGAGCTAAATATATTCTTAATGTAGACACATTCGCCGTAGCGCATCACCGACTAGATAATAGACATGTTTATAATAAAAATGCCACTCACCTTTCAGTTATCGGCACTGCTTTCGATTTGAGCTCGTAGAACATGAACTCCTGGTGTTGCTGAGCAGTAGTCATCTCCTCCAAGACTTTCTGATCAACACTAAAATCTTTTGTCAGGAACGTCGCGAGATCGAATCCCATGTCGATCCCGGATTCATCCATTTTTGAACGTAAAACACAAACACAAACTTTCACTAATAACACGTATAGTACAATGGTACGCTAAAATCTCATAGTCATAAACGGATCGGACTATTTATTAAAGCATTTGATGAAAATCACAACAGCATCCATCCTCCCAGCTGTCTACTTGTTGCTATTCGTTTGGTTATTTTGACGTGTGATAAAAGGAATGACTATTATTCTACTAAATTAAAATTGTCTTAGTCACATGTGATAAGTTTGAATTTAGTGGACTTTGTCAGTAAATTGGGTTATATTTGTAAAACTATTTATGCAATGGCAATAATAAAGCAGAATATTATTATGAGATAAAACAAATGTATAGCGATCATGTAACTTTCCCAGATAACTAAACCAAACATCTAATAGTTGATGTAGATATTTAGAAGATTGGTTGATCTTGAGTGGTACTCAATTTTATTTCTTATTGTGAATACAAAACCATTTTTTTGCAATGGCTATACAGAAACCACCTGAAAGCGGGTCTGTTCGAAAACTAAATTCAAACAAATTATTTTTCAATTTGAATTTATTTTTTTAATTTATTATACTGACCTACAAGTACTAAGCGCGAAAGCGGTATCTAAAAAAAAAACCATAAAATAAATTTTGATGGCATCGGATAGCTTAAATAAATACGCGTCTAATGAACTACGCTAAGTAGCAATATCTATTTTAAAATAAAAAAATACTTAAAAAGTAAAAAAACTAATCCGCAAACTATATTTACAAATCTTGCATTTTTTTTCAAAACTGGCTTTCTCTGAGATATACCACTTTTGCGTTTAGTACGGCAGTATAATACTGTTAATAAAAAAAGAATTTGGTAAGTAAACGTACCATAAAATAAGAAAAAGCAACGTACTTTGCTTTTCTTTCTTTTTTAATTTATGGTGTCAAGTAAACACAAATGATACACCAGTAACTACGAAAATGATCGGATTTTTTTTAATAAAAATTAATGAAATGCAATAATAAAAAAATACGATTCTTACCTACCCACTTTACATTGAAACCCATTGATTGCAAATTAATTGAAAAAACTAATTCCGTGGTTTGTTTTTGTCTTTTATACTGTTTTTTTGTGGTGGCAACATTTTTCCAACATGACAATTTGACAACTTCAAGCAAACAAACTTTGGTTCAGTTGTTTGCCGAACACAAAATTTAATCAGAATAACCGATTAAAGTTATTCAAAACTAAATAAAAACAGCAAAAATGTCGAAAGCTCACCCTCCAGAATTGAAGAAGTAAGTTTCTACATCATATTTATGATAAAACAGGCAATCTTGTTGTGGCGTCCCATGCGCGCCATTGTTAACCTAAACAAAAGGCAGTTGTTTCGTTTTTGAGAATTTAATGTTTATATTATTTCACTCTGATCAGATTTGTGTTTCTTATATTTAACCTGCGTGTTTGCTATTAATTTTGCTTTGAAAAATAAACAAATAATTGAAACCTGTACTGTTTCATCAAATCATGCTCAATTTTTCCATACAAATGCCACAGTAATTTAAATTGGTCAATGAAAGTTGGTCAAAGGCTCTTCTTATATACGGAGTCTAAAATGTCCAGCTATAGAACTTGTTACTAAAGTTTCAAATCTTTATTTTAACTGGTAATATTCAATCTAAGAGAAAGATACTATTAAGTAAGAGGCTATCAGAAGAAATGGAATCAAAAGCCTCAGTGACGCCTTTTAGCTAGATAATGGTATATAACCAAAGACATTCATTAAATACTTTCTAGCGATAGACAGGACAAGACGAAGAAAATCGTAATCCAATATTTGTTACTACATACTAACAAATCGTTCTGTCTAGTGTCACACGCTCGCTTGTCGGGTAACATTCGTGTGTCAAAATCGAAAATGTACGGGATCAAAATTTTTGTATGAATAGATTCCCAATGTCCGCTCTATAAGTCTTTCAAATCTCTTTGCATATAACACTAGAGTTAGAGAAGCAAGCAATATTTCAAAGTTAACAAAATACTTATCACATTTTCAGGTTCATGGACAAGAAGCTGTCTCTCAAACTGAACGCTGGTCGTGCCGTGACCGGAGTCCTGCGAGGATTCGACCCCTTCATGAACCTAGTGCTGGACGAGTCAGTAGAGGAATGCAAAGACGGTCAGAGGAATAACATTGGCATGGTGGTATGTATTCCTTATTACTCATAATTACATACATCAAAAACTCACGCCTTTTCCCATGCCAACGGCAAAAGTGTAATGCCTGCTAATTCCTCAAAAAATTTCAAACTGCTGGTGTATTGCGGTTTTATTATCTAAATAGATCCTGTATCCTGTTGAGATAAGTTTTAAGTATTGCTTTCATATATATATGCAAGAAACATTGATTATTAAGGCAAGGACTCCTATTCTGGATTGATTTAATTGTACATCCATGGTCATTCTTACCAAAGGCGTATTATTCAATCATTTCCGGTAGTCATGGTTATCCTACCTCTTTATGTTCTGCAAGTAGTGCCAACACTTTCAAATCTGAAACTTCTTAGTGTGTAGATGAAAATTTCAGCCCAGAGTTTGTCGCTTTCAGTAGGGTCCATCAGCTCTGAAACTGTTATTGAATGATTCATGAGCTACATTTTTTTTTTGTCTTTTCAGGTTATCAGAGGAAACAGCATCATAATGTTAGAGTCATTAGATAGAATATAGTAATATTAGCTCATTCCTTAATTTAAGCTAACCATAGGAAAATGTGTGCAGTACTACTTCTTTCATACAACGGGATGAAATAAACATCACTACCAAAAACTTCATTCATACTATGAAAATGAGCAGAACATGGTCATAAAGAAATATTTAAGATAAATTGTTTTAAAAATAATTTTGTATGAGAAGGAAAATCTGTTAATATTAACAAATAACAATTAACAAAAGGGTGAGAAAAAAATGTTCTGAAGCTTGTTTATAATTCATCTGTATTGTCGAAACCAAATGTGTGGGAAAATTAAATGATGTAAGATATTTGCAAAAGTGTGTTTTATTGTCATTTTTCGATTTCATTGACTGGAGTGATACATGAAATTTTAATAAGAACAGTAGGAGATATTCACTTTTAAAAGTTGGTAAGTTTTTACATATTGGTGACTGTACCTAAAACTAAATACAATAAATTTGGGCCTATTCAACGTTCGAATCGGTTGTCATGAATTGGTTTCTTCTAGGCAAGCTTGCTCCAGGCTTGGCCGCATCATCGCTTCACATCAGGTGAGTTGCGGCCAAACACAAGGCTATATTTTAGTTTAAAAAATATTGAAATAACGTGAAAGTAGTAAGTAACTCATCAAAATGTAATTCAGTCCTTTCCCACTTATTTAACGCCCACTTAGCAATGCTGCCAAAAATCACTCTGAATGTTTTCGTTTCAATGTACATAAATTTTATAATGAGAGAGAACCAACATCAGTTTATCGAGATTTAAATCCAAAGCCGTATATATAAAAGTACTCTGTGATCCAAAGCAATTGGGGTTAAAGTATGAAATTGCCGTTTTATAGTAATAAATACTTTACATTAAACCTTCATGGTGTGAGATATTCGAGTGAAACTTTTTTTTTAAATTAAACATACTGAGATTTTTATTTAAAAAAATGTGGAACATTCGATTTTCAATTGTTTTTTCTTATTCAGCTTAGACGGAAAAGATAGATACTTCGAAATCCAAGTAATTTTTGCAGAAACGGCGCTCTCAATTTCAATGCTGCGTTTGGAGAGGAGACTGCTAATGAACGCACCGTGCGTTTTTGGTTTAAACGCTTTCGTAATGGAAACTTCGACTTGAAGAACGAACCACGTGGAAGATAGCACACGCAGGTGAATAACGCTGCATTAAAGGAGATGGTGGAAGCCTATCCGAGTCATACTACCTAGGAATTAGCAGCATGGTTTAACGTTACCTACGATACTGACACGTTTGCATAAAAAAAGATAAAAGAAAATGGTGCCTCATGATTTGACTGATCTGCAGAAAGAAACGCGTTTAGAAACTTGTGCTGCCATGTTGAATCGGTACAGAAATGAAGGAATATTGGATAGAATTGTGAAATGTAACGAAAAGTGGATTATTTACGATAACCACAAGCGTAAAATGCAATGGTTGGGTTATTCCACTTTTCCCCATTGACAGTCCCCATCAATGGGGATTTGTGAACTTTTCTTCCGCAAATCCCCATTGCCGCCTCTCCAAGTTAATAATGGGGATTTGTGGAAGAAAAGTTCACAAATCCCCATTGATTCCAGAAATCCCCATTGATTTAAAAATAAGACATAATTTTTTTTTTTTTTTCTGAACACGTAGAGATAGGATTAAAAAAACCTTGCCATATCGTTTGTTATTATCCAAAGAAGCCGTGCCCTTCGGATGTATATACGCTTTCCGTTACACACTGTATACGGTCGAGGAGGTCGGAATGGAACTTATTCGTGGCCAAATCACGATAGGGCACTGCTTAGAGAAACTTAGGTAATTCGATACTAATTCATGTGTTTGATTATGAAAATAATCAATGAATCCTTCATAAAAAATAATAATTATGTTTTAATTTTAAATCAATGGGGATTTCTGGAATCAATGGGGATTTGTGAACACTTTTTCTTCCACAAATCCCCATTATGAACTTGGAGAGGCGGCAATGGGGATTTGCGGAAGAAAAGTTCAAGAATCCCCATTGATGGGGATTGTCAATGGGGAAAAGTGGAATAACCCCAATGGTTGACCCCGAACAATGATGGCGAGACTGGCACTAAAGCAGCCCCGACTCGTGAATCGATCTTCACCATTATTGCTCCATGATAACGCAAGACCTCACACTGCACGTGTCACCGTTGTAACTCTACAGGAGCTGTAGTTAGAAACAATACGTCATCCTCCATACTCGTCAGACCTTTTTTTTTTTTTTCTCTCGATGTGGAAATCCTCAATGGATGTCCTCCGCCCTGGGGAGAGCGGAGGGGTCTGTCAGACTCGTACTGACTAAAACCGCACCGGTGTTCCCTCGCACACTTGCGTCGGGGGGCAGCGGGAACTAAAGCGACTTCCGCTGCCCCGGACTAGTGTCGGCCCGCTTGACCTGCGGGCCTCGTCCCGGGGGGGAGTGAGGTGTACAAAACTCCCCCCGTTACGTCATAGAGAGGCGCGCGTGGAACACTACGCGCCACCGTCTCGGGTCCAGTGTGATGGGGGCGACGGATTCGGGGACATCCTGGACCAGTTTAGGGGGGCCGGAAGAGGGCGTTATCCGCCCTCTGCCGACGCCCGGTGCGTCTGCTGCGGGATGGGCGGGAGCTCGTCATCTCCCTCTCCCTTTCCGCAGCTTCCTTCTGCGACATGACCGTTTCGCAGAAGGACATCACCGCATCCCAGGACTCTGCGCTGCCAACCATCGAGCGAACAACGGTCGGCAGCGACAGGTCTCCTCCCACCTCTGCAACGAGGGCACGGCGCGGCTCATCCCACGCGGCACATTCGGCCAGCGTAATACTCGTCAGACCTTGCTGCAACTGACTACCATTTTTTTCGTGATTTGGACATTTTTCTACGTGGTAAAAATTTTCTTCCCGCAAGCATTTTGTACTGCCCCCTTTTTTTTGGTCCATGGCCCTTTACGGTGCCCCGGTGTGGGCACGTTCCTTGAGGCGGCGAGCCGCCCACTATCTGAACGCGCCCCAAAAGGTGGTAGCCGTGAAGATGGTCCGTGGGTTCCGCACGATCTCGGGCGAGGCTGCGAGCCTCCTAGCCGGATTGCCACCATGGGATCTGGAGGCGATAGTCCTCGCGCGCCTACATGAATGGCGCGCGGAGGTTCTTCGCCGGGGGGTTACTCCGCTGCCGCGGCTAATTGCCGCTCAGCGGGCAAACCTCCGAGCCGATCTCATGGTGACATGGAGAGAGCGACTGTCGCAACCCCGTGCAGGGCACGCCACGATAGTGGCGATAAGTCCCCTCTTTGAGGAGTGGCTTGAGAGGCGCCACGGCGTCCTCACCTTCCGCCTGACGCAGGTCCTCACCGGACACGGTTGTTTCGGGAGGTTCCTGCACCGAATCAGGCGGGAGGAGACGCCCGGGTGTTTCCACTGCGAGGATCGACCGGAGGACACGGTGGAGCATACGGTGGAGGTCTGCCCCGCTTGGTTGGAGCAACGCCGTGTCCTCCTAGCGGCGATCGGCGGCGGCGACCTCTCGCGTCCGGCCCTGGTTCGAGCCATGGTCCGGAGCGAGACGGAATGGGAAGCCGTCACCTCCTTTTGCGAAGCAGTCATGCTAGCAAAGGAGGCGGCGGAACGTGAGAGAGAGCGTTCCTCCTCACGTCCCAGCCGCCGCGGGAGACGCACCGGGCGTCGGGGGCCAAGTGGTGGCCCCCGGCCACCGTAGACGCGGGCCTGTGGACGGTGAGCTAAGGGCTAGCTCGCCGTCCCTCCGTCTTAGGACGACAGGCCGTGTCGACGGCGCGTTCGTGTTCCACGCGCGCCTCAAAGAGATGTCAGCATAGGGAAGGGGCCCGCAAGGGCCGATGCCTGCCGGGTGCTGCGGGTTGTTCGAAAGAGATACCGCGGCCCCGGAACACAAAGGGCGATGAAGGAACATGGGTGGGTTTTAGTCAGTGAAAGTCTGACACACCCTCCCGCTCAGCCCAGAGCGGGAGAAGTCATTTGATGATTTCCCATCCGGAAAAAAAAAAAAAAAAGGACTGCGCTGCCAACCATCGAGCGAACAACGGTCGGCAGCGACAGGTCTCCTCCCACCTCTGCAACGAGGGCACGGCGCGGCTCATCCCACGCGGCACATTCGGCCAGCGTAATACTCGTCAGACCTTGCTGCAACTGACTACCATTTTTTTCGTGATTTGGACAATTTTCTACGTGGTAAAAATTTTCTTCCCGCAAGCATTTTGTACTGCCCCCTTTTTTTTTTTTTTTTTTTTCGGATGGGAAATCATCAAATGACTTCTCCCGCTCTGGGCTGAGCGGGAGGGAGTGTCAGACTTTTACTGACTAAAATCATCAATGTTCCTTCATTGCCCTTTGTGTTCCGGGGCCGCGGTATCTCTTTCGAACAACCCGCAGCTTGTACTGCCCCCTGGCAGTACAAAATGCTTTCACACAGTTTGTCGAATCTAGATCTCCAGAGTTCTATCGCAAAGGCATATGAACTTCCGATTAGATGACAGCAATGTATAGATAGTGAGAGTAAATATTTTGAATAAATAAATAATATGTTACATCTTGGAAAAAAACGAGTTTTAATTTTGCAGTATAAATCGGCAATTTCATACTTTAGCCCCTAATATTTATTTCTATTGAACCAATCAGTTACCTCAAAATAGTTGGGAAAAGCCCATGCAGATGACTTAAGTAATGCCCGTTTTCACCAACACTAAGCGGCATCTGACTGACTGACCAAACAGTATTTTCCATCTCGAAAATGGTTTTGACGAAATTCGTAAATCCATAGATTTCTTTATGGTTTTATACTCTCAAAGAATCGAACTTACGAATAAATTACAAAAAAAAAATAACTTAGTTTTATTTTTATAAAATGAACCTCAAACATAGGCGGGCATACCTAAATATTTTCATGCCAATTAAATTACCGTTAAGGAAGTTCAACTCAAAATTATTCGGAAGTTTTCCAAGAAATCATGTTATACATCATTAGATAGCTTAGAATGTACACTTTGCAACTACGTTCGGTTTTTGTAAAAAAATATTTTTGTTTTTATTTTTATTTTATTTTTTAGTGAAGTAAAGAAAATTTCGTTTTTCTTTATTTCAATTGGAGTTTTCCTTGGTGCCGAAAGCTACCGGTGCCAATGTCGGTTCTTCTTTTTTATTATGAAATATTATATTTAATTATTATATCTATAATATTTTGATGTCTATTTATTATGATAAAAGCATACATTAACAAATTAAAGAAGACAAGAAAAAATATGTTCAAAAACGTTTCCGAGAAGTGCTTGGTTTGCACATTGATAAACCACGTCAAAGGTTCTGGTAATAATAAATAATATTAATAATCATTTTATTTCGGACAACTAAAAGATCCATAAATTGTTAGTAACAGTTTTGCACTTAAACACTATTTTTAGTAACTATACTAAAGACGAGTTTGTGAGAGGACCACCCATAGTCCTTATAACCAGGACAACGGAATACTAGGGTATATGTCTTCTCACAAATCGCCTTATTATGGTGGAGGAAGTATCAGCCGCCACAGCCTTAGGATGCTATTGTGACTGCCCCTTATTCTGCTCAGGAGCGAGGCTGTTTTTTTGCGGATGATGGCATCAAACCCATCGGTATGAGTTACCGCGAACATCCCAGAGGCGTATCCATGTGGATAAAAACCCCCTATTAAAATTTAAGAAATAAAAAAAAAAAAAACCCAGAGGCACTGCAAAAACGAGGCAATCGCAACAGCATCCTAAACACATTATTGTATTGGACGCGCAGGACTTCCAGCGATCTTTTCGAGTAGTTGACCCAAAGATTACCGGTGTAAAAACTCTGACAATACGCTTTAAAAAACGTTACCTTTACTTGGTCAATACACCGAGCAAATCTTCGTGCCAGCATATTTCCCCTAACCACCAGAGCCCTACGCTCCCGTTCAATGTCAACATGGTCACTGAGGTTGTCGGTAAGAAAATGCCCAAGATACTTAAACTGTGTCACTCTACGTATTGACGTACCGTTTATGGCTAGTTCGAAAGTACTTTCCCGGCACCTACCAGCGACCCCAAAGACCATGTATTCACACTTTTTGGCATTATAAACCAGTCCTTGTGCAGCAGCGAAGGTCTCACATACATGAAGCATCTCCACGATCGCTCCTGGCGACGGGCCCAGCAGCACCATGTCGTCCGCATAACTGATGTTGTTACAACTAACACCATTTACCCTGCATCCGACACGCATGCTGCTGAGCTCGACAATGAGGTCATTAACATATAGATTGAAGAGCCGAGGGGACGACAGACCACCCTGCCTTACCCCGCACTCCAACCCATATGATTCCGAGAGCGCATTCGACCATTTAACACGGTTTGTCTGGCTACGATACCAATACTGCAATACACTGAGCAATTGCTCCGGTATACCCCTACCTCTCAACTTGCTCCACAGCACGTCGTAAGAAACGAGATCAAAAGCCTTGGAGAGGTCAAGGAAGCAGGCGTACACCGGCGTCTTACGATCAGTGTAGTATTTGACAGTATGCTTAACACCTAAAATAGCACTTTCGGTTGATAGTCCAGGGCAAAACCCAAACTGTGCGTCGTGCAACTGAACATATTTCGCCAAACAAGAGTCAAGCATACTGTCCAACACCTTGGCCATAATAGTTGCAAGACGGAAATACGGCAAGGAGATTTTTACAAAATTACGAATGTTCTGGAGAGATAACTGGAAATGATGAAGAATTTATCAAGAGATTATAATATGTAATTCTTCAAACCATATCATCGGGATTCCCTATAAACGCAGAAAAATTCGGCCAGTATACATTGATAACCGCGCAATTATATGTAAGCAAATATAACTGGTACTACATGCCATCTTCGGTCCATAAAGTACGTAATATGACATGGTGCTAAAATAATAGAGCATTATGCAGTTTTGCCTGCCAATTATCCGAAGATGCCCAGGAAGCCCGAAATAAAGATTACAAGAAATATAGGTTACATCACACTAGGAAGTGTTCCAGATCAACAACAAACCAAGAAGTTCTGCATATTTTGTTATATACATCTGATCCTTATATAATTATATGTACCTATAGCTTAAATAAACCAAGTTTTCTAATATCCAAAGAATTGTTTGACGAAGCTAAAGAATTGTTGGAAATAGAAAGTGATGAATAGGATAAGCACTAAAACATTTTTTTTATCATGCAACTGTTTGTTTAATAATAATAATTTAGTTTTAAACTTATTTTAAGCAAAAGTGTAACTTTTATTGCTATTTTAATATAACTGTATAATTTTTTTTATGAAATTTCGTATAATTTTATCTTTGTCATTTTTTTACGAAAAATATATAATTTTTGAAATAATGATGTTTGATTTCTTTTATTGCCTAGATATTCACAAATACGTGAAAAAATTTCAAGGAGAAAAATCACAAAACAACAGAGATTTTTGAGATGGAACATACCGGTTGGTCCCATAGTGCACCGCCCAGGGTTCAAATAATAACAATACTATAATAAACACAAACTCAAAGCATTTATTTCAATTAGACCATTACAGGCACTTTTGAATGTCAAAACACAAAAAATAAACTAAGCTACAGTCCCAGTCACAAGGCATAATAACTTGTGAAAGTACTGTAGTTGCCCATTCGAAAGCGTAGATCTCTATGGAGAAGAATGGGCAAGAAACTCCATGGACACTCTTTTAAATCATTGTTGTTACAAAGTCTCGGTTATATCATTCATGTCGAGATTAAACATACATGTGAGAACGATGTAGAAAGACGTGCGAGTAAGAGCGTCCAGAATAAAAAGATAAAATTAACAATTAAAAAATACAATAATCCATGGCAGCTGCGACATGACCAGTCACAACTGACAGCGCCCGTTCACGAACATGACGCATGGATCAGCCATCATTCAACTCAAACATTTTGGAGGGAACTAAACGACCCGACACACGCGCCACCATCAGCGAGACATTTGAGTGAGCATGACATTCTCTCAACCGCCAGGGCAAATTCGAGTCAGTAAAAGATGTAAATGGTAGCTTTATTGTACATAGAACTCACACATGTGCTATGCAATTATATAATACTAAGAGACTGAATCTATACAATGCAAAGATATGTTTAGAATCTTCTGCAGCTTCCACAATAACTTCACAAAGTAATCAATTAGTTTGCCCCTATGGTTGTGGAGCAGGACCAGCATTGAGCCAAGCATTTTTATCATCAATGCAATCTCCCAACTTATAGTATGCTTGCCTACATAGTGTGCGGTTTATACAAGATTTAAATTTCGTCTCATTCAGTTGTAGAATGCCGGGAGGAATTTTATTGTAACATTTTAAACAGTACCCCATGAAAGATGAGTCTACTTTAGCTAGCCTGAAACCTGGCTGAACCAGATGGACCCTGGTTCTAGTATTATAGTGGTGTCTGTCGCCTCTTTTACTAAATAAATGCAGATTTTTCCTAACGTACATGATGTTTTCATAGATGTATTGGCAAGGTACTGTCATGATGTTAATTTCCTTAAACAGTTCTCTTAGAGAATCGCGCCTACATAGATTATATATGGCTCTGATGGCTCTTTTCTGCAGAATAAATATACACTCGATGTCTGCAGCCCGTCCCCATAGTAAAATACCGTAAGACATAATACTATGAAAATACCTAAAATAGACTAGCCTCGCGGTATCTACATCAGGAAATTGACGGATTTTCTTAACAGCATATGCTGCTGAACTCAGCCGTCCTGCAAGAGATGTTAAATGAGGACCCCATTGTAGCCTTGAGTCGAGCGTGATCCCTAAGAAAACAGTTTCATCGACGAATTCTAGTTTCTCTTGATTCAATACTATGTCACAATCACTAGTTTTGACATTTGGTAGGGCAAATCTTATGCACTTAGTTTTTTCCCATAAATAATATATAATACTAAATTATTCGCGGTAAACCAATTATGGACTTGCAGTAGGGCGCTATTTACGTCGTCAAGAATTGTGGCACGTCTGTTTATCTTAAATATCAAAGAAGTATCGTCGGCAAACAACACCATTTGTGGTTGGTTTTTAAATAAATGGGGTAGATAATTAATATAGACTAGAAAGAGGAAAGGACCCAATATCGAGCCTTGTGATACACCCATCTTTACTTTTAAACCCATTGAATTGACACCATTTATTTGTACTTGCTGATGTCTATCGTTTAAATACGATTTCACTAAACTGAGTGCAAGTTTCCCCAAACCGTAATGCTCAAGTTTAAAGAGTAGGGTTTCGTGGCTTACGCAATCAAATGCTTTCGAGAGGTCACAGAAGATTCCTATGGCATCTTGTGCCTCTTCCCACGCAGTGAATATGTGTTTTAATAATGTGACACCGGCGTCAGTCGTACAACGCCCTTTGGTGAAACCATACGATTTCTCATGTAAGGTTAAGCATCTGATTAAGCATTACCTCTTCAAACACCTTGCTGAAAACCGGCAATACGGATACGCGGATACGGGTCTATAATTATTCGTATCTTTACTGTCCCCGGATTTGAAAAGTGGTATTACCTTGCTGTATTTCATAAGGTCCGGGAAGACTCCTTGGTCTACACACAAATTAAATATTAAGGCTAAGTACGGTGCTATAGTCTCAATAATAGCTTGACAAACTTTAATAGACATTCCCCATAAATCTTCCGTTAATTTGATTTTGATTTCCTTAAAGGCTTTAATGACTGCTATGGGGTTTATATGCTTAAATTGAAACTCAACCGGACAGGCTGAAACGTTCGCTCTTAATAAATCAATAGAAAGCGAGGGTGAGGAATTTAAGGTTTCGGTAGTTTTAAGTGGGATACCGGTAAAGAAATCTACAAATTTTTGAGCAACTTCGTTTTTAGAGCTTAGAAGACCACGTGAGGTCTCTAGTGTGATATCATTATTATATTTTTTATTTCTATTAGTTTCACTATTGATAATTTTCCAAACCGTCTTTATTTTATTATCGGCGGATTTAATCTTGTTGCTAATGAATAAGGCTTTAGCTACCTTGCAAGTGTTTTTAAAAATTTTTGAGTATGTTGCTACATACATATTTATTAAAAGTTTCTGAGTTGATGTAAGGCTTAAGGCCGTACAGCTCAAACAATCGCGCCCTACTTTTCCTAATACCCTTAGTTGCCCAGTCACTGAACAAAAACTTTGGGCAAATAGATTTAGTTCTAATTTTTATTGTATTATTAAACTCTGTGTAAACTACCGAAAAGAATTCCTCATAAAATTTAATTGCATTTTCAAAAATATATCCTGGAATGCCTAAATTACTAATTAAGTTATTATTAAAATTATTCAAATTGCTGGGTGTTATTTGTCTAGAGAATATTTAGGCATATATGTATATGTATATATATTTGTCGCATAGTGTTATTACGGGCATAAGTACCTAGTAATTGGCCATGTAAGGACATTGCAATATGGCTGCCATTAAGTAGCAACTGTCGAAGGTAAAATAACTGTCAAACTAGTACTGAACCACAACCCTGAACGCAGGTGTGTGATCAGCAGTTCCAACACAGTTCGAGAAAATGTATGAAAAAACTGGCTTTTATACCTAGGTATGTGTCGTAAGCACCACAGTGCTGCATGGTTCTGTCATCACGTGGCTATAGCCAGAACTTGTCTTGTATAACTGGCTGGTGTCCGCAATTCATAAGAGCTGGAATAGTTCATTTTGTTACAAGGGGGGAACTTTGTTATTGCAGACGAGGCGAAATTCACGCCCGAGTCGTAGGCGAGGGTGTTATGGAGTCGAGAACTACAGTAACAAATGCCCACGTGTATAAAACGACGTTTTTCAATACACTTTCGAAGAAATAAAACGAAAAGTATTTTTGTCATGAATTATTAGGAAACTATGATTTAATTTAATTTTTTTCGGCGCTTTGCTTTCGGTGGTGAAGGAGAAGCAAAGGTATGAAGCCTCTAAACAGCCTAAAGTGAAAAAAAAGAATTGAATTCATAAAGATTTTTTTTTTAAATAATCTTGTTTACTTATGATAAGTAAATATGATTATTAAAAAAATCCTTGTAGAAACATTATTTCAATATTCAATAAATATTTACGCCGCATTGGCGCACACCACTTTGCCGAGATTTAAAAAAATAAATCACTGTCGACTATAGTATAGGAATGAGCGCTATCGTTTTTGAGCTCACCAGATGGCGCGACTGGCGAGTAAGGTCCTGTCATTAATTCTATTTTTAACCGACTTCAAAAAAAGGAGGAGGTTCTCAATTCGGTTGTATGTTTATTTTTTTTTTGTGTTTGTTCCTCATATCTCCGTCATTTATGAACCGATTTGAAAAATTCTTCTTTTATCTGAATAAAAAATAAATAAAATAAATATCGCTGGACATTACACACAGCGCCATCTAGTGCCACACTAAGCAACGAGGCTTGTGTCGTGGACACTAGATAGTTGATATACTACAAAAAAAAATGGATCTACTTCCCGATTGGTCCCATAGAAATTTCATCAAAATCGGTTCAGCAGTTTGGTTTTGAAATCAAAATAGCTGAAAAAAATGTCATCCAAGTAAAAGAAATTGCGAAATTGATACTTGACAAGGATTTGTGTGTGATACTATAACTAAAAAGGGTAAAATAAAAACTTTTTTGCAAAAAAGTGCCAAAAAAGTCAATGAAACAATGGTTTGTTTCATTGACTTTTTTGGCACCGACTTCCGAAAGTAATGTTATTTTCCACTTTTTTTTGTTTTTTTTGGAAGTCGGTTTTTTTTTTGCAAAAAAGTTTTTCTACTACAAAGTACCAATAACGTCATGAAAAGTTTATTTTATTAGGAATTACAACATAGTGTAAACTTTAGATACATATTTGCAATATTGTCCCTAAAATTAGCAAGAATGAAACATTTAAAAATCATTCTTCCTCCAAGTACTAACAAATTAGATCATAACTTACTACTTAAAATTTTCAAGTCATAATTGAGCAGGAATAGCTCGCTCTTGACCAATAATGAATATTAGTAGATAAAAATACGTGATAATATAAAAGCTCACAACGCACGATCACTCTATGACATCTGACATTTCTGAAGACCTTACTCTACACGAACGACTCTAGCGGTGAATTCATACGCGATAGTCCCCATTGAACCAATTTGAACTTTTGATTATGTATTGAAAAAAAAAGACAGCTATCGATTGATTGCGTGACCAACAAAATCAAAGTTGTACCTACTGATTGTGCCATCAGAGAATGGGTTATAACTTTGAAAGCTTATACCTATCTCAGAAACTTGACGCTTTAGTAGATTTTGTCGTAATCAAAACTAATTGTTTGTATTGATACCAGCTATTGATTAATACAGGTTTTATACGTGGCCGCAATATTGAAAATAAAATAAAATGGCGGAAGTTAAGCAGGCCACGCTTCATACAAAAATCTTCCAACCCATTTATTAACTTTGCTTGAGTACTCTAAGACAACATTCATTACGTATTTTTTCTTCTTGGACTATGTTAATCATGATCTATGAATAACTTCTAGTTACAATGTAAATTAATTAATGACAAGAATTTGTGTGGGATGCTACCACATAAAAGGGTTAAATAAAAAACTTTTGAAATTGTCTGTGGAAAATAGCACTTACCTACTGCGGAAAAAAGAAACTTTAGTTTAAAACACATTAACGGACTTCCAAAAACCATAAAAAAGTTTAAAATAAATTTACTTTTGGAGTCGGTGACTTTGTTTGTTTCATTGACTTTTTTTTGCCACCAACATTCGAAAGTAAATTATTTTTTACCTTTTCTAGGTTTGTTTTTTCTTACAGAAATCTCAGTAACTATTAATTATTCTCTGCACCTATGCAGGAAAGGTTGATAATTGTGAGGAGACATTATGTAAAAGCGAGCGAAATAATCTCGAAAATTGGCATCACGCATGGGGTAAGCATAACCCTGCCTGCCAGCCTGAATGAAAAGACTCTCACAATGAGTACTGCAGTACTGCCACTTCCTACATAACAGTAAGACCCACCGCATCTATAAGTCTGAGTATTATAAGCCTATATTGTCCAACTTCTGTGCTAAGACCTCCCTTCCCTCCTTCCACTTTTCGCGACCTAATTAATTTATGGCCAGTCGTATAAGAATGAGTCCAGCTCATCCCGCACTCTCGTTTTGGGTCTGCCACGTAGTCCTTTCCTGCCAGTGAGATCCACTGTATGATTACTCTTGCCTATTGCTCCTCCGATATGTGGCAGAAGTGACTAGCCTAATTCCACTTCAACTTAGCAGCTGTAAGACTATGTCGGCTATTTGTTTAGGAGCGAAGCTTGAAGTTTCTGATGCGGTACGTAACTTTGATAAAAAAAAAAATAACCAAAAATCAATTTATTAATCAGTAACATAACTAGATATTATTGTGTTATCCGCCGAATGTACCGAGACCGGGGTTGTTTGGAAATATTCCGGTTTTGCTGAAACTATTTATGAGATTGTTGTACGCTTTGGCAAGGAAATTCGTGCTGAAAGCATTGGCATTACTACTGCTTTTGCCTCCACCGCTCTTCATACCCTCACTGCTCTTGTTACTGCCCCCGTTGCTTTTGCCGCCACCACCATTGCTCGTGTTACTGCTCACCACGATCCTACTCTTACTGCTGCCACCAGAGCTACTCATGCTATTGGCAGTATTGCTACTTATGCTGCCACTATTAGACGATCCCCCCATACTGACAGGTAAGGCTGAATCGTCTAAATCTATATCGGTGAATAAAGTTACTGTTCCACCATTGGAGTCAGATTGGTCGGTTGCACTGCCGCAGCAGCTGATCTGGCTGCCTCCACCAGCGTTAGCGTAGCCGCCAGTCCATGTATTGCCGTGGACATGGAACTGACCACCAGCATTGACTTGACCACCGCCATTAATCTGACCACCAGTAATAACCTGACCACCTACATCAAATGCTGGAATTCCTCGGTTTTTGTAATAATTGTTATAATAATTATTATAGTATTCCCTATAAGCATTATTAGCATCAATCGCATTATTACCATTTTCTGCGAAGTTATTGTCTGAATGTTCTGCATAATAATTGTTAGCATTTTTAATAATGTCCGCATTGTTATTATTTCCATTATCTTCATAACTATTTACATATTCAGAATTTTGGTTGGGCTCACAGCTGTTGCACGGCTTTTTTATTTTGCAACATTGACAGCTCTGCTTGCAGCAAGAACTGCTGTGTTGTTTGCAACAACTACTACTGGTATGCTTGCCACCACTTAATGCTTGCATGAGACTAGTTTCGGTTTTGCTTTGTTTGTATGGCATTTGCATGTTTCGTGGCGGTGGCGGGGGTGGTGGTGGTGGCGGTGGTGGGGGTGGAGGCGGATATGGCGGCGGGGGTGGAGGTGGAGGTGGGGGTGGTGGCGTTACATGTTTGCAAATTTCACAAACAAAAGGCTTCGGCGTCGTCGTTTCTCTAGTTTGACAAAGTTCACAAGTTGTTGTAGTCGTCGTTTGCGTGTTGACGACGTGGCGACAGTTCGCGTCCTCACATTTCTGGCACGGATCACAGCTACAAGTACGATGACCGTTGTTAATGGAGCAGTAGCAGTCATCGTTTCCGTTCATTTGGCCGTTGTTACTGTTTATTTCATGAGGGCTATCATTCTTTGTACTGTCATCTCCATACGACGGGCCCGCATTATTGTAGCCACGGTGATCCAAGTTGTAACTATTGTCATCAAAGAAACCCCCGCGATCTTGAATGATCTTCTCATCAGTACTGTTGATAATATTTTGGTTTGTGCTTTCATTATATGCAGCGACTAAACCGCTGTTTTTGTTATCATCATCTAATAAAGAGTTCAGTTCATTTTCGCGGTAACTGTTAAATTCAGGAGCAAGGATGCTATAATCCAAGCCACCATATCTATTTTTAGTGCCTGGATTGGAAATGTCAGATTCATCGTTCAACCCGTAGCCATCATAAGGGGCATCATAACCATTGTTAGAGCTTCCATAAATATCACTAGTGGGACCATAGTCATAGTTAGGGTCCAAGCTGGGCACACCAAAATCTTTATGCGGTTTGAAAGTGTTGCCACGGTCATTGCTATCGTTGACGAAGCTTAATTCTTCGGTATCTAAAACGGATGGGATGTATCCCTCTCGTTCCTTAAGTTCAATCTCAGGATCTGGATGACCATGTCGATTTAATGGAACTTCTGGTATTGAATAATCTGATCTGCTAACGTCAGCTTCAGAGTCACTTCTTGTAACATCAGCTCTTTGGTTGGTGCCGCCTACATTGTTAACATAGTTTTCGTTGCCATGGTTTCTTTGAACTAATCTGTCAAGATAACTTGTTCCTTTACCATTAAGTTGTTGATCAATGCCATGGAGGTTATTCAAATCGTTTACAGCTCTAGCAATAAGAACTGGTGACTCCAGATTTCTGCTTGCGTGATTATCTTGACTAAGTCGATCTGGTCTGTTAAGATAATTTTCTTGGCCATAAACTCTGGCTCGGATAAGGTCACTAGTTCTTAAAACATTCGCTCCTTGTCCAAGATAATTATTTCTGTCAGCATATGCTTCTTGATTGACACCTACTTCTACTGGAAGGCTCCTAGTTTGTCGAACCACTTGGCTCTTGGAAGATGGATCATCACCAAAGCCAGCTCGATTCCAAATAAAAGGTTCCTTGTTGACCTTTTTTGATTTTGTTAGAGAAACTTTATCATCATGGTTACTGTTTGAGACTCCCCGAGCTGGGCCACTAGCTCGGCCAGCATCAGATCCTGTTTTTGAACCGGCTCTCCAGGCATTACGCTGACTAGTTCCGGTTGGAATTTGCCACCCAAAGATCGGAGGTCTGACGTTGTCTGCACGAAAAGCCGGAAGATTCCCTGCTTGCCTTATACCATCGTTGAGTTCACTTGATCTAACAACATAAACACTCCCATCATTGGCTGATCTGCGCATATTTTTGTCGCGATGTCCACCTCCTTCGTCTAAGTAGGTTCCTCCGTTGAGATAATTTTTTCTTTGCCCTGAGTTGGTATTCAGCTGCCGTCTCCGTGACACCTCGTTTGCTTGACATATTGTTACGATTATAGCTAGGAGAAATAACTGAAAACGAAAGTTGAAGTTAGTATTTCTTAATTTTTTCAGGAATTAATTTGTTGGATTCTACAAGGTAGGTGACGAAAAAGGTAATACCGGGGTTCTATAAGAAGAATAGGTGTTATACTCGTATTAGCTTGCGGACGAAAAATAAATATTCAGATGTTGGCACTTAGGTTGAGGCGAGTTTATAAGTTAATATCTACTTCCATTGAAAACCATTTTCGTAAGGTAGGTAGCAGTTAGTAAGTAAAATGACTAAATAAGAAATATTTAATCAGGCTTTTTATGCAATACTATTTCTGGCTCGTCCTACCACCCAGATTCAATCTAATAATTCAATCAATGCATTTATTTCAATTAAAACAGTCCCAGTCACAAGGCATATAATAACTTGTGAAAGTACAGTAATTGCCCATTTCAAAGCATAGATCTCTATGGATAAGAATGGCCAGATACTCCTTTGACACTCTATAAAACAACTTACAACATTCTTGAATGGGAAGTTGATCTATAATGAAAGGACTAGTTGGACCGATGAAGTTCTTACGATGAACAGCAGACTAAATTAGAGGACTGGAAATGACCAGATAGTGACGTACTATCATCATCAGTCTGCCTAGCCTTTTCCATTTTTACATGGTAATGCGATACCCCTTGGTAAAACTGGTTGTCAGACTTTCTGCGGGCTGAGCCGGGAACGTACTTTCCGAGGCACGGAGGAAACTCGGTATGTAATGAGTGGTCACCTATCCAACCACGAACGATTCAAGCGCGGCTTAACCTGAAGATTGACCTGTGTGGCTGTTATTATTTAGCTACGAGCTCCTCAGATATTAACGCACAGAAATATTAAAATTAAAATACCCACAACTAGAACTCATAAGGCATGAACAACACTTGAAGGAAAGACGTTAAGTCAGCTTCGGGTATTTGAAAATAAGGAATAAATGCATGAAGGGAAAGTAAAACTTCAAAAAGTTTGTAATGCCTAAGGACGTACCAAAACAATTGATTATATGCTATTAATGGCGGTGTTCAGACCTCATAGTTTTGGTACTCTAATCAGTGAACTGGAAAAAGAAATTAAACCCAAAAGGCACAAATAACATTTTAAGATTCGATCTCGAGGAAGTATTTCTTTCACTTTCACTCCAAAATGAAATAACAACACATAATATCACGCCTGTAATCCCCGAAGGGTTAGGCAGAAGTGTACCTACTGCAGTGTTTCCCTGCATGAAAGCTTCAATGCTACGAACTTTTTAGCTCTTTGGTGGATTAAAGAAAAGAAAGAAATCATTTAATTTTGAAATCTAATTCTCAGAACGAAAAAAATAGTCATTTTTTATCGGCATCTGGCATTCGCGTTTGTATAGTCTTGGTGAGAGTCAATACTAGAATTTTTGTGGTAAACCATTTTCTGCGAATAAACTAAATATTATTTAACAAATTGGTCTGTCATCGCTTTTCCGGCAAATGCGGTGCTCCAAGTTTTATACTTGTACACTGATTGCTAACAGTACTCTACATATTTAAGAACATCCACGTCATATTTTAAAGAACATACCAGACGTCTGTCTGGAACGACTTTGTAGGCGGAGAGCATAAGAGAGCACACAGAGGGAGGATTTGCCAGTTTATTTGTTGTTTTTTTTTAGTATGATGTTAGCTTAATTAGATATTTGTTTATTTTACTTTACCTTTACTTAGGTACTTTAAAATTCGAATTATTCCGTTTAAATGTGTATTTTATGCAACTAATTTAGCTTTACGAATTTAAAATTCAAATTACCGGCTGCAATTGCAATTGTATCTTAGGTCTTCTGAATTTCCAAATTTAACCATGCTTTGCTTTTAAATATACTTGTCAACATATTTACACGGATCGTTAATTAAAAATGTTACTACAAACGCGAATAAAGATATTTTTTATTAACAACATTCTTATTTTAACTTTTGTGTGTTTTTTTAATCTAAATCTAAATTAAACGTATAGCAGTGAAGATCTCCATTTTTTTTATTTTCGCTACACTACCCAATAATGCACCCACATTTTGCCAGTTATGTTTAAGTCCCATGATGATGTAATAGGGGGGGAGCCTATTGCCATCAACCGGGGAAAAATCCAGACTCCGTGGCTGGACTGAGAAAACCTTGATGGAAAAACCCAATAACATTTTGTCCGACCCGGGAATCAAACCCCGGACATCATGCTCAGCAGTCGCGATTGCAACCACTAGCTAGACCAACAGAGCATCAAATAACAATACCTACAACTAATCCCTAAACGGCAGCTGAACTAACTAATGAAAATGCAGTGATTTGGAATGTGTACGTTACCACATAAATTTTCATCATCGGTCCCAGTGTCGCGCCAGAGTTCAGTACATAATGTTGTCGTGGACGAACAGTGGTCGACTTTAATACGTCGCCATATAGCAAATTTAAACACTGAAACATAAATGGCTATTTGTCACGGTTGCCCGACAAATAATTACTTAAATTACAAGTGATACGAGCTGATTTGTCCGATGTTGGCCATTAAACACTTCTGGTAACATTTTTACAATTAATTTGAGTGATGTTGTGGCTTTGGAGTTGTGGGTTCTCCTACTGGCTGGCTACAATATCTAGGTACTTACATCCGCCAAAATATTGATCCCGCCGATATAAAACATTAGTATACGGAGATATTGGAAACATGGGTTCGAAAACATAAAGCCAGTCGTCACATTGGTCCGAGAATATAGAGCACGACAGATTGGCCGAAAAACGTCGAAAAAGTCAAATTGGTCCAAAAACACAGAAGAAGTGGAATTAGTAGGAAAACACTGAGGAAGTCGAAATTGGTCAGACAACAAAGCGCAAGCCTGATTGTCCAGAAAACAAGGAGAAGTACAGATAACTGTTAGCAAGTCAGATTGGTCAGAAAACAAAAAAAAAACAAGTCAGATTACGAAGAAAGAGCACGTCAGATTAGTCATAAAACAAAGAGCTCGTCAAATTGGTGCAACAACAGACCAAGTCACAATGGTCACTTCGCTCGATACTCTAGAAGGCTTAAACCTAGCTGTATTTTCCATAAAAGTTGCTCTCACGCATGAATTCTTTTACACAATCTTAACTGTGATTTCAGATATAATCCATTGTTAGAAAATGCAGCTTAGAAAAGCACGGATTTAAGTTTGGGAAGTCAGAAGAAGCGTTAGAAGCAGAGTTGAATTGGAAGCACGATGGATGCAGTGAAGCATGATAGAAGAAAGCTTCTACATAGTCTTGTGTGTAACAGGAAGATGAGAAAGGACTTCGTCAAAAAAAAATAAAAAGATCCGTTGGCAGTCTTTGCAAATTACGGAGATACTATAAGATCGAAAAGAGTAGCGAGATTCTTACTTTACATTATTAGTATTACCTAGGCAAAGTTGTAGTAAGTGTGAAGTAGAACTTCTGGTAACATTAAAATGATAGCAGAAGTTCTCTCTGAAGATCTGATCTTCTTTAGCACTGCAAAAGGTCTAATGCACGATTTTTTTATTATTAAACTTAGAAAAATTCTAGTTTATTTATTTCCTACCTACTTAATTTAATGTTTGTTTATTATTTGGTTACCTACCTAATTTAATGTATGTGTTTATTTAGTTACCTACCTAATTTAATGTTAGTGTTTATATTGTTTAACTACCTAATTTAATGTGTTTACACGTTTTATCGTGTATACCCGTTCGTTCCCCCGACTTCGTCCACCTAGTGGGACGAACGGGAATTCGTTATTTTTTTTCCCGATCGTCCCACTGATTTTGTCGGTGGGACGAACGGGAATAATTTATTAATATTTTTTAGTCACGTTGGTCCCACCAAATAATTCCAGACTGGTTGTTTAATGGTAAAAAAAAAACAGTCATGAGGATTTATTAAGGCACAAACTTAACATTCGCCATCTGTGGTTTTCGTTTTGACATCCCTCGAAAACCATGAAAACGACTCCCATATGTTGCTCGTTTTGTGTTTGCCATATCGCTATGTGGTCGTTTTTAAAACAGCCGCGACGCGAATTTCGCTGAGTGATCGGTTTTTTCGCTCAATGAGCGTTTTTGGCCTTTGAGCCTAACATATCTACAGCCATCGGGCACTTTGCTTATCATTTTATTTATGGAAGTTTTTCTAAAAAATGTCCTATGGTTATTTCTGAATTAAGAATTGCATTTGGCAACTCATAATATATTGGTTTGTCAAGATTGAATGTTAACTTACGCCGTTTTGGACTTTGTTTTGCTTTCACGCTGTGTAAGTTGGAGTCTTGGTGTAACACCGTAAGCAATTTTAAAATATTAGGTCTTTTTTGCCTATAGCTCTATTTAATTTATAATTCCACCCTTCTACAAAGGTATTGGTGCGGTTTCGTTTACCAAAACTGCACCACACTTTTACGAAATTCGGTTGAAGCTACTGTGATAGCATGTATTGCCGAAAATTTCAATTTTTCTATTATCATCGGGGCTTTTGCCAGCGACATAAAACCAGCCTTCAAAAATACGGTCCTCAGATAATAATGAAAGCACCGCACTTGGGGCTACTTGTATACAGAACAATTTATTTTGTAAAATAATTGTTAAATCCAACCAAGTAACTAATTTGAAAAGTAAACTGCAAAATAACTATTAACATTTCATGCACAATATTATTTAGTGGGACGAATGGCACTAAACTAAGAAAATATTCCGATTCGTCCCTCTAAAATCCCGAGTGGGACGATCGGGAACAAATTTAATATTATTTTTGTAAATTCCCGTTCTTCCCACTAGGTGGACGAAGTCGGGGGGACGAACGGGAATACACGGTTTTTATTTGGTTACCCAGGTACCTAATTTAATGTGAGTGTTTATTAATGTTTGCATGCTATTTTATGGCGAAATGTGTCACTGCACTACATGTTATCTTTACCAACTTTTGTACCACATTTAACGCAAATCAATAATTTTGACTTTGACTTTGATTAATTATGATTCCCTGACTAGAGTCTAGACTAGCTCGCGTTTTCATTCGAAGTTGTTCAAGGAGTATAATGTATAAAACATAAATTGTACGCTACATAAATTGCGTAAAATTTGATATATTTCCATCATAATTTCTTATTATGTGTTGCCACTTAATTGAATAATTACATCCACCATATTTGTATTAAACAAGTGTTTATAATTGAACAGTAGTTAAAAATAATCGAATACTGATTTCGGAAATGTCTCGATTTTAAACGCTACATCGCTTTGAAGATTAATTTGACATCTATCATTATGGTCAACGTATAGCAAGCTATAATTAGGGGCTGAAGTGTTATCTAAAGCTAAATTCACTATTGAGCCATGACGAATGGGCTACCATATTTGGCATGGCTTAGACGATCTTCTTAGCGTGACTATGGCAATCTAAATTGAGTCGGCCCAAAATTTGGCGACGAGTTTGGCACTTTCAGTATTTTTTATTTATTTTTATTGGTCCACCAACAATATTGTCCACACTGGTTTTATGTTTAAGGTAACATGCAAAAAATAATATACATCAGTGCAGAGGTAAACACCGCGGCCATAAGGAAGTTGCGTCCATCAGCAAGACACGATGTTAAGTGTCCCATCGTTTGTGGAACAACATCTCATTTGCACTCCACGGCAGTCATCTATGAATCTCAGCAACATAAATGAACAACATCAGACTGACTTTTAATAGTAGATGAGCTCATTGGGGTAAAACATTGGTTCTGAAATTATTTCAATCATCAAATCGCAATACTCGTAAGAGAATGATGACTAAACACAGTGACATTCAAGCCCAGAAGCAATCGAAAAGCTCATGAAGTTAATCCTGTTAAAACTAGCTGTTGAAATACAAAACGCTTGACAGACATTTCCCACTCGTCTAAGCCTCAGAGCTCATATAGGATTGTTAGTCCTATGAAGGACTTTGTAAAAGTAACATCTGGATGCGTTGTGAGAAAGTTGATATGGCTGGAAAGGAAATTAACTCTTGAGTCGAAAAAAGCGCACAGCGCCGACTCCAAATAAATTGGGACAGGGTTATCCCTATGCTTCATCTTCATAAGAAGATGAAGCAGATAAATGCTTACTCAAAGGAAGGAAGTTGTTGAAATTATTTCAACATTGTCTCCGAATTTTTGGCTATGCAAACTCCTTGATGATAGGTGTTTGCGATAACAGAAAGCACTTACCATCAGGTAGACCATAGGTGGACTATGATTTATTATATTTGCTGGTTTGGTCCTTAACCGCACTTGAGGCAAATTGACCCCCACTTACCTAAGGGTATTGGTTCAGGACCAAGCATAAAGAAATTAATTGGTGTCACAAGGGTTGCTAAGATGCAGGAGAAATGCAGACATGTTGGTTCGTAGCTCTAACTTCAATAATAGAATAGGAGAGACACCAGAAGAAGATCTCAGACTGACCCCACTCCACCCAAATCTTGGGTGATCTCTATTATCCTTAAATTAGCAGTTACATACATACTTGGTAGTATGTATCTGAAAGTTGTGAACTTTAGGGTTGTGCCAAGATTTCAGTTCTTTCGGGTTTCAGTAATAGCCATAGGTAATTGAATGATTTTTCATAGTAAGGCATAAAACATGCTGCAACAGCTGTGACGCAATACAATCATAGACTTCGTAACGTATCTGCGTCGTATTAGGTACCTAACGTGTAACTACGTTCATACCTAAAGCGTTGCCTAGTTTGAGAATAATATGAATGCAGGTAGTTTTTACCCTATTACGGCCAAACCAAAATTTTATGATTTTATCATTCTATGTATGTTTGTAGGCTAGGCCGTAGGCTGCATTTTATGCGAATAAAATGAATATGGCTGATGCTACAACCAAAACAGTGGAGGTCGCAGAATTTTTTTACAAACCTGTGTCCGTACGTTGAAACCATCCAACCGATGTGCCCCAAACCATTAGAAAGGCAATAATGCGAAGATAGTTTTAGACCATTAAAACAAACCATTAGGCACTATAGCGTAGTAGCACACGCCGGGTATCCGCTGGTAAAAAATAAAGTAAAAAACTAAAACCAAACCACGACCAACCGGCAACTAAAAATGTACAAACAAGACATTACTCGATTTTTTTTCGGTTTTCGTATAGCCAGAGTCGGTTTTAGTTGCCGTTTACGTCGTAGTTGGGTTTTAGTTTTAAACTTTTTTTTCTGTTCTTTAATACTTTATAGTCAAATAATTATCAATCTTCATTGTACCCTGCCAATCGTCATACTATTCATAAACTAAAACAACTTCAAACGCTCTTTCATCATCACCATCATCTTAAATAGGTGTCCGCTGAACATATCCCCCCCTCTATCGAAGCATCTTCGTTCTCCTTGCGATCCTCGTAAACTCATCGCCACACACGCCTTCCTTGGTGTCTGAAATTATGGTACGTAAGACTGATACACTAGCCTTCGTTAATGTTATTTGTAAAAGCACCATTTATGTATTACTGAAGTATTTAGTATACCACCGTGCATAACTGCGATGAAGTATCTATTTGCAATAGATAACGATAAGATCCGAAACTTACAACTTCATATTAATCACAATTTTAATACTTTAGTTAATGAAGTCGGTTAAGAATAGTATTCGCCTGTATCCTGCTGCCGTCTACCCCATTAGCCTCTGCTTGGGTTCGATCCTCGTGTCGGGTAAAGTGTAATTGGGTTTTCCATTAGGAATTTCTCAGTAGCATACAAAAAAGAGGTTATAGCCTAGTCGTGGGACCGTCGGACTGTCAAGTCATAGGTCTCGAGTTCGAACCCAAGACACGCAACCCTGAGATTTCGGATTCATGAGCGTATTTTATAATTATCACTTGTTTCAGTGAAGGAAAACATCGTGAGGAAACCAAACCAGCATGCCTGAGAGATATTTTTCGACGGCATGTAAAGCCAAGTCAGAGGCCCATGGGTGGCATAAATACTCTGACACCAGGTTAGGAACTAACTACACGGAAAAGAGAGAGAAGTAGCATCCCGGAGGTTGGAAATTGGTGGTAAGATACCACCGTGCCTCGAGAAGCCTGATTTCTCTGCGGTCGTGTCGGGTTTCCGTCCCATCGGAATATGAGAATCAGGGAAGAGGGAGTGCACCTGTGCCTGCGCACACATTTGTGTTCTATCATAAATATCTCTCGCGTCGGTGGCTGAAATTACTATCCTACTACAGAACAAATGTCTCTTCTGTTTTAAAAGTGGAATAACAAGTGTCGCAGAGTCATCATAGGGACCCTTAGGGTTGAACCTGCCAAGCGCATCGTCGAACCTGCTGCGTGCGATAGCACTCCCACCCTATTTCTCGCTCTAGCAAATGACGGTTCTAGGCGACGGAAAAGGATAGGATCTGCCCAAGAATTTTAACCGTTTCTGCGACCATTTTACGAATTGTAACGTGTTGCATTATTATCCTATTATGGATCTGCTAAAGCGGCCTTTACAGTACCCCCAGGAATACGCCTTCTCGTTGAATCATCATTCGTGTTGGCTTTCATTAACAGTGATGTTACTTGTCTTTCATCAATGTACCGCTATGTACCCTATGTACCATCAATGTACCCACTTCATTATAAGAAGTGGGTACTACAGTACTGTGGTTACCTAACCACGTGGTTCTCATTACAGAACTAAAATTACCGTTTAAGTTAAAGATAACTGTCTTAAACAGTAATTATTAAAGACTAAAGAATTACTCATGGTCATGTTAAAGAAATAAAGTTTTAAAATTGAAACATTCATAATAGCTTATTTATTTATTGGAAACTCAACAGTTTATTATTAATATAACATTTTAAGTGAAATTTCACCCCACTATCAATGTAGTTGCGACAAAGTAACTAGCATCTTAAAGTCTACATAAACTGAACATTGACAGCGAGATGATGACAATTATCTCTTAAACCAACAGTGTTTCACGGCATTGACAAAGCTAGGTTAACTAGAAAGTGGCTAAAAGAAAACAGAAAGAAATTAATACAGTGCAAAGTAATGTGGGATTGTTGACACATTGTTTACAAATCTTAGTCAAAATATTTAAGTGATAACATGACCGACTAAACATTGGGAAAAAGCACAGTATCGTAAAGTCCGATATTGAGAACGTGCTCTGTTAAATATAATGTAAATAAGAAAAGAGTACCCATATAAAAAGGACTAAGTAAATATTAGAAAGGGATATAATTATATTCCCTTATTTTATTTTAATTTCCTTATTTTAAGTTTTAATTTTAATTTATGAAATGAGTGATGGCACAACTTATTCATCAAACAATATTTTCTTGACTTGCCTCCGAAATGATGGCTTGGATAAATGAAATATATCAATATTTTCAAAACTCTCAGAGTAGATGCGAGGCAGTCGGGTCATTACAGCATTTCTCCCGCATTTTGTGCGATGGCCAGGGATACTGAATAATTTTGTATGTCTGGTACGTGTTTTTGTGGTACAGAAATATATAGATGAAAGAAGCTCGCTACTGTCTAAACGACCTCGTAGGATATCAAAGAGCAAAAGCATATCCAACATCTTACGCTTATCCACAAGGGGAAGTATATTATAGTGTTTGCAGTCACGGTCATAAGACTCATGACGTTTTCAGGATTTAAAGTTTAGGAATTTTACGAACTGTTTCTGTAGATTTTCGATTCTTTTAGTATTTACCTCGTATTGGGGTGACCAGATTTGGCTACAGTACTCCAAGATGCTACGCACATATGCAAAGTATATAATTTTTAAACTATGACAGTTACTAAAAGGCTTACATGTGCGCATTACAAAACTAAGGTTACGAGAGGCTCTATTGGTGATGGTGTCAATATGTTGGTTAAAGAGCAATTTAGAGTCCGATCTCGGACTACGTCAACTCTTTCGATCGCATTATTGCTAAAACCATAAAGATACTTAGTTGGGTATTTGGAACGGCTGAAGCTGATACATTGACATTTCGAGACATTGACAGTGATTTTATTTTGTTGAGCCTTATTCATTAGCAACAAGACTAAATCCGCCGATAATAAAATAAAGTCGGTTTGGAAAATTATCAATAGTGAAACTAATAGAAATAAAAATATAATAATGATATCACACTAGAGACCTCACGTGGTCTTCTAAGCTCAAAACACGAAGTTGCTCAAGAATGTGTAGATTTATTCACCGGTATCCCACTTAAAACTACCGAAACCTTAAATTCCTCACCCTCGCTTTCTATTGATTTATTAAGAGCGAACGTTTCAGCCTGTCCGGTTGAGTTTCAATTTAAGCATATAAACCCCATAGCAGTCATTACAGCCTTTATGGAAATCAAAATCAAACTAACGGAAGATCTATGGGGAATGTCTATTAAAGTTTGTCAAGCTATTATTGAGACTATAGCACCGTACTTAGCCTTAATATTTAATTTGTGTGTAGACCAAGGAGTCTTCCTGGACCTTATGAAATACAGCAAGGTAATACCACTTTTCAAATCCGGGGACAGTAAAGATACGAATAATTATAGACCCGTATCCGTATTAAGAAAAGTTAATGCTTAATCAGATGCTTAACCACTTTAACACCAATAAGATCTTACATGAGAAACAGTATGGTTTCACCAAAGGACGTTGTACGACTGACGCCGGTGTCACTTTATTAAAACACATATTCACTGCATGGGAAGAGGCACAAGATGCCATAGGAATCTTCTGTGACCTCTCGAAAGCATTTGATTGCGTAAGCCACGAAACCCTACTCTTTAAACTTGAGCATTACGGTTTGGGGAAACTTGCACTCAGTTCAGTGAAATCGTATTTAAAACGATAGCCATCAGCAAGTACAAATAAAAGGTGTCAATTCAATGGGCTTAAAAGTAAAGATGGGTGTACCACAAGGCTCGATATTGGGTCCTTTCCTCTTTTTAGTCTATATTAATGATCTACCTCATTTATTTAAAAACCAACCACAAATAGTGTTGTTTGCCGACGATACTTCTTTGATATTTAAGATAAACAGACGTGCCACAATTCTTGACGACGTAAATAGCGCCCTACTGCAAGTCCATAATTGGTTTACCGCGAATAATTTAGTATTATATATTATTTATGGGAAAAAACTAAGTGCATAAGATTTGCCCTACCAAATGTCAAAACTAGTGATTGTGACATAGTATTGAATCAAGAGAAACTAGAATTCGTCGATGAAACTGTTTTCTTAGGGATCACGCTCGACTCAAGGCTACAATGGGGTCCTCATTTAACATCTCTTGCAGGACGGCTGAGTTCAGCAGCATATGCTGTTAAGAAAATCCGTCAATTTCCTGATGTAGATACCGCGAGGCTAGTCTATTTTAGGTATTTTCATAGTATTATGTCTTACGGTATTTTACTATGGAGACGGGCTGCAGACATCGAGTGTATATTTATTCTGCAGAAAAGAGCCATCAGAGCCATATCTAATCTATGTAGGCGCGATTCTCTAAGAGAACTGTTTAAGGAAATTAACATCATGACAGTACTTTGCCAATACATCTATGAAAACATCATGTACGTTAGGAAAAATCTGCATTTATTTAGTAAAAGAGGCGACAGACACCACTATAATACTAGAACCAGGGACCATCTGGTTCAGCCAGGTTTCAGGCTAGCTAAAGTAGACTCATCTTTCATGGGGTACTGTTTAAAATGTTACAATAAAATTCCTCCCGGCATTCTACAACTGAATGAGACGAAATTTAAATCTTGTATAAACCGCACACTATGTAGGCAAGCATACTATAAGTTGGGAGATTGCATTGATGATAAAAATGCTTGGCTCAATGCTGGTCCTGCTCCACAACCATAGGGGCAAACTAATTGATTACTTTGTGAAGTTATTGTGGAAGCTGCAGAAGATTGTAAACATATCTTTGCATTGTATAGATTCAGTCTCTTAGTATTATATAATTGCATAGCACATGTGTGAGTTCTATGTACAATAAAGCTACCATTTACATCTTTTACTGACTCGAATTTGCCCTGGCGGTTGAGAGAATGTCATGCTCACTCAAATGTCTCGCTGATGGTGGCGCGTGTGTCGGGTCGTTTAGTTCCCTTCAAAATGGTTGAGTTGAATGATGGCTGATCCATGCGTCATGTTCGTGAACGGGCGCTGTCAGTAGGGACTGGTCATCTCGCAGCTGCCATGGATTATTGTATTTTTGAATTGTTGATTTTATCTTTTTACTCTGGACGCTCTTACTCGCACGTCTTTCTACATCGTTCTTACATGTATGTATAATCTCGACATGAATGATGTAACCAAGATTTCGTAAAAACATATTGATTTAAAAGAGTGTCCATGGAGTTTCTTGCCCATTCTTCTTCATAGGATCTACGCTTTCGAATGGGTAACTACAGTACTTTCACAAGTTATTATGCCCTGTGACAGGGACTGTAGCTTAGTTTATTTTTTTGTGTTTTGACATTCAAAAGTGCCTGTAATGGTCTAATTGAAATAAATGCTTTGAGTTTGAGTTACTATTTTTTTCGTGATTTGGACAATTTTCTACATGGTAAAAATTTCTTTCCAGGAGGCAGTACAAAATACTATCACACAGTTAGTCGAATCTAGATCTCCAGAGATATATCGCAAAGGCATAAATGAACTTCCAATTAGATGGCAGCAGTGTATAGATTATGAGGGTAATATTTTGATTAAATAAATATGTTACATCTTGGAAAAACACGAGTTTTTATTTTGCCCTATATATCGGCAATTTCATATTTTAATCCCTAATATTATAAAAAGAAGAAATAAAACCATCTCTTTATATTAAACAGCGATCTACATTACTTTATTGAATAGCTACAAAATTGTTCAGTCTTTGTTTGGCCACACGATTCTCTCGATCCAAGGCACGTAGTTCTGTATCCTGGTGTAGATGTCAGGTACTCTTGGTTTGCCGCATTCTGCAGATTGTCCCGTCACACCCACCACGGTGTACAGGCATCTGAACTGATCTATTTGTAAGGGACTGCCGCTGACGCACTGTGAACATTTATGAAATCTTATAACTTTTAACAGATGCGAGTGTGGAGCTCTAACATAGGGATATGCGACACCTTCTCTCCGGTCAGTCGTGCACAACTAACTACACCCTTGAATAAGGCAAACAATAGAGCTGTTCTCTACGTACTGGTCGGACAAAATCTGAGCCACCGATTCGAGTTTTTGTTTTCCTTAGCCTATATTGTCCCACTGCTGGACAAAGGCCTCCCCCATAGCCTTCCATTGATTGATGATTGATGACTCTAATTGTTAAGATGTCCAATGTTGAGCAAGTTCAAATCTCAAGACAGAGACTGGTCGACTGGTTTCGCTTACATCAACTGTAACAGCTCTTTGTTAGCGTACTAAGAATTAAGAATATAAGGCTTCATCCAGAGTAAATTCCCGGTGACTACCCGGCAACTAGAGAGAGGCATTTGTCCAGCAGTGGACTACCATAACGTATGCAAATATTTAGTTTTAATTCCGCGAAAAGACCCAGACAGGATGCAGCACCACCGCTCAAAGTGCTCATGCAGGAAAAGCAATTAGCATGCCATGCACCCTAACCTATAATCGACACGTGTGTCGCCCCTCCACGGGGCGGGCATCCTCAGATATTGACTCGACGATCGCTCGGGCGCGAATTATTCGCGCCACGAGGGCGGTGCTGTATTCTGCATCCAGGCCTGGATCTACTTTGTGGAATTTAAACTATATATTTTGCATTCAATTTAATGCGTCGACATGTCAGTTTAGGCTACACATGTTAACAAAAATTCAATCAATCCATTTAGTTATAGCCATCCACCGCTGGACATAGGCCACTCTCAGGTTGCTCTTGCGCCACTCACAACACCCGGTTTGCTTTCCTCAGCATTCAGCCTATCCCATTCGCTAAGTAGTCGCTAGTCGGTCCACCTGGTGGGGATCGTTCCCACTCTACCAAAAAATTGTGTAATTAGTAATAAGTATAATTACCTTGCAAGTATCGCCAGTATTATTGTGCACGCCGTAGCACATTTGCGTCGTGTGATCATACCCGTGTATGAGGTTATTGTCTGATTTATATGCTTCCATGCATTGGTAACGATCCAATTTATCAAGGAATACCTGGAACAAACGTTTTTTGTGTTTTTCGGCAGGCTTTGCATTTATCACCAACATTTTCTATCTCGGGCGGAATTTTAACTAGTGCTTTGTCCGTGATGGTTACTTTGAACTAGCAACCAGCAATTTCGTCAAAATCAATCAACTTAGCCTATCGTAGATGCCTGCTAGACATAGGCCTTTCCCAAGCTGTGCTTCAGCACCTTATCATCCACCTTCCGCATCCAGGCTGCCCCAGCAAATTTTTCAAGGTCATCGGCGCATATAACTGAGGGCATCCCACACACATTAGTCGCAACTTCTAGCCTATGGCTTTTAGAGCAACAAAATCGTCTCTCACCGTTTGCGTGTCATCTGGTTTGGTATCGTTCGTCATGATCTCATTCTTATCCAGGCTGGACAAACCAGCTGTTTCTGCTAGGGATGTATCATGAATACCAACGTCCAGACAAGCGGGAAGGATTTCATTGTCGAAACGAATTCTGTGGGACAAATTAAAAAGTTCAATCGAAAGTAGCTTATTTTCATAATTATACAATTAAGCTCGCTTAATAGTTTAGAATTTAGGTTCGGAAAAAGAATATTTTCTGAAGAATTAAAAACATATTTTGCAACGGGCTGAAGCAAAGGACATCAGCGATTTGGTGACTACATCAATTTTGCATCGCGTTTTATGATCGCTTGGAAGAGCTTAGTTCCTTCAAGATATATCAATTTGCATTGTCTGCAGTAATTGTAATTTATATGATTTTTGATAGATAACGTTGAATATTTCTAAATCTATAATACGTGAGCCTGACGTATTTAACAGATTTATTTTGGATCGTGAGTTGGCTCATTTTGACAAAACTAAGTTCTTTTTGTCGGTTTTAAAGTGACACTAAAATTATCATGTCTGCTCTGGATCAATCCATATTATACGAGTACTGACTCAGTTTCCGTCTCCAATAACGCGAGGTCATGGTACCACGAAGGCTCGTTGTATTCGGGATGTTTTATCACTCTCTTGATTTTGTATATTTTCCACTCTTTCTCGAAGTCATCGTTGTTTTGCACACCAAGAGCAGCATACGCGATAGTCCCGCTGAAAATTATTGAGAGAACATTAATTAATATTTATTGTTCCCGACCTTACTCGTATTTCGGCCGCAGGAGATATTATATATGACGGCGTAAGCGATGGCTGAGCGATAGCACCGTTGTCATTAGGGTTCGGTGGTACCGGGTTCATGATGAAATGTTAAAATAATAGTTTCGGTTTCGGTACACAAAAATCACAGTTTATTATTTAACACAAAACATTAAATAACACTAACAAATAATCTCCACAAAAGGGCAAACCGACAGTTTCGTTCTGAAGGAGTGACTTCGTTGGAGTTCCGAGCAAAAGTGATCTCGGCACAATCCCCACTCTACAAAACGACTCTGTCCACGTGCCGCCATTAAAACAACATCTGACGTCACGGCGTTTACCCCTACTACAATGGTCAAATCAGCAACTTGATGTTTAAAAGTTATCGCTTTCTCCGACACGGCCATACTGACAAGTCACACGTCCTCGTGTGCTGTATTACCTGGCGACAAAACAAAATGCATTTGTAGACAATATAAGATTGCTCGGCCTACCTGACCTCAAACAAAGGACTTGCATTTGAAGCGACACATCAAGATTTAGAAAAGTCAAATGAAATAAACTAGAACACAATATCAATGCACCAAGTAAAAACAAAGTAGTCAACTTATTATCAGCCCTTCTCGCTGGTAATGTCTGATACATCACACACAGCCCTTCTCGCTGTCGTGCACACAATAGATTGGACAGTACCGGTCCTAAGACCTGGCAAGCCCAGTACCAAAAGTCAGTATCAGTCCTTCACACTGATAAGCCCTAAACAGGACGCATGTTACCGGGCCTTCTCTCCGGTAAACCGTCCGCTTAAGAAATACTTTGTGCATTAACATTAATCGGAACGAGTTGATGGGCCTTCACCCGCATCATCTAGATCCAATTCTTCACTAATTACGTCTAATTCGCTGGGGATATGACCTTGTGGCATCCTTCTTATGCGATCATGAGCATACTTGTATGTTCTATTACCATTCAAAGATTCTAAAAGATAACGATCACCGTCAAGTACTTCTACAACTTTAAACGGTCCCTTATATTTGGGGTCTAATTTAATCTGATTCCGTTCTTTATTTTGAATTAAAACCAAATCACCAACACTGAAATTAACTACTTTGGCCTTATTTTTGTCAAAACGGGCTTTTTCATAAGCCGCACTCTTCTCAATACCGTCCACCGCGTGTTCTCTCGCTTCTGTTAGGTCAATTCCGGTTTCATCATGGTCATTATAAGCCATTAGCGTTAGAGGCCTTGCAACTTTTCCTATCAAAAGCTCTAAGGGGCTTGATTTCGTAACACGGTTCATTGTGCAGTTGATAGTCAACTGTACATCGTCCAAAGCATCCTGCCACGACCTTTCCGACGTCTCTACCGCGGTTAGCATACCCTTTAACAAACCCATCTCCCTTTCGACTTGACCATTCGCGCGACTAGATCCCGTAGCAATTAAATGCAAGGAAATGTTGTGTGAATCGCAAAACTCCTTCAACACTTTGTTGGCAAAGGAACGACCTTGGTCGGCGATTATACGACTAGGAGAGCCAAATAAAGCAACGCTGGACTTCAAAGCTTTAATAGTGCTGGCTGCTCATGGAGACTAAGCCTATGTGGGCGACGTTGTACCGTACGTGCTGGATCCACTAATCGAATGTTTAATTCACCCGTAGTCACTCGAGTTAACGGCAAACCATTGATAAAAGCATTCGAATACTCATTCAAAAGGGACGTCAACCGGTCCTTGTTTTCGTTTGAAATATCAGAATCAACATTGTAAAGATCAGTTACGGGAGGTAAATAGCAACAACCTACATTTGTGACTTTCGAAATACGTAGGGTAGATTCAGTTAAATGTACCGTATAGCCAAGTGTCAAAATATCGCGTCCGATCATAACATCGTATTTCATACAATCGTCGGGTAGTACGTAAAATAAAATTGACAGTTCGTTATTGTCGACCACAACATCACTAAGAATTTGTTCAGTGCTAAAAACATTCGAATTATTACCGATACCAATTACTTGCACGGTTGAAAGTGAACGTTTTCCCGAGAATTTATAAGCTACACTTTGTTTAACGAGAGAACACTCGGCGCCGGAATCAAAACAAAATGAAAACGACTCACCGGATTGTTCCAATTGCCCGCAAACACCTGCTATTTCGCAGCTATCGACGCGTCGCTCCGCCGTTGCGTTGGCAGTTCGTAGAGATGTGTCCGGCTTCTCCACAACGGAAACACGTTATTCTTTTGCTGGAACCCGATGAAGTCGCCGCCGGTGTAGTTTTCTGGGCGTTAGCTCCAGCAGGCTGCGTAAACTTCGAACGACAGTTCACCGCTTTGTGTCCCGGTTTTCCGCCGAGCACATACGACGTGGCTATTTCTTCATGGCTTCGATTCTTCCATCGAGCCAACAGGGTAGTCATTAGGCGGCTGGCGTACGCTACGAGACATTCGCCCTCCTTCGGCCGGCAGTTGTGGATGTTAACAAGCGATGCAGCAAGAGTTTCAGTGGATGCATAACGAGCAAGGAATAAGTCGCGGAAATGGTGCCACGTCATGCCTGCATGCGAAATCTGCGACAGCCACGATGACGCATTACCTTTCAGGGCTTTGCTCAGAGCTATAATAAGCGATGCACCCTCCAGTGGACGTTCGTCGAGGCAAATATCGATAGTATCGCACCAAGCACGTGGATCGGTATCTGGTAGCTCCGGATTAATTTCTGGCAGCATGATCTGAGGTGCCACTGTTGGTGTCCTGATGGCTTCGATCAGCTGCATCATGTTCTTCTGCTGCATCTCGAACATAGCACGCCAGTGGGAATCGAGTCCAGATCCCAATTCTGATGACGGCGTAAGCGATGGCTGAGCGATAGCACCGTTGTCATTAGGGTTCGGTGGTACCGGGTTCATGATGAAATGTTAAAATAATAGTTTCGGTTTCGGTACACAAAAATCACAGTTTATTATTTAACACAAAACATTAAATAACACTAACAAATAATCTCCACAAAAGGGCAAACCGACAGTTTCGTTCTGAAGGAGTGACTTCGTTGGAGTTCCGAGCAAAAGTGATCTCGGCACAATCCCCACTCTACAAAACGACTCTGTCCACGTGCCGCCATTAAAACAACATCTGACGTCACGGCGTTTACCCCTACTACAATGGTCAAATCAGCAACTTGATGTTTAAAAGTTATCGCTTTCTCCGACATATATATATATATATATATATATATATATATATATATGAACTGAGAAATAATAATAACATATATCAATCAATCAATCAATCAATCGTTTATTTTATAAAAAGGTGCACAGTTACAATAAAATATCACAACAATTAAAATAGAGCACAGTTGCTTATTTGCCTGAACTAGGTTGAACCTGTGTCTCAGGCTACAAAGTGCAAGTAGACATTTTACTTAAAATAAATAAAGTTAACATTAAGTGAAAAGTAAAGTACTAAAATGAAAACTTACATAAAAATAAAAACAGCGTGTTCTCGGATTATTTACAGACAGCAAGTAAATCTTCTGTCTGCGCATAAGAGGTGGTTTTTAGAAAAATACATATGGATTTTTTACAGCTAAAATAATTTAACTTATAGATACTTAGTTTTCTATTTAACCTATTGTACAGAAATGGATATATATATATGTTATTATTATTTCTCAGTGGTAGCCACGGAGTCTGAATTTGTGCCCAACCGATGGCAATAATCTCGCCCCCAATTACATAGGACTTAAACATAACTGGCGAAATGTGTGTGAACTAGTATTACGTACACCTCTGCCTAACCCTTCGGTGATTATAGGCGTGATGTTATGTATGAGATATTATAGTGAACAAGTCTGTGCGCAAATACTCTGTAATATTTAAGATAAACAGACGTGCCACAAATCTTGACGACGACGTAAATAGCGCCCTACTGCAGGTCCATAATTTGGTTTTAAAATAATTTAAATTTAGTATTAAATGAGAAAAAAACCAAGTGCATAAGATTTGCTCTACCAAATGTCAAAAGTAGTGATTGTGACATAGTATTGAATCAAGAGAAACTAGAATTCGTCGTAGTGTGTTTTCTTAGGAATCACGCTCCACTCAAGGCTTCAATGGGGTCCTCACTTAACATCTCTTGCAGGACGGCTGTGCTCAGCAGCATATGCTGTTAGAAAAATCCGTCAATTTACTGATGTAGATTCCGCGAGACTAGTCTATTTTAGTTATTTTCATAGTACTTTGTCATACGGTATTTTACTATGGGGACGGGCTGCAGGCATCGTGTCTATATTTATTCGGCAGAAAAGAGCCATCAGAGCCATAAATAATCTACGTAGGCGCAATTCTATAAGAGACCTGTTAAGGAAATTAACATCATGACAGTACCTTGCCAATACATCGTGAAAACATCATGTATGTTAGGAAAAAATCTGCATTTATTTAGTAAAAGAGGTTACAGACACCACTATAATACTAACGGGTTTTTCAACAAGAACTTTGTTTTTCAATTGAGGCAACACCAAAACATGACACCAACAAAATGACAGTTTTGACATTTAGGTTTTTGACGTATTCATAGTTGATGCTTTGGCAATTGTTACAATGAATTTAATTTCGCTCGAAAATCGAATTAAAATGGTTCTGTTAAAGCTACATTTCGTAAAATTCGTGATATTTTTGGACAACATAATCGTCCTTCTGAGACCGCTATTAAGAATTTGGTCGCTAAAGAGTTGACAGGCTCGGTACAAAATGTGTGTTCGACCGGTTCGTTCAACTGAAAATATCGCAGCCACAGTGGAAATGTGGTAACCGTCAATGGATCACGCTATCGCGTTTTGGCCTATTATTGATGACGTGGATATCACTGACATGTGGTTTCAACAGGACGGTGCCACATGTCACACAGCCAATGAAACGATCAATTTATTGCAAACCAAATTTCCCGATCGCATAATTTCACGAAATTCTGCTGTTAAGTGGCCATCCAGATCGTGTGATTTAACATCACTGGATTATTTTTTGTGGGGCTATGTTAAGGACAGAGTCTATACGAAGCCAATCGAATCGATTGCAGCCTTAAAACTCAAAATCCGTCATGTGATTAACGAAATAGACCCGCCATTTTGCCAAAAAGTGATTAAAAACTTTGATGAAAGAATTGACATCTGTTAGCGTGGTCGTGGTGGACATTTGCCAGAAATCATTTTTCATTCATAATTTCCAAACTTTTCTCTTCGCAATACAATAAAAATTTGAATCATCTTCATCTAATTGTTTCTTTTAATTTGTTTTAGAAAACAAAGTTCTTGCTAAAAAACCCTGTAGAACCAGGGACCAACTATTTCAGCCAGGCTTCAGGCTAGCTAAAGTAGACTCATCTTTCATAGGGTACTGTCTAGAATGTTACAATAAAATACCTCCTCGCATTCTACAACTGAATGAGACGAAATTTTTATCTTGTATAAAACGCACACTATGTAGGTAAGCATACTATAAGTTGGAGGATTACAGTGATGATAAAAATGCTTGGCTCAATGCTGGTCCTGCTCCACAACCATAGGGCAAACTAATTGATTACCATGGGAAGTTATTGTAGAAGCTGCAGAAGATTGTAATCATATCTTTGCATTGTTTAATCTCTTGGTATTATGTAATGGTATAGCACATGTGATGTACGATAAAGCTACCATTTACATCTTTCATTGACTCGAATTTGCCCTGGCGGTTTAGAGAAAGGCATGCTCACTCAAATGTCTCGCTAATGGGGGCGCGTGTGTCGGGTCATTTAGTTCCCTTCAAAATGGTTGAGTAGCATGATGGCTGATCCATGCGTTATGTTCGTAAACGGGCGCTGTCAGTAGGGACTGGTCATCTCGCAGCTGCCATGGATGGTATTGTATTTTTAAATTGTTGATTTTATCTTTTTACTCTGGACGCTCTTACTCGCACGTCTTTCTACATCGTTCTCACATGTATGTATAATCTCGACATGAATGATGTAACCAAGATTTTGTAACAACATATTGATTTAAAAAAGCGTGTCCATGGACTTTCTTGCTCATTCTTCACCATGGAGATCTGAACTTTGAAATGGGCGACTACAGTACTTTCACAAGTCATTATGCCCTGTGACTGGGACTGTAGCTTCGGTTTTTTTTTTGTGTTTTGACATTCAAAATTGCCTGTAATGGTCTAATTGAAATAAGTGCATTGAGTTTGAGTTTGAAGTACAAGTGCACTCTCTGTTCTTTAACTCTCATCGTCCCATGGGACGGCAATCCGACACAACCGGGGAGAGATCAGGCGTAGGACTAATGGCTTAACGTGCTTTCCGAGGTATCACACCGTCAACTTTCAAACTCCGGGCTGCTACTGAGAAATTCCTAATGCAAAATCTTATTAACACTAAATGTTATGCAAAATACATATGTAGCTTTAATTCCGCGAAAAAGATCCAGGCCTGGATGCAGCACCGCCCTCCCGCCCGCAAATATATGCACATGCAGGAAAAGCAATAATAGCTAGCATGCCATGCACCCAAACCTATACTCGAAACGTGTTTCGCCCCTCCACGGGGCAACCTCAGGAGATGTGTTGATGTTGAGTCAGTCCGCTCGGGGCCTGGATCTTTTTCGCGGAATTTAAGCTACACATTTTGTATAACATTTTATCGTCATGGATTTCCTCAAAGTAACGCCTGATTTTATAACTTATCGTAATATCACTGCCCATCGATGTTGCCCGACCTGGAAATCGAATCCAGAACCCCACGCTCAGCAGTCACGCTTCGACCACAGCTCCCCAACGGAGAAGTTACCATTTGAAGAAAGGTCGCAACCTTGCTATATCATAATTCGCAAATTATGATATAGTACTTACAATACACCAGCGTTTGTGCAGTGCGCAGCAGTCAGTATGAACCTCTCGCTGATCACCGTTCCTTCGCAGAGCCATTGCGCTTCAGCTATTTTATCGCCGTACCCAAGTTGAGCCTGGAAGATGAAGCATATTAATGTTATATATTATGTATTTCAACCGATAGACCTCATGGCTAATAACCAATACAATACTAAGACAGGTTTAAGTAGACCACACGTATAGACACGGAATCAGCTAGAGCTGATGAGGAACAGCTTCATACGAAAAAGGCGTAATTCGCCTCTTCTCGGATCGGATGACACGAACATTGCGCCGAACTAAATGCGACAAATGTGGTGGATACGTGTTAGGCTCTAATCGATTTCGCGTCGAAGTGTGGTCACTCCATAATTCATATTCATAGAGTTGGTCCTAGAAACGATTAAATATTGATCTCACCAGATGGGGGAACTTCCACGGCTGAGGGTCCTGAACACCCACAGACACTTGAACGTTTAAGGAGGTGTCATGGCATTGCCTTGATTCTACCCAAGTCCTGCTTAGCTCAACCTTGCCTTTACCGTGGCAAGGGTAAGGGAGTCTTTGGAAGTAGTCCAAACACTCTGGAACGTAAATGTTAACGGTTCAGAATATCTGTCTCTACATATACACGTTTGGTTGGAGGACCTCCCTTTTTTAATGGCGGAAATGCAATTTTTACACTGTCCCGCTATCCTTCGAAGTAGACACTATTACTTAATTTTTGTGACCTATGTCGTGTTCACAACTGAACATAAAAAAACACTTACTTTTCCAGGCCTTTGTACCATGCCTACTGACTAGAACTCCATACGGTGCGATGGCGGACTCTTTAAACCTGAAACAGGATTTTAGTTTTACATACAGAACATCACGCCTGCAATCTCCGAAGGGACAGAACTGTTTAAGTCCCATGTAATAAGGTGCTAAGGTGCTATTGCCATCAACCTAACACAAATCCAGCCTTTATGGCTGCTACTGAGCATTTTTAGACGCAAACGTTTTTTTTTTCACTAGCCCCTACCTACTATCCCACTGCTGGGAAAAGGCCTCCCCCAATTCCTTCCATGTGCTCTTTTCCCGTGCCTCCTCGAATCAGCCCTCGCGGTACGCGTCCAGATCGTCTCTTTCTGGGCCGGCTTCGGCGGCGCCGTCCGTCTTCCGGCAACCATCGTGTGGAGACTTTTGCCCAGCGGTCATCGTGCATGCGGCTGACGCAAACAGTAAAAAGCGCAAAAAAATGTTGGAGTAAAGGATAGTGTGATAAAGGAAATTTTCTCTATAGACCAACAAAAAGATGCTATTAGATCAGTCGATGCAGTTTTCATATAAAAGAGGAACATACTGGTCACGTTCACTGAACACGCAGTCCGTGCAGCAGACAACAGGCTCGTTGTTCCTGTAAGAGCAAATTTCAGGCAGACCTGGAAGGTGTATGTCGTCTGTGAAGCCTGCATTGCGCTGAAATAGAAAATCTACGTTTAAGGCACAGTTATTGGCACTAGGTACCTATATCAGGTAGGCATCACAGGATCTCAACTCCAGGCGTTCGGGTTATTTTCTATGGAACTTCTTCAAATATTTGAGTAGGTACCTTGACCAATTCGCCTCGGATCGTGATCAGCTAGTCTAGTACAAATGAGGTGAAGTGACGCTGATCCCGTGCAGTACCTAAAAGTGAGCTATTAGCTTACGCTTATGACATTACAACACATGTCATTACGAGAAATAAAATACGCTCTGTCAATGTTTTACAACCTATTTCAGTACGTATTGGTTCATTCACATTAATTTCCATGAACCATTTTTACCTTTAGTAAGGGCTTCGGGATGAAATGAATGCCAACCGGGACGGTGCTCTCCTAGGCATTGGTCTAGGCCTGCTGTCATTCGTAAATGTTTGACGATTATAATTGATTCCGAAAGTCTGTCAACAGCCAAACAAGTTTGTCTTACCAAAGGGCATCCGTGTTACCAAGTAAATATACTGAGATTCAGCGGCATCCGGTTAGACTTAAACGCTGACCTCAACATAGTTAAGAAAACACTAGGCAGATGATGAGTCGTACTCACATAGAGGTATGTCAGAACAGCTGATCCACATCTGAACAGCCTCACACATGTCCCGTTGATGACATCGTTGCTGGTGCAAGGAGACCCTGACAAGTTATAATTATGATGTTAGAAAATGACATGGCTAGAAAAGAGATTGAGAGGGTCTCCGTAGGGAGATGACGGCTAATTGGGACGCATGTAAGAAGAGGACCTTGTGAAGAGATGTGTCCCGCCAATGAAGAGATGAGTGGTACTCACAGGTATAGACAATAAAACACAGATTCACGGACACAATTTAGTTAAGTAAGAGGAGAAAGTCAGTAGAGGAAGAAATACAGTATTTAGAGAACAAGCACAGAAGAAAAGCGGAGATGCCTAAAGCAGAAGCCACTAGCGCGCGAGGTACTTTTGGTTTAGTCGGCGAAAGCAAAGACAGCGTGCGATCAGCTCAGTAGCGGTTCACGGACTGCCGGCCGGAGAGGCGCGGGGAGTCGGGAGGGGTCCCGCCAGCTGCGCGGCCGCCGACCGGCTCGACCGGTTTGCCAGTTACTCGCTCGCCCGCTAGGGCTTTATGTACTAGTAATAAAATCAGTTGTCCGTTGGTTTATAACACAAGTAAATATAAAGATTTAAAGTAACGGACAACTGGTGACAGATTTAATCTGATGAAAATATTAATAACTACATAAATCTAATACAACACAATTACACAACATAGTTACATATACATGTGACGCTACACCACCCCCCTCTTGAGACCGTCAAGGTCGATAGTAATCAGGGAAACGCACCTTTCGGCCTGACCGTGTCCTTTTAATATTGTCTTCGTCGGTCACCGGTGTTGGATTGGTGACTGGTGTGTCATGTGAAGTCTGTGTTTGTTCCTGAATGTTATGCTTATGAGTGTGTGTGTTGTTAAGTGTTGTTGTGGTGTGTGGGTCACGAAGTATGTGGGCCGGTTTTAGTCGGTCCACCGATACTGTGACTGTTTTACCATTAAAGAGGAGTTTGAATACTTTGTCACTCCTCTCCAGAACTTCGTGCGGTCCTGTGTATGCCGGCTTGAATGAACCAGATGACGCGTTATCCTTTAGAAATACGTGCGACGCGGTGGCAAGGTCCTTAAATACAAATATGGCCCGTCCATTGCCGTGTCGCGATGCTGCTGATGGTTGTATGTTCCTAGCGAACATGCGTATCCTGGATACGTAGTCGGTGACATCGGTGCTGTTAACCGCTTCTGGTTCGAAGAAGTCCCCTGGTAGGCGCAAGGTTTCTCCGTACACCAACTCCGCCGGAGTTGCATGTACGTCGTCTTTATGCGCGCTGCGGATGCCCAACAGTACCAGTGGTAGTGATTCCACCCAGTTTTGATGTCCGTGGCAGGTAATGGCTGCTTTAAGCTGACGATGGAACCGCTCAACCATGCCGTTACAGGCAGGGTGGTAAGCGGTTGTCTTACGGTGCTCAAATCCGGCTATGTCCGACAGGTGCTTGAAGAGGGCCGACTCAAATTGCCTGCCACGATCCGTCACTACTTTTGTAGGGCAACCAAAGCGCGCGATCCATCCATACAAAAGAGCATTGGCCACTGTTTCAGCTGTGATGTCCTTGATTGGTATTGCCTCAGGCCATCTCGTGAAGCGATCTACAGCGGTGAGGCAATACCGGAATCCGTGCGAGATTGGCAGTGGCCCGATCATATCAATGTGTATATGCATGAATCGTGAACGTGGCAGTTTGAAGTTGCCTAGGGGAGCGGAGACATGACGGGTGATCTTCGTTCGCTGGCATGGCAAACAACTGCGCGTCCATTCCCTACAGTCTTTCTTGATTTCGGGCCACACGTAACGCTCTGAAACCAGCTTGGCAGTGGCGTTGGCTCCTGGGTGGCTCAAGGAGTGCAGGTTGTCGAAGACTTGACGGCGAAGTTCCTTCGTGACATATGGTCTTGGTATCTTGCTGCTCTCATCGCAGTACAGTTCAGACAGTGTTCCCGGCAGCGTGATCTTCTTCAGGCGTAATGACGACTCCCCGTCGAGTAGCTGTTTGAGTTCAGGATCTGAAGCTTGGTACTTAGCCAGCTCTCTCAAGTCTATAGGCTGGGTGATTGCATCCACTCTTGACAGACTATCAGCGACTACGTTGTCCTTGCCTGAAATGTGCCTGATATCTGTAGTAAACTGCGAGATAAAATCCAGATGTCTGAACTGTCTTGGTGAGCAATTCTCCTTACGTGTATGAAACGCGTAACAGATGGGCTTATGATCTGTATAGATCATAAACTCTCTGGCCTCGACCATATGTCTGAAATATTTGATGGCTTCATATATCGCGAGTAGTTCACGGTCATAAGGGGAATACTTTCGCTGGCTAGAGGTTAGCTTACGAGAGAAGAAAGCTAAGGGTTGCCATTCCTCATCCTTTAACTGCTGCAGGACTGCTCCCATGGCGGTGTCGGACGCGTCTGTCACTATGGCCAGTTTAGCTCCGCAATCAGGGTGTGCTAGCATTGCTGCTTCGCAGAGACCCCTTTTGCATGCTGTAAATGCTTCGTCCTCTTCTGATGTGAAGCATACCGGGTGTGAGCCTTTCACCGATCCTTCCAGTAGTTTGTTCAGCGGTGCCTGGTGTTGAGCCGCCTCTGGGATGAACCGTCTATAAAAATTTACCATCCCCAAAAATCTTCGCAACTCTTTTACTGTCTTCGGCGTTGGGAAGCTGTTGATGGCCTCGACCTTTTCCGGTAACGGCTTGGTGCCACCTGAGGCGATTTGGTAGCCTAAAAATGTTACCTGTGAGGCTCCGAATACGCATTTGGATGTGTTTATCACCATTCCGTAAGCTTGCAGTCTGGAGAACAGCTGTCGTAGGTGGTCTTTGTGTTCTTCTTGGTCCTTTGAGTAGACTAAAAAGTCATCAAGGTACCCAAAGCAGAAGTCCAGGCCTCGCAGCATTTCGTCAACGAAACGCTGGAAAGTTTGGCCTGCGTTGCGAAGCCCGAACGTCATATACGGGAACTCGTAAAGCCCGAACGGTGTGGTGATGGCTGTCTTCGGAATATCTTCAGGGTTAACACGTATCTGGTTATAAGCCTTGACCAGGTCTATTGTTGAGAACACCTGGCATCCAGAAAGGTTGTGGGCGAAGTCATGGATGTGGCGAATAGGGTACCTATCAGGTACTGTACGCGCGTTAAGCATCCTGTAATCCCCGCATGGCCGCCACCCATTATCCTTTTTAGGTGCCAGGTGTAAGGGTGAAGCCCAAGGTGAGTCAGAGGGTCTGGCTGTGCCATTCGCTAGCATAGATTCAAACTCCTCTTTAGCGATTTTTAATTTGTCTGGCGCTAACCGCCGCGGTGTACCCGATACAGGTGGTCCAGGTGTTGTGCGTATGTAGTGTAAGGTGTTGTGTGTAGGTGCACGGTGTATACCCGACGGCCGGGTTATGTCAGGAAACTCCCGGAGTATGTCGTGATATGTAGTGTCACCAATTCTTACCTTCACCGAAGAAACAACATCAGAGGGACGGGCAGGCAAAGCAGGGGTCGCCAACGTAGTGTTAGCGTCAATTAGTCGCTGCATTCTTATATCTACAATTAAATTATAATATGACAAAAAATCTACCCCTATAATTGGCTTGGTTACATCTGCCACTATAAAACGCCAGGCAAAGTCACGGCGTAAGCCAATACTTAATTTTAGGTGCACGTAACCGTAAGTGTTTATCGCACTGCCGTTAGCCGCACACAGTTCAAAGTTTGTTTTTGTACGGCGTTCTTTCACAACCGACCTTGGGAAAACACAGACGTCACTACCGGTGTCGACGAGGAACTGTATCTTCGTGTGGTGGTCCGTCACGAATAAGCGACCAGTGCTGTGACAGTCGCCGGTCGCCATTATCGACTGCCCGTGGCTTTTCCCGCGTAGTCGCAGGGTTTTACGCACCTGGTTGCCTTATCACCGAACTTATGATGGTACCAACAGGTTGGCCACTTCCTGTAGTTTGAGTTCGATCTTCTGGAGGGGGATCGCCCCCGACTGCTACTCCTGCTAGACCTTTGTCTTGACCGGGACAGTCTGTCGACTTGCGAGGTCAGAGCTTGCACCTGTCGCGTGAGTTCGGAGATTTGGTTGCTCATCTGTTCCACGCTGCTTCCTGGTATCGCCGATGGTGATGATGTCGCTGCTACTTGCGGGCTGACTGGCACCAGATCGAGTATGCGGTCAGCCAGCTCGGCTACTTCCTCGAGGCTCGCCTTGGCCTGTGATGCGTTGATGGTCTGCGTACTGTTTGGCAGGCGGCTGGTCCAGATCGTGCGTAAAAAATCCTCTGGCACGCTCGGTCCCGCCAGGTGGCGCAGATGTCGCAAGAACTGCGAGGGCTTGCGGTCACCAAGCTCCTCGTGCGTCAAGAGCTGCTGCACCTTCTTCTCCTTGGACGCGGACAACCTCCTCACCAGTTCCGTCTTCAGCCGCTCGTACTTGTCCGGGGCTGCAGGAGCCTCGATAATGTCCTCGACGTGGGCTGCGTATATAGGGTCTAGGCCCCCCATGACGTGGTGATATTTTGTGGCGTCAGCCGTGATGTTCGCCAGCGCAAACTGGCTCTCCAGCTGTGCGAACCATAACGCCGGTTTCTCAGGGTAAAATGGGGGTACCCTCACACCGACACGATATACATCGCATCCCGAGCCTTCATCATGACTTGCGCTTTTTGCGTCGTTTCCTCGTTGCTGACTCATGGTGTTCTTACGGGGTCACCAATGAAGAGATGTGTCCCGCCAATGAAGAGATGAGTGGTACTCACAGGTATAGACAATAAAACACAGATTCACGGACACAATTTAGTTAAGTAAGAGGAGAAAGTCAGTAGAGGAAGAAATACAGTATTTAGAGAACAAGCACAGAAGAAAAGCGGAGATGCCTAAAGCAGAAGCCACTAGCGCGCGAGGTACTTTTGGTTTAGTCGGCGAAAGCAAAGACAGCGTGCGATCAGCTCAGTAGCGGTTCACGGACTGCCGGCCGGAGAGGCGCGGGGAGTCGGGAGGGGTCCCGCCAGCTGCGCGGCCGCCGACCGGCTCGACCGGTTTGCCAGTTACTCGCTCGCCCGCTAGGGCTTTATGTACTAGTAATAAAATCAGTTGTCCGTTGGTTTATAACACAAGTAAATATAAAGATTTAAAGTAACGGACAACTGGTGACAGATTTAATCTGATGAAAATATTAATAACTACATAAATCTAATACAACACAATTACACAACATAGTTACATATACATGTGACGCTACAAAAAATAAATCAAAACAATAAATCAATAAATCAATATCAATAAATGAATGTCCTCTAACAGCAACAGCGAGACCACAACTACACAGGTCAATCTATATTATTTTACTGGTTATAGGTACTGAGTTTTCATCACATGTTTGCAAATTCGACAGAACGTTTGCCTAGCAGAGTCAGTCGACCTATGTTATGTCACATACATATTATCATACATAGATAGAAGCCTATTGTATTCATCTGATGCAAACTCTTTATTCCTGCCAGTCATTATCAGGCAGATTGGCTTCACTCCTAAACACAGGCCTCTCGTATGGGTTGGGAATACAACATGCACTTTTTCTCTAACGTAGAATTGAACGTGGGGTAACTTTATTTATTTAACTGTTTTCGGTCAAGAAGACTAATCTCAGCCGAGCGAAAATTTTATAGGGCATAAGTGTGTATGCTAAAAGGCCAGTCATACCAACGGGTACCGTATTACCCAGTACCTACCAACTGGGTTGTGTAGGTCAGATAGGCAGTCGCTCCATGTAAAATACTGCTATTCAGCTGCATCCAGTAAGACTGGAAGCCGACCCCAATAAAGTTGGGAAAAAAGGCTAGTCAGATGATGAAGCGTGTAGGTACTCTAAAATAGGTGCCCTCTTCCCTCAGACATCATGGTCCGATCAGAAGGTATTGCGACACGGCCGATGAGAGCTTGAGTAACTAATCCCGGAACTAATTTACCTTCACTAAGGTTGAGCTGGCACAATCCACAGTACATACAGCTAAATGTGAACATTACAACTAAATATTTATCCATGGCTGCCATCTTTATCGCGCATGCGTACAGCGCAATGCGTGCCCGTCCGAACTAATACTTGGAACTAGGTACAAATTTAATTTCCACCACTTCTTTACACGCTTTTAATAATGCGACATGTTTGTTTGAGTGGAAAATAATAATGCGAATCTTTCATTACATCGTTTTCTTTGTATCGGTTACGGAGGCAGCGCGAATCATGGGATTTTCTGCTATAGTGTACGACTGGTACAGTGGTTGAGTTTTTTAAAATGTTGTCATAGGTTCAATACGGTTTACACTAAAGTTTGTCGAGAGCACATGTTTCTCAAGTCCTGGGTAGAAATTTTTGGTTAGTTAATAAAAATAAAACTACTGTTTCATGATACAAGAAAAATACCATACCATACCAAATGAGCAAATACCTCGTGTACGACCAAAATGTATGAAGTTCGCTCATCGATGTCCCTTACGCCGTGTGTATGAGGCTGGTAGCAGCTAGATGAGCGCTAGAAAGCCAAGAAGCCATGAACTGCAGAAGACGTTAATAAAGATTTAAAGTACATAAAGATATACCAAGTTTTCCTCAAAGTCTTCGGTGCATTCAAAGTTTAGATTGTTCTTTAAAACCTAGAAGGATTTAACCGTGGCATATTTGCTATATGTAGGTGCATAAGGAAATTGGAATAACACTCAATTTGTAATAACGCGATATTAAGCTTGTACGTAGGTTTTGTTTGATGACTAGCTCGCTATAGAAGTAAAAAATAATAGTCAACGCATATTTATAAGCAATTCATGGATCAGCATCGCCTCAACTCGACCCCTTCGGAATTCTTTCTATGAAAATCCCATAGAACTAATAAGTACTAAGTAAAATCCATACTGCAGCGGACACTTATAAGCACCGGATTGGCATCGTCTTAGATCGGGATCAGAGAGCCTTATATCACTTCGTAAAGATCTTTAGAGATGGGGCTAAACGTCTTGCATAGCTCCGTCTCTTTTCCACAGCAGCTCCCACAGATGAGGTTAGGTGAATGCCGATCCAGTACAGGGCATACAATTGTCTTTCGAGATTTATGAGGTGGAATGCTACGGCATGCGCGTGCGCCTGTTCAACTATGATTCTTTACGCGCCGATGATTGACTCAGTCAGGGGTGAGTATGGTACAGTCGTATAAACGTCGGTGTTAACAATTTAACATTGACATCGTCGTCACAATATGAACGACTTTTTAACAGACTTCAAAAAAGGGGGAGGTTTTCAATTCGATTGTATTTTTTTTTTGTGTTTGTTACCTCAAATCTGCGACATTTATGAACCGACTTGAAAAAAAAATCCGATTGGTCCCATAGAAATTGTATTAAAATCGGTTTAGTAGTTTGGTTTTAAATCAAAATATCTGGTAAAAAAAATATTTATCCCATTATAAGAAATTGCGAAATTGATAGTTGACAAGGCTTTGTATGCGATAAGATAACTAAAAAGGGTAAAATAAAAACTTTTTTGCAAAAAAATAACCGACTTCCAAAAAAATATACAAAAAAAAATTAAATGGTGTGTCTAATTTAGAATGGAAGTCGGATATTTTTTTGCAAAAAAGTTTTTCTATAACAGTTATAGTGTTACTATTGTCGTGCGGTTTACTGTATCATCATCATCATTCTCCTGCCTTTAGCCTAATTTGAAGATTTTGCAGAATGTCTTCTTCTTTCAAACTCCTCTATTATTCGTCATCTCAGCAACCACCTCCTTCCTAGCCATATCATCCTTCACCCAGTCCATCTATCGTTTTATTGGTCTTCCTCTACTCTTATAGCCATCCACATTCATGCGGTTTACTGTATGCACAAAGGTAAATTAGACTGCTGGTTACCGTCACCAAACTGCTTTAAGTCGTTTGCAGTGCTCCTCCGAGCATTGGTGCATAGCGTCGGATCGACGACACGCGTCACGCGTTGGATATTTCAGCAATGTTTAATTATTGTTCCTGTTGTTTTAATTAGATAAGTGTATGTTTAGCAGTAGTACTTTTCAATCAACACTACAGAGAAAACACTACAGCAGTGTTTACTACCGTTTGTCTCTGCATCACCCAAAGGTTGACTGGTAGAAAATGCCTATGGCATTAAGTCCGCCTCTGTACTTTGTCATGTCAATTTATATGATATTAAAGCTTGTCGCGAGATTTAAGTACTCGTATTTACTTGGTTTGAAAATTTACTTACATTAAATTTATTTACTTGTTTATCTACACAAGTAAATCTCGCGACAAGCTTTTATGGCACATAAATCGTGTAATGACGTTATAAGTTAATAGTATAGTAGTAAAATTTATTTTTTTCTTTTTAGCACATTTCAATAAAAAGCTCATTTTTAAAGAGGTTTTTTAATTACATTTTTAGTTTTCTCGTCATTATTACTGATATTGCATCATTATCTCAACACTTTGTTCGTATCCGAGCTTTTAACTGTTGAGGAGTTCCCTCTTGAGGAGACAATCCTGGTTGTAGAATGAGTTCATAATATTAATCATGTATATCTATTAAATATGAACGAGTCTACAAATTATCGTATCCTAGAACTATTTACCATTGAAGAGTTCCCTCGTGAGAAGACGATCCTGTCTGCAGGATGAGGACATGATAGAAATCGTCTTTATATATCAAATCAAAATGTGTATAACACATTTTGATTTGATATATAAAGACGATTTTAAGACGACGAACGGTTCGTGTCCGCGCTATTAACCGCTGAGGAGTTCTTTCGTGAGGAGACGATTCTGGCTGCAGGATGAAGTAATGTCATTCAATGTATTGTCATTCAAACTGAACGTGTATATAAAATTTCAGCTCAATCGGTTGAAGATATCTGCTTCAAAATTGAGTTGCAAGATTCCACCTGAACAAACATACATACATGATACATTTCAAGTTAGAAAAAAGCTTTTAAAAATAAATATTTTTTTTAAAGATTTATTTTATTTTAATTTACGACACATTCAGCCACTTATCTAACCACAGTTGGTCCTTCTTTTTCTTCGCTTCAGTTTCTTCAGGCCACACGACGCCTTCGATCCAGGGCACGTAGTACGAGACCCTGGTGTACATGCCGGCGGAGCCGAGGATGCCGCAGTCCTTGCCGTATGACGTCACACCAATTATTCTGAATAGACACCTGATGTCATCTTTGTTGTATTGTAGAGGACCACCACTGTCACCCTGTTGGAAAAGTGATGAATAACCATTAGGAGTCAAACTTGCTCTTAACGTAATAACGAACTAGTAAAATACCATGTATTGGCAATCTAGACCAATGTGATTTACCTCGCAAGTGTCAATAATTTTACTATGGGAGCCATAGCACATCTGCTTCTCATGGTCGTAGCCACGCTCCAAGTGCCGGTGAGGATGATATATTCCTGCGCACTCTGATTCCTCAAACGCCTGAAGCTTTAGCTGATGGATGGTTAAAAGTTTTAGCTACGGAAATGACAATTTTTTTTCACAATTTTTTTCCTTTACCTATAAGGAAATGACAAATCATAATTCCTTCGATATTTCACGTGGAGGTTACCATTTACCAGGTTCAAAAACAGAAACAATGTGTTTGTTTACACGACTGCCTAAAAAAGGAGTGTTAAGGTTTTGACCTATAACCATCTCGGTTTTAAGAAAATATTTAAGCATCTCATTGAGTCTATCTAGCGTATCCTTTTCCCAACTATGTTGGGGCGGCTTCCAGTCTAACCGGATGAAGGCAAAAAACAGTATTATACATGGAGCGACGGTCTATCTGACTTCCTCCTAATTAGCACGATACTCCTTGGTAAGACTGGTTGTCAGCGTTTCAGGCCACTGACATTCAACGACTGCCAAAGATCAATAAATGACAGCCGGGACCAACGGCTTAACGTGCTCTCCGAAGCACGTAGAAAACTTGATATGCAATGGAGCATCTCATTGAGTTGGTATTCGTAAGTTCTACTTACAACTTGAAGAGTATTGTCTAGTTCTCGCCTGTGCCCCAAGCGACCCCAACCAGAAGCTTCCCCGCTCTTATTAAATTGTTGATCTGTGTTTAAACATGCAGGCAGCAGATCTTTGCCGAAAGCTATCCTGAAAATGGAAAAAATAAGCCCAATATAATGATGCTCCTGACGAGAATAAAACTACACACTTAGACACACTTACACTATTAACTTGAAGAGGAAATGGCCACGCATGTTGCCTTGAGGAATCCGCCAGGTAAAGACTCCGTAATAACATTTTCTTGCTTTTCATTTGTTTTACATTTAGTTTCTAGTGGTCATTACCTAAATAGTTCTGGAATCAACTAGTTTTTCCTACTCAAGGAAATAAAACTACTACATCTTTTAATAGATAATGTCAAACCGCACACACACACACACACGGTGTACACACCGGGACTTACAGCTTAGTACGGCCGTTATTCCAAGTGCGTACGATGTGACTACGTTTGAGACAATTGAGCCTGGATCAGTACCTAAACCCAACTGACGCCAAACCTAGCCCAATAGTAACTACCTAGCACCCTATTATCCTAGCCCTATGGTAATTACCTACTTAGCACCCTAGTAAAAGTTATCCTAACGCCCTAGCCTACCATACAAACCATACCAAACGTAAGTTACGTTGGTTACACGAGAGGGAAGTCTGTTACAAGGAGACCTACGGTAACAGACGGAATTTGGGTAGGAAGAGGGTGTTGTGTACGTCGTGCAATGTACACAGGAAATGGTTTTCTTACTGCCGATCCCACAGACTCATAGGACCGATGATGGCTAAAGGTGTCTTGGCCACAGTAAGAGGAGGTATAGGAGATAAATCACACTCGACTCCAGCTTGATGACTAGTTTATTACAGTTATGAACTTAATTATATACAATTTTTGTGGTAAATACACATTGATACCCATTTACATGTGTGCCGTGTGTGTATCGAGCCGATGAAGCGAAGATCTCAGTAGGCCACCTCTTAGCGCTGACGGTGTGCCGGTGTTGCCGGCGCGTGGAACAAATGTATGTCGCTCTTAATGCTGACGCTGTGATGCTGTTGTTGGCGCGTGTAACTATTGTAATTATGTTCACGGTTGAACATTCTGGCGCCTCTCAGGACCTAGGCTCCAGTTGGTATAACTCAATAGTTTCGTGTTGATGTGGTACACTGTACATAGGTTCCGTTGTGATAGTTGGTTGGCCTGTTGTTGGTTTCGTAGTTGTCTTGTTGGCAGCAAGCGAGGTTGGTTCTCTTGCTGGTTGGTTCGCTGGCTCGGGACTTGGTCTTCTGGTCTTGTGCTGCACTGTGACTCCAATCCATCTCAGTATTGCTGGGCCGTAGCAAACTAAAAACACAAAGATTAACAACATGATTATACACGATATCGCACTAGTTACGTATGCGTGAGAGCTAATTTGATTCCAAATAGTGCTATCTAATTCGGTTTGTAACGCATTTTCTTGATTAACTAGAGTCTGAAAAATGTCTTTTGAGTTATCTACGACTTCTTCTTCTTTGGTAATGTTTAGCATGGATTTAGTCACCATGTGCGTTGTTATGGGAAACTCTATTTGTTTTGAATATGATGTTACAATCGGTACTGAAATAATTCTTTTGGCAGTTAATATGTTATTAGTTGTTTTAATAATGCAGTTATCTGCGATTCGTATTACACCAACATTTTGAAGCTCAAATTCTTCTCTTTGTCCATCACAAAGTATTGACGTCGTAACCCGATCTCTTACAATGAATAACCAGGTGTTTGGCATGTTAAGTTGTTTCCATATTATTTTATTGGATAAATAATATGTTTTAGTAGGACATTTCGTATGTGTCTGGTTTTTGAATAGTTGATCTACAATGCAATTTTCTTTTAATTGCATGTTTTTCACGGCCCCAGGAAAGCAAATAAAATGGTTACTCCATTCTAAACAACGTTTGAACTCCTCATAGTTCAAGTCAAAATACATTTCGTTGTTGTAATCCAACCCTATGTAAGCTTTAGGCACTTCTATACTTTGGGCAGACTTGTCAGAGTTTATCTTTGGGACTGGTGTAATATACATTAAAGTATATTTAGTTATTTCTTGTATAGGAAAATAGGAGTATACTTTTATATGAGTCTTGTTCTCATATATCTTGGTGTCTAGTAACTGTTGTTGAACAATTCTTAATCTAGATGGTAATTTTTTGTTTGCTGATGATATCAGGTCAGTGACGTTCTTTGGTGTTAAAACACTATATACTGTCGCCTTGGTTAAGTATATTTCTAATAGCCCGTTGTAATAATCAATGATTTCTTCCATGCAATTATATGCTAATTGGTAAGTCTGCATAACATGTATGTTTACACTGTTGTGGTCGACTGTACTGAACCAATGGTTGTTACTCTCTATGTAACCTATGACTTGGTTTAATTTTGTTTGAAATCCTGTTAGTTTTTGTTTTATTCTTTCTTCAGTTTTGTTTACTTGTGAGATTGTTGATATCATGAATTTGGTTTGATGGTTGGCAGCTTCAATTAATTTCTTTTGGTTTAAATTTAATGTGTCTATATCTCGGTATGCCTCATCATTCACTCCGAAGATAGCAGTTAGTAATTCTCCCCATATTCCCCTTTTCTTCCTAATCTGGTTCACTTCTGTCAAATACTCTTTAGTTCGCTCAAATTTTGATGATTCTTCTAACAAATGGTGGTGTAACTGTTTGCAAAATCCGGAAGCTGTTATTTGTTCTGCATTTGCACATAGTTGACTGAATTGTGACGTCATTGTTTTTATTTTGACAAGATCTTGCTGTAGGTGTTCTTTTTCATAATTTATTTCTATCCTAAATATTCCTCTGTCAATGCTTGCTGTTCCTATTTTCTCAACATAAAATCCTGGTGGTACCGTTTTTACAGAGTATGTCGTTGTAGTCGATTTTGCTGAACCCAATATTTGTAACATGATGAATAGCAACGTGAACCATTTAAATATTTTATTACTTCGTTTGGGTTGATTAGTTTTGTTTTTTCTTAGGATTGTAGCGGTATTTGTTTGTATTGAATGCATAGTTCCGTTACTACTACTACACATATTTGTTTCAATTGGTAATGGTATTAACGTGTGGATTGATCGTTTTTGAGTTGTTCCTGACGACTTTTGAAGTGTCACTACTCGGGATAAGTCGTCGTTACCAGTATGTATTTCCTTTATTTTTGCAAGTGGCCATTTGCTGGGAGAAACTTTTTCATCTTTTATAATTACTAGAGTTCCAACCGACAAGTTTCCTTGATTAGTTTTCCATTTGTATCTTTGTTGAAGTTGGTGTAAATAATCTTTAGTCCAGCTTTTCCAGAAATCTTTTTTCATTTTTTGGATCTGTTTCCATCTGTTTATGTGATCTGTATTAGTTTCCGATAGCGGGTCTGGTACCCCTACCGCTTCTCTTCCTATTAAAAAATGACTTGGTGTTAACACGACATTATCGTTTATATCTTCACTTAGTGCACATAATGGTCTTGAGTTTAAACATGCTTCAGTTTGGTGTAAGAACGTGTTCATTTCTTCATAAGTTAGCGTCTGCTCTCCTATCACTCTACGCAAATGGTGTTTCATAGATTTTACTCCTGCTTCCCAAATCCCTCCGAAGTGCGGGGATGATGGAGGAATAAAGTGCCATTGAGTTCCAATATTGGTCAACGTGTTTTGAAAGTCGTCAGACTGGGTTATGTCTAACATTTCTTTATACAAGTAATTGGCAGTGCCTACGAAATTCGTCGCGTTATCACTATACATGTGTGATACTGGACCTCTTCGTGCCATAAACCTTCGTAGTGCTGCTATAAACGTTTCTGCTGATAAGTCGCCTACCAGCTCCAAATGTATCGCTTTCGTGGACAGGCAAACAAATATCGCAATGTAGCCTTTGTAAGATTTATGACCCCTTCCTTTCATTGTTCTCACTGATATTGGTCCAGCATAATCCACGCCTGTGTGACTGAATGGGTAGGATTCCGTTACTCTTGGTTTTGGTAATGAGCCCATTTTTTGTGAGGCGGTGGATGCTCTGTATCTAGTGCACTTTACACATTTTCTAATGCTACTTTTCACTGCTCGCTTTCCTCCAAGTATCCAATATTTCTGTCTTATATACGCTAAGGTCATACTATTACCTCCATGTAATGTGGTTAGATGAGCATCACGAATTATGATTAACGTTACATGATGGTCATGAGTTAACAGAATTGGGTGTTTCTGATCGTATGGTAGACTGGAGTTTTGAAGTCTTCCTCCTACTCGCAGTAAGCCCTCATTATCAATAAACGGATCTAGGCATGACAACCTGTTTCCTTTCTTCAATGATTGTCCGGCTTTAATTGTTTTGTACTCCTCAGCAAATACTTCTTGTTGCACTAAGCGGAGGAGTTTTCTAGTTGTTGAATTAATTTCCTTACAACTTAATGGTTTTTTGTGTTCTTCTTTCTTCACAAATCTGTAGCAGTATGATAGTACTCGTAACATCCTTTGGAAGCTTGAAAATCTTATCCAGATTTGGTTTTTTGGTTTAATAATTATATGATAACATCGTTTAATCTCCTCACATATCTCTGGTATAGTTTTCGTACTAGGCATGCTATTACTTTTTAACCACTCTGGTCCATTCCACCATTGTGATAAGTTTTGTAATTTATTTGGTGCAATGCCTCTTGTAATTAGGTCAGCTGGATTTTGTAATGTATTTACATAACTCCATTTTGCTTCTGGTAATGTTCTTTGTATTTCAGATACCCTATTAGCTACGAACGTCTTCCATCGCTCAGCTTCACCCTTAATCCAACCGAGAGTAATCATGGAGTCCGTCCAACAATAAATATTCGTGATTTGCATTTCCATTCCAGTAATAACTTTTTCCATCAGTTGGGTTAATAATAGTGCTGCGCATAACTCCAACTTTGGTAATGTAGTTTTCTGCTTTTTCGGCGCTACCTTTGACTTAGCTTGCAAAAGGGTTACATTAAATGTGTTATAATTTTGTATCCGACAGTATATTACTGCACCGTATGCTTTTTCAGAAGCATCACTGAACCCATGCAGCTCAACTCTCGATTTATTTGTAAAATGACACCATCTTGGGATGGAAATCTTCTCAATAGTCTTTAGTTGTTTTTGTAGTTCAATCCATCTTGTTTTAATAGTTTCCTCTACGGGCTGATCCCACTCTGTGCCATTTGTCCAAAGTTCCTGAATCATGAGTTTCATATTTATGACCACAGGTGCTAACCATCCCAGAGGATCAAATATCTTAGCGATCTCCGATAAAATGAATCGTTTTGTTGGTTTTTCATTTTGATTAATAGTTATCTGAAAACAGAAACTATCCTCTAATGGTGACCATAATACCCCTAAGGATTTTCTGGTTTCATCAAGCGGTATTTTCATCACTTGGTCGTCTTTGCTTTCATTAGGTATATTTTCTAATAATTCAGCACTGTTAGACGACCATTTGCGTAGCTTGAATCCGCCTTTTCGTAGCATATTTATTAAGTTTTCTTGCAAATTTTTTGCTGCCTCAACATTAGTGTCTCCTGATAAAACATCGTCCACGTAGAAGTCCTGGAGAGTTCTTTGGCTAGCTATTGGGTAGCTCGCTTCTTCATCAGCAGCGAGTTGTTGTAGCGTCTTAATTGCTAAGTATGGGGCAGATGCAGTTCCATACGTCACAGTAGTTAATTCGTATTCGTCGATCATATGTTTCGGTGAATTCCTCCATACTATTCGTTGGTAGGTGTAGTCTTCTTCGTTAATCTTTATGTATCGGTACATTTTTTCGATGTCCGCCATAAATGCTATTTTGTGTTTACGCCAGCGTAACAGTATAACTGCTAATTCTTGCTGTAGTCTTGGTCCCGTAAACATATTATCGTTTAGACTTATGTTAGTACTTGACTTGCTTGACGCATCAAATACTACTCGTAGCTTAGTGGTTAGTGAATCTTCTCTAATGACTGGTTGATGTGGTATATAGTATTTACCGTGGTAATAGTCTGTACTAGAAACTTTCCTCATGTGGCCCATTTCTAAATACTCATTGAGGAACTCTTGGTATTTTTCCCGTAAGTTCTCATCCTTGTTGAACTTTCGTTCTAATTGTAATAGTCTTGCGACAGCTTTTTTGCGTGAATTCCCATAATCTACGCTTTGATTCTTGAATGGAAGTTTCACTGTGTACGTCCCATCTGGATTTCTTATAGTCGTTTTTTGGTAATAGTTTTCACAAGCCTGATCCTCGTTAGTTACTTGGTATTGTTCAGGAATTTCTTCCAATTCCCAAAACTTGTTTAGTTGCTGAACTTCTGTAGTCCGTGTTATCATACTGATAACTGTATTAGTATTGGTGGTATCGCCGCAAATACCGGATAAAATCCACACAAACTCGGTATTTTGAGCGATGATTCCGTCTTGCACCTTGTGTAATCCGTTTAGTAGTAAGTTGCTATATTCTTTCGCCCCCAATATTATATCTATTGGTCCTCTTCTGTAGTATGTAGGATCGGCAAATAGTTTGTTTTGTAAACAATCCGATATTAGTTCTGGTACATTTTTCTCTGGTAAACAGCCAGTTAGTTTTGGTAGTATTATAAGAGTGACTGGTAACCTATATTCGCTCGGAAATCTTGGCTGTAGCATGACATTGACAGAGTTTTTCGATGTTTTAGGTTTTTCGTCAGCAATCCCTATCACTTCAGTGTGTATCTTAATACGTGGGTATGCCAATAGTTGGGCAACCTCTTCTGTGCAGAATGATGCCTCTGAACCTTGATCACATAGAACCCTCAGTAAATGCGATGTCCCGTCCGACGAGTGAACTTTTATTAAGGCCGTCGCTAGTAGTGTGGTTTTTGGTATATTCGTTTTGTTAATAGTAGACATGTTGGACACAGTTTTTTTCGTGGATTTACTTGTAGATGGGGTCGTCAAATTTTCCTTGTTTGGCTCAGTTTTTGCGTGTCTTGTAGTAGCATTATTGTTATGATGGTGTAGATAGGAATGATGACCTCGTTTCCCACAGTATCCACAACTTTTCTCACTGTGACATTTTACCGACGTTTCATGAGTCAAACAGTTTTTGCACTTCTGTTTTTCGTTTACGATGTTATTGCGTTCTTGCACTGATAGCGCTTTAAACCCAGCACATTGGTAAATGCTGTGCTCGTGACTTTGGCAAAACCAGCATACGCGTTGATCTACTTGTTTGGCATTTGAATTTGATGACTCATGGCGCGATTTGTGAGCAACCGCTTCTTCCCTCAGAGTGCTTGAAGTCTCCAGACACTTAAACCTTTTTTCTAAGAATTGCATCATTGACGAAAATTCTTGTACCTTGTTAGGCTCTATTAGTTGATGTTCGTATTTTTCATCGGTTTCTGAGTCCCATATTCTACTAAGTATCCTTGTCAAAATCGGGTCCCAAGTGGAAATGTCGATGTTTTGATTTTTTAGGGCTTCTAGGTTTTCGTTGAATGTATCATGGAGATTTTTTAAGTTCGCGGCATTACTTTTCTTTATTTTCGACATACTCAGAATATTATCAATGTGCTTAGTAATGATTAGTCTCTCATTTTTGTATCGCCTTGTCAACAAATTCCATGCAGTTATGTAATTTGCGTCACAGACTGTTAAATGCTTGATCAGCTTTGCGGCGTCGCCTCGTACATGCGTTTTTAAATACTGCATTTTTTCTGTGTCACTCAGCGATTTATCTTCGTGTACTATTTTCAAGAATAAATCATAAAAGGAATTCCATGACTCATAACTTCCACTGAATGTTGGAATTATTATTTGTGGTAACTTAATCGAGGTTTTATGATTGTTTTGTTTCGATTTTTGACCTATTATTCCAAATAATTTTTCCATCACAAGGTCGAATTCCGTTTGCGTTCTTTCAAACATATTCTCTTGAAAATAGCTGTGTTCCAACGTACTATCTTCCATTAAAATGAGTACATGCGTTTCTTCAATTTCTTGCCATTGTTTTTGGATAGTAGTCATTAATGATTCTAAGTACCAACTTGCTTTCTCTTCAATAATTGCTTGTGTTGCCGACTGTAACTTTTTCTGCATCTGATTAATCCGAAATAGTTGAATAAATAGTTTGGGTGAGCTCACGCCTTCTTCCTCTTCGGTTTGTAAATCTTCTGGCTCATATAGTTGGTTCACTACCTGTAGTCTTTTCTCACACTTCAACAGGTATTCAATAGCCTGCGTATACAGTGTATTGATAGACCCAAAGTAGTTGGTAGTGATGTATTTGTGATCACACAACACATCTTGGTCTTGTAGTCGTGAATGGTTTTTGGACGTTCTAGTAAATACTTCTGTGAGTCGAGTTTTTCTCTCCGTGATATATTTTTGAGTCTTCCTTGATGCTGAATCTTTCTTGATGTTGGTGAATATTTGTCTTAGTTCATTGTAATCTGCTTCTTGGCTTCTTATAACTTCGTTTATCTCTTGTATGTCCATCTTTACTGCCCTTTGGTATTATAAACGCGACTTCTCAAATATCGGTGAACCCGTTTGTTGGTACCGAATTCCGATCCGCAATCGTTCAAATGGCGTATTAGTATATCAGTACCTTTACTAGCGCTTGTTGAGTACGCTAGCTCGAAGTACGTCTAAACGTTACTCAGCCAATATTGGTGTAGGACAAAAAGAAGAACGTTTTATATTTATTTAATTGTATGTATATAAACGTTACTATGTTAAAGTACCAATTACACAAATTCCCTGGTTTCCTAAAATCGCTCGAAGGACCAAAATGTACACACCGGGACTTACAGCTTAGTACGGCCGTTATTCCAAGTGCGTACGATGTGACTACGTTTGAGACAATTGAGCCTGGATCAGTACCTAAACCCAACTGACGCCAAACCTAGCCCAATAGTAACTACCTAGCACCCTATTATCCTAGCCCTATGGTAATTACCTACTTAGCACCCTAGTAAAAGTTATCCTAACGCCCTAGCCTACCATACAAACCATACCAAACGTAAGTTACGTTGGTTACACGAGAGGGAAGTCTGTTACAAGGAGACCTACGGTAACAGACGGAATTTGGGTAGGAAGAGGGTGTTGTGTACGTCGTGCAATGTACACAGGAAATGGTTTTCTTACTGCCGATCCCACAGACTCATAGGACCGATGATGGCTAAAGGTGTCTTGGCCACAGTAAGAGGAGGTATAGGAGATAAATCACACTCGACTCCAGCTTGATGACTAGTTTATTACAGTTATGAACTTAATTATATACAATTTTTGTGGTAAATACACATTGATACCCATTTACATGTGTGCCGTGTGTGTATCGAGCCGATGAAGCGAAGATCTCAGTAGGCCACCTCTTAGCGCTGACGGTGTGCCGGTGTTGCCGGCGCGTGGAACAAATGTATGTCGCTCTTAATGCTGACGCTGTGATGCTGTTGTTGGCGCGTGTAACTATTGTAATTATGTTCACGGTTGAACAAGCTTCAACTTTTCCAAAATAACCCATAATAGAGTTATTAGCTCTTGAAACAGTGTAACTTTAAATAAAGGTCAGAATAATCAGATCCTAAGATTTCTACAACTTATTCTGTTTTTACTCGTTCTTACGAGCTGATTGGCTCTGTTACATATGCAGTTGTTATCCATTTGTTATAGCTGTTGGTTCTCCTATTTATAAATAAATAAATAATCCAGAAAACTTACTCCTGTTCTGTCTCCAGTAGTGCAATGTCATGATACTTGGAAGGTGCCTTATACTCCGGATGAGTAATGATCCTCTTGATTTTGTATATTTTCCAGTCTTTTTTGGGGTCAGTTCGTCTCAGAAGACCGAGGGCAGCAAATGTTATATTTCCTCTGGAAAGAGTATCTTTTGGATTAGTCAGAATCTTTAGAAAAAAATACGCTTTCTAATATGATATGTAACTGCTGGGCAAGACGTTCAAGTGATTACAGAGAAAACAAATTAATAAAATGAAGGAAGTTATTTAAAGTATGGCACGAGTGATCACGACGCGATTTTGCAGAGCGACGGTACTAACGCGAAGGGAACAAGTTTTTCGATGCATGTCCCATCACCCGAGGTCGTAACCGGGGCTCAGTGTAAGGGCAAATTTGTACTTACAGTGGCCCTGTAGATGTGCAGTGCGCTGCAGTAAGTATGAATCTCTCGCTGATCACAGAGCCTCCACACAACCACTGCGCGGTCTCCACGTCGTCTCCATAACCGAGTAATGCCTGAAAATAGTTAGATATTTTGGCGTTCACAAGACGTTGAACTGGACCATATTTACGGTATTATGTTGAACTCATATTGTTTCACTGCAAGGTGCTCTTCAAAAAGCAGCAACCGCTATAACAGACTGCAGCAACTCGACTGGTTTCTATGTAACTATATGAAAACGGGAACCAGTTATATGGAAAGCATTCGTTACATTCGGCTGCGGTTGTGTCATCTTCTGAAACTAGATTTTTCCATAATAAACTTACCATGTGTGGAAATTCCCATCGTTCAGCGTTTCGACCGCCGACGGCTAATGCAATTCCAAAGGTGAACTCATGGCACTTCCGGTCCTCCTTCCAAATCTTCGTCAGTTTTACATTGCCATTTCCACGACATCTGTACGGTAGCTTTTCAAAATATTCATAACATTCTGGAAAACACAAACAAAAAAGAATGTGACAGGTAAAAGTTCCGAGTTTACAATGCCTTATGTAAAGATGTGTCGAACCCCGCAGGAAAAATATGTGCGTCTATGTATTTAATAGGGTATAAATGGACCCTCTAAGAAGACTGCTTCCCCACGGACCAACTGGATGGCACAACTAGTTGTGCCATCGGGAACGCTATTGCAAGCTCCTTCCCCACGGCAAAACTACGTCCTGACTACTTTGCACTGACCTGCACGCGCATAGAAAAATTCTCCTACCCATCTTTGGAAAATTCCTAAAGTTTTATTCTAAATCATCAAATTTAATCGTTTTTCCAAATTCTTTTTCAAATAGTTGTGTAGTTTATTAACCGAATTCAAAAAGGAGGAGGTACTCAATTCATCGGAACCTTTTTCTATTTTTATGTATGTTACCTTCGTCATTTATGAACCGATTTGAAAAATTCTTCTTTTATCTAAAAGGATATACTTCCCGATTGGTTCCATAGAAATTTCATCAAAATCGGTTCAGTAGTTTGGTTTTTTAAATCAAAATAGCCGGAAAAAACATGTCATCCAAGTAAAAGAAATTGCGAAATAGATACTTGAGAAGGATTTGTGTGTGATACGATAGCTAAAAAGGGTAAAATGAAAACTTTTTTTGCAAAAAAAACCGACTTCCAAAAAAAAACACTAAAAAAGTGGAAAAAACTTTACTTTCGGAAGTCGGTGACTATTGTTTGTTTTATTGACTTTTTTGCCACCGACTTCCGAAAGTAAAGTTTGGAAGTCGGTTTTTTTTGCGAAAAAGTTTTTATTTTTTTATCGAAATAATGTTTTATTGAGTCCCTTCCGACCAACTATTCTATTAACAGGTATTCCATACAGCGCTCACCAAAAGTGAGATCACAGTTAGAAAGGTACACAATGACTATTGGAAAATATCGATACGTATAAAAAATAATGTTCGAGGTGGCGCAGGAGAACCTGGAGACATATGGGGGAGCCCAAACAATAATTAAATTTTATCTTGAATTCATGTAACCCTAGTACTTTTTATGATAAACAGGTTCTGTAAAAACGGTTCGTGGACAACCAAGCATTTTGTATATCAAACCAAGCAAAAAGATTGTTTTGAAACGACTGCCGTACTAATATCGTCCAGTGCAAAAAAAAATATCGCAATAACGGGAAGACACGTGTCTTTCGGCTGTGTAAGGGTGTATTTACCGCGCAAAAGTATGTAGGTATGTAATCCGCAAGTTTTCTTGCTACCCACAAATCTCGGGTTCAATCGTCCTCTCAATGCTAGGACCTGAACCACTTAATGACTACTTAAGTCAGGTTTTTGATCTTCAAAAGTGCCTGTTATGGTCTAATTGAAATTGAGTTTGAGCTTATTCCATATTATTTTGATTATTGATGTACTGTGTAGTAAATATTACTTACTGTTCACAGCTATCGAGTCCTCTATATTCTCCAATATTCCAAGCGGTCCAACGGCGCTGGTCCTGGAGCTGTCAACACGAAATGTGGCAAAGGGAGGATTTGAAGAAATGAGTTATACTGATAAGATTTTGGTCGCTTTCGGTTATACTGGAAGCCGAAACCAACAGAGGTAGAGGAAAAGATGATGAAATCATAGATGGGGTTATGCCTGAAATCATCTCTGCAGGTTGACCGGCAGTCGTACTACGGGGAGTTTGTTCCACCACTTCTACTCCTCAGCTAAAAGACTAGGGTAAAGTGTATGTTTACGAATGTTATGTAGATAGTTGCTGGGTTATAGGTTACATGCAAACCAATAACTTTCCCATTGATATGAATTTATTGGAGTAAAGCTGTGACCGAGTGCCGTGCAAGAATGTAGACCGCATTGTTGCCATCACAGGAATGTATGGTTGAGGCTGACACAAAAACGTGGAGCTTGGCATGAGCAAAGGGAGCCCTATACCCAGCAGTGGGTGAAGTCGGGCTGTGGATGATGATGACGATAATATATTGTACTGCCTAACATCAATCTCAATCATCAATCGTCAGTATGTGACGAACTGACAAATAAATCTAAACTAAATAAATATAATTAGCCATTAAAGGGCAATGCAACTTTTCCCATACATTGCTGGCATGTTTTTTTTTTCTTTTAGCCAAAAGTGAAACCTAGGCCATATGTTAGAGGATTGTATGAAAAATCAATAGCAAAAAGAACTAGGTCTACCAACCACAACCGTACCAAGTTAGAGAGTGTTTAGTAGATTGCTATTGTTTTTTTATCAGGCGTTACTTTTCATAATTAAAAATACTCCGTGTGTAATATTTTAAGTTTCCCATTTTTAAATACTACTCGGCAACTCTAATGAGTCATTCCGCGTCCTCCGCTTCGTACCAAGTTAGAGAGTGTTTAGTAGATTGCTATTGTTTTTTTATCAGGCGTTACTTTTCTTAATTAAAAATACTCCGTGTGACCGTGTGTAATATTTTAAGTTTCCCATTGTTAAATACTACTCGGCAACTCGTACAACGTCACTACTCGTGCAACTCGTTGTCTATCTATCATTTATCTATATTTAATTAGTAAATAAACGTTTTCACTGTGTAATAAACCCATAAGGTCCATGTGATTGTTTAATTATGGTGTCTGCTTTGTGGGCAGTGAAAGAAAGTGATATTATTATTGTTCTGTGATGATTGACAAGATAAACAAAGGTTTTTGTAAAACCAGAAGTAATAGTTATTTAATAAATGGTTTCGGTTTTTATGGTTGTTTCATTTCTTTTTTGTAAGAATATTCCATAGTACAATTTACAAAAGTAACCCAGACCTTTATTATAGTGGAAACGCGTTAAATAGTGTTTCAATAGCGATCATCGCAATACACGCGTACCCACTAACGCGTATCTATTCGATTGAATTATCATTTTTTTTTCGTTTTAGTGATTTCAAACTGCCAATGAGAAAAAAATATGGCAGTAACAACCAACTTGAATCTATTTTATCAATGTATATATCAAAATATCACGTATGATTGTATTTTCTTGGAAAAATAGATCAACGCCTGACAAAAATATACTAGCAATACTTCAATATGTATCTTCGTTCGGTTAGGGTTTATGGACCTGGTTCTTTTTGCTATTGATTTCTCGTATTGTCCTTTATCATATAACCTAGGTTTCATTTCTGGCCAAAGAAAAAAAGTAAAACATGCCAATAGTTTGCATACCCCTTTTAAATCCGTCATTGACTATAAGACTAGTATATTAAATGTATTAAGATAAAATTTTAAAGAGCTGGGGATTTTGTGAATAAATAAAGGTAGCAAACTTAAAAAAAAAACACTTTGGACGAAGAAAATCATAGTAATAAAACCTGAATTTAATGTTCAAATATTACTTGATGTATGTATATCATCTGCTTAGCCTTCTCCCATCTCGATTGGGGTCTAACCGGATGCAGCTGGATACCAGTATTTTACATGGACCGACTAACTATCTGACTTCCACAAGCCAGTCAGTGCAGGGAAACACGATGATACCCCATGCTAAGACTGGTTGTCAGACTTTCAAGCCACTGACTACCTGTAACGACTAGCAAAGATCTACAAATGACAGTCGGGACCGATGGCTTAACGTGCTTTCCGAAGCACAGACATATCTGATGTTAAAATATCTAAATGTAATGCTTACGCAGTCAAAGGAATGAGGCAGTCAGTGCAACAGACTACAGGCTCATTGCCTTTGTAAGAACAGATGTCTGAAAACTCTGGGAATTGTTCCTTGCGATAGCCAGCATTAGTCTGGAAAAGAAGAATTCAGAACATAATTAATTAACACTATATGACATCAAACCTGTTTCTCGGAGGGTTTGGCGGAGGTGTACCTGTATGACACATATGTATTTCGCTGGTAATGATTAATTCGCAGATGGAGCACCTATTGCCATCGTAAGAGCACAAATGTAGACTCCGGGTTTCTTTTGAGATACTCTACATGGAAAAACCCACTAACGCTTTGCCCGATCTGGGAATCGAACCATAAGTCATACTCAGCATTTAGCACTTGAAACCTACCTCTTCATTTTTGTTATGGTACAGTTAGGAAATAAAAAAAGTTTGTTTTTCTGATTTCTTCTTAAACCTAGTGGTCGCAAGGGTGCCTTCTGAGCGAGGGATCCTATCCTCGATCCTCAGGTCAAACATGGTGTCTTTTGGTTCTTTCACCTATGACTTCGTATTTGAGCCTGGTTAAACCTGTATATTTGTTTACAAATTACTTACATATAAATAAGTGATTGCATCTGATGGACATCTAAATACGTTAACACAAGTGCCATTCAATCCATTTGTGGTACAGGGAGAGTCTGAAATAAAAGAATTAACAAGAGATAGATTGCAAGAGATATAAACATTGACAAACAATTCATTAGAACTTAAGGGATCAGTAAGTTAGTGTTTTACTATTTGTAAGAACAAAACATACATACATAATTGTGTAGGCAGAAATTACAAAACGCTACTTGCTACGATCCTTACATACTTCTTTCGTCTCATCCACGTTCATACATCTGGTCATACACGCACGCCGGTTGTGAGTACTACGCACCTGACCTTTCTGAAGACCCTGCATTCTCCAAGCATCAACATACAAATCGCGCTAGCTCATCATCTGCTTAGTCTATTCAAAATTAAATATATTGTGGTCGGATACTGTGTAACCACATCGATGACAGGAGTGTTGCTGGGACTTCTTCTTCCCAGCTAAAACACTAGGAAGGGGCGAAGGGCGCGCGTTTTGGGGGACTGTCTTTTGTAAACTTTGACGTTCAAAAAGTGCTGATTAATTATCAGCCTAATTTGAATAAATGACTTTTGATTTTGTTTTTTTGATGGGCTTCCATCAGGGAAGGTCCATGTCATACTGATATTTAGTTAAACTGAAAGCTGCCCCCAACATAGGTGGGAGAAAGCTAGACTGATGATGATGCCGATGGTTAGACATGGGGCAGAATTTGAATGAGATATAAAAAAAATATCTGGTAGTAAGTGCAAGTACATTTCACACACGGTAAAAGGAGCACTAAAACTTCGTGTTTTTTTTTAATACTAAATAGGCTTGCGTTTGGCCGCAACTCGCCTGATGTGAAGCGATGATGCAGCCTAGGGTGGAGCACGCTTGCCTAGAAGAAACTGATTCACTCGAATTTTGAACAGATCCAGATTATAGTGAGCAGGAAACAGAGAAGCCGGCAGCGAATTCCTCATTCTTGAACTGCATTCAAGGCTTATGACTTAGGACATAATTACAAAAAAAAAAATCTTTTATGTTTACATAAAAGATTTTATACCTTCAGCAAGGTTGAGCTCGCACGAAACGCAACACAAAAACGTAAGCACACACAATACGAGTAATATCACACATTTATCGTCCGCCATCATTTTGAGATGCGCTCACAAACTTGCGGCGGAGTTTGACGATCGTCGATTGTTGGCACTACAAAGAAATTAATACGTTTGATTTGATTCTAAAAATAATCTTTGTATATAATAAAAACAAGTTTCGGTGCATATATTATATACTTATAATACTTAACGTATTATACAGGGATACTTTTCATTCATCATCCAAATTTTAAAATCGAGGACTTTTAATTAAATTATTTTCATATGTGAAACATTCTAATCAAATAATAACAAAAACAAAAAAAAAACATTCAAAAGAAAATATCCGAAAAAAAACAGAATGTAGAGACACGCAGCAAGGTTATTGACCTCGCTCGCTGCGACTGATGTAGGTACCTACGCGGTGTTACTTAAAAGGGTTGATTCCAATTTTCCCTTCATACTTTACGGGCTTAGGACCGACATAATAAAATGAATGTGAAATTACTGGTTTTTATTATGGCGTATTTAAAAAATTGGAATCAACTAGCTATTTACAATAATTAAACTTACCTACCAAATAAAGTCGATTAACCTACAAATCACGTGTACTTCAGTAATTGTTCAAAATGGAGTCCGTTTCTCTCAATACACAAACGTGCACGTTTTTCTAAACTATTTTTTAATAAATTTAAAGTATCTGTTTGATTTTTAATGTCATTAAATGCTATTATTATTTTACTACGGAGGTCCTCAACACTTTGTGCTTCTTCAACGTAAACACGTCTTTTGACTTCACCCCATAAAAAAAAATCAAGCGGAGTCAAGTCTGGTGACCTGGGAGGCCATGGTACAGGCCCTCCGCGACCAATCCATCTATCGCCATACTTATTATTTAAAAAGTCACGCACTGCACTTGTGTAATGAGGTGGTGCACCATCATGCTGATAATAATGATTGTTGTAGTATGAAAGTGGCACCTCGTCTAGTAAGTCTTCAATAACACCACGTAACATGTTTAAATAATTCGTACCCGTCAAGCGTCCTTCAATAAAAATCGGTCCCACGATAACATTATCAATAATACCCGCCCAAACATTTACACTAAAACGCACTTGGTGGTAGTTATTTCTAATAACGTGGGGGTTGCTTAACGCCCAATAATGTTCGTTTCGGCTGTTATAAATTCCGATTCGCGTAAATAATGCTTCATCTGTCCACAAAATGTTACAATTAATGTTTCTTAACAGCCATTCACAAAACTCGATTCTAGCGGGTCCATCGTTATCATGAAGAGATTGCACTGGTTGGTAATGGTATGGGTGATAACCAGAAGAGTTCAGCAGCTTCCACACGTAATACTGACTGACACCGAAGCGCCGAGCAGCGTCGTTAGTGCTGGCGCAGGGGTCACGTTCGAAAAACTCGAGTATTGAATTTTCGACTGCTGGTGTTATTTCGTTATGACCGCCACGGCTTGTTGCATGGGCTGGTGTGGTAAACTGCCCATAATCTAACAACCTTTGATTTGCTGCTAAAATTGTTTGTCTATTAGGCACTCGCGAATTAATTCTTCGTCTTTGTAAACGCGGTAAACTTTCTGTACGGTACATTCTTTGCGCACCATTTAAACTTTCACCACTTAAAAGATAGCACCTGACCATTTCATAATACTCTGCATTAGAATAAAAAGTCGCCATGTCGTGCGATGATGATCGACCGGAATTCGGAAGCGAAAATGCAGCGAGAGCGACAAAAAAAATGGCACACGTTCGCACGTAACTAGGTCACGGTCAACTAAACCAAAAAGCGGCCGCGCGGCGGCGCCGGCGCATGGCCGGCCGGGGGCTGTGCGGGGTGCGACGTGTGAGGGAGGGGGGCGTAGTGCGTGCTGTTTGTGTGCGTTGCCGAATTTTGAGGTAAGCGCGTGTGCAGTCAAGTTCAACGACCTATTGTTGAACTGTATTTATTCCACACGTTGTGATTTTAGTAGCGGACAATGGTGAAAATCATGTAATTTTTTTTAATTTTTTTTATTTCATTAATTGATAAGGTTATCGATTCCGAATCATTTCTGAAAATTTGGATGGTGGTTGCAAAATAACCCTGTATAGCAATGATTGAGTTATTCGTCGGATTTTTCCTCTATTGAATCTTTAAATGCGATAAAACCGGATCGTATTTCTACGCAGATCTGTGTTTTAAGCCAAAATCCTCGTTTCAATCATGATGTTGAATCCTGGAATTTTAATTGCTTGCAATAGGAAGTCAATCTACAATGTCAAGCATAATTTCCTAGCAAAATTCTGCAGAGGAACTTGTCACTAATCTTTTTCTTCTTCGTGTAGCTGGCACGCCAGTATTTTATATTTTGTTGTAACTTTTTTTTTTGGGACAAGCCTGTCACTCTAAACCCAAACCACAACAACTACTGAAATCCAGAATCAACAGTGGTGACCACCATAAAAGCGCCGAGACAATGAAGCTCGATGAAGTCCCAGAGATGGGGATCCCGCGAAATTAATCAGAAAAGAATATCGGAGGAGTAGGTAAAACATAATTAAACCAAAATTTGTCACAAACTTTGTTCCACTTCACTTTCTCTACATCTCTCCTTACCTCCTATCTTCTATCGCTCTGAGTCCCAAAATTTGCACAGCCACAGTGACCTCTGCGCTGTCAACGACTTATTATCGACATTGTAAATGAAAGAGGTCACGGGTAACGTGTTTGTAAATCGTATGATGCTTATGCAGATCCATCCAGTTATCAAAACCTGTTGGTTCTCTCAGAAATATGAAATCATTACCTAAACTGATACCGACACATAAGTGACTGTAGTATGATAACAAAGACAACAAGAAGATTTTAAAAAGATTTCGATAAAGGTTTTGATGAAAAACAGGAAAAACAAATAAAAATACTAAAATATAAAATGGATTTGAGACGGTGTATTCCCGCTGTACCCACCATAACAAAAACGGGGTTTTATGCTGCATTAAGAGGATTACACGTTTAATAACCGAATTCATTAGGTAGGTACAGTCGAATAATCTATTTGGTAAAACTACAGGCAGTGTCCACAATTTCGTGAGTATAGTGAGTAGTCTATTCTTTTACATTACTCCGTCAAGCATGCCATAAGCTAGTTCGCCTGTACATAATGTAGCACGTCTTCTATGTTTCTTAACTAAATAATTTATCAATTCATTGCTGGTCCTTCTTCCTGCGTGCTTCGGTTTCTTCAGGCCACACGATGCCCTCGATCCAGGGCACGTAGTACGAGACCCTGGTGTACATGCCGGCGGAGCCGATGATGCCGCAGTCCTTGCCCCGTGCACCCACCACGTGGTACAGGCATTTAGAATTGCTCACTTGTGGAAGGCCACCGCTATCACCCTGTGGGATTACAAAAAATAACTTTGTTACAGTTTTCGTCCTCTTCGGCCTCTCTGTTCTGCGCTTTGTTGGTCTGTTTCTGTCCTGCAATTAGGATGTTCACGCCATATACGCCTCAGTAGAAAACAAACACTGGCTCATGCGTTTACCTTTTATTTATAGTCAAGGTGCATGTTTGTGGCAACTAGCCATAACCTAGCCCTTACTTGTTCAGTTCTTAAATCTACAAAACAGAACGTATTTGGAAACCTCACGAGTCGGTTAATCACCAACAAATTCCTGTCTTTGTCCCATTTTTTTTTGTAATGGCAAATCTCAATCTTTGTTATTTTACTAGTAAGCTCATCCAAATGTTACGATGCACACTTAAAGAAGAACATTTTATATATCCTAGAGACTTAGATTTTTCTTATTTAATTTTTTCGTTTCCTTGATTGTCCTACCTCGCAGGTGCCGACTTAATTTTCTTACTTCTCTTCTCCTGTTTCGCAATCCGTGCAGCAAACAACAGGCTCATAATCCTTATAGGAACAGATGTCTGGCAGGTCTGGAATCCTGTACTGAACTGGATTGAATCTTGCATTAATATGCTTGAAAAGTTGGAAAGCATCCGGTGTTAGACTAGAGGCCGACCATAACAAATATTTGAAAAGGCTACTCAGATGATTATACCTATGCAGTTTCGTGGCAGATACATGATCCGGTTGAAATGATATTTTTGGGCGCTTTGCTTTATGAGCAACTAAAAAAAACCGACTTCCAAAAAAAACACTAAAAAAAGTGGGAAATAACTTTACTTTCGGAAGTCGGTGACTATTGTTTGTTTCATTGACTTTTTTGCCACCGACTTCCGAAAGTAAAGTTATTTCCCACGTTTTTAGTGTTTTTTTTGGAAGTCGGTTTTTTTTTGCAAAAAAGTTTTTATTTTACCCTTTTTAGTTCAAATTCCATCACACACAAATCCTTGTCAAGTATCAATTTCGCAATTTCTTTTACTTGGATGACATATTGTTTCCAGCTATTTTGATTTCAAAACCAAACTACTGAACCGATTTCGATGAAATTTCTATGGAACCAATCGGGAAGTATATCCATTCAGATAAAAGAAGAATTTTTCAAATCGGTTCATAAATGACGAAGATATGAGGTAACAAACACAAAAATTTCCAGCTATTTTGATTTCAAAACCAAACTGCTGAACCGATTTTGATGAAATTTCTATGGGACCAATCGGGAAGTAGATCCATTCAGATAAAACGAGAATTTTTCAAATCGGTTCATAAATGACGGAGATATGAGGTAACAAACACAAAAAAAAAAAAACATACAACCGAATTGAGAACCTCCTCCTTTTTTAGAAGTCGGTTAAAAAACTTATTGTAAATGTGAGAAATAACTTTTTAATTGAAAAAGATTATAAAAAAATACTTACATAAATATACGACAGTGCAGCCGAATTACATTTGAAGATATTTACACAGATACCTCGTACGCCTTGCGTGACACAAGGAGAGCTTGTAATAAACATTCGACTGTGGCAATAGGTCCATTTGGCGACAGGCAAATGTTATCTTAGAAAAAAAATGCCTCGTAAACCAAGAGTTCTAATGTCATGAACTAAGTTTTGGTTCATGCGTCTTATAGTGCATTTTTTGTCTTTATTCTAGTGGAGACCCCGATCGGCATTGCGGAAGAGAAAATGTCCGGGGTTGCGGTGTGAAACATCGGACAGCCGGGCACAGATTATTTTATTTGTATCACAACATGCAATGCAACATTATTCATACATTTTAATTTTAATGTGTTCGCGAACACACAAACACAACTGAGCGCACACTACGTGCTTACCCGGATCATGGAAATTGCGTATTGCATTGCTTGTTGTGTTGTAAATAATCTATGTCGTGCGAGTGCATTTGTTTCGACTTTCGGGGAGCGATCTGCCAGGGCCGTTACCGTAAATACTAGAAAGTATGTTTCTATGGCTGTCACAGTGTTTTGTGGCTGTGGTGGGTGCGCCTTTTCCTAAGTTTTCGCCGGTTCTGTTGCCGAAAAGCAAACTGCAAACTGAATTGTGATAATGTAACAGATACTGATACCAAATTGGCTATACCTAAATGCCGATTAAATAACACATAATTATGTTATTTAATCGCTGTGTTTTAACCACAAAGAATGCTTTTAAATATTTGCAACAGCCGTTTGATATTTGGATAAATAAAAGACAAAAAGTTTTAAGCTCCGGCTAATTTATGCGATAAAAAAAACCGGTGAAAATTATGAAGTTATTTAATCTACTGTTTCGTTTGCAACCATTTATTAAGCCACAGTTGGTCCTTTTTCTTCTTCGCTTCAGTTTCTTCAGGCCACACGATGCCCTCGATCCAGGGCACGTAGTACGAGACCCTGGTGTACATGCCGGCGGAGCCGAGGATGCCGCAGTCCTTGCCGTATGACGTCACACCAGCTATGGTATACGTGCATTTGAACTGATTCGTTTGCAGAGGTCCACCGCTGTCACCCTGCAGTGAGGAAAGTGAACTTGAAACTAATAATCTAAACTATCAGACAGATGTGTTGCTGGGAGTTTGTTCCGCCACTTCTTCTTCCCAGCTAAAACACTAGGAAGTGGTATGTAAAGGGGTTTTAGGCGGCTGTCATTTTGGCGTTCAAAATGTGCAGATTATCAACCTTAATTGAATAAGTTATCGGTACATTGTAGGTACCTACTGCCTGTTTTTGATTTGTGGAGCCTTCTGCCTGCGACTGAAAGTAGACTTAGGGCTCACCAGAACATTTTACTTCGGGGCGATGGTTGTACATACATACAAGAAAAAATAACAGTTTAGTGGACTGTAACATAATAATATGCATAAAACTTTTCGTCTAAATCTTAATGGGATGCAATTAATTTTAAAATTTAGTTTACAACATATATTTCTATTATTAAACAACATTATTAGTAATTAAATTATTTTGATCAATACATATACAAGTAATGTTTACCTCACAGGTGTCAATACTTTCCGAATGACTGCCGTAGCACATCTGTTTTTCATGGTCGTACCCGTTGATCAAATGTCTGTGTGGTTGATATATTGCTGCACATTCAGTTTCACTGTATTCATCTAGATATACCTGAAATGAAATTATTAATTAAAAAAAACTTTAAAAAAATAAGCTTTTATAAAAAAGCACAAAAAAAGGTGAAAATAAACCTTGGAGTAAATAAAAATTAAAAAGGAACAGATTTCATAAAAGCTTGTCACGTACAGTTTTTCTTTGCCTCTTTTCATCACGTGACAAGCTTTTATAGAATCTATTCCTTTTTAATTTATTTTTTAAACTTTTAGTTGCCGTAATTATAACTGGTAACGCATCATTATCTCAACACTTTTTCCGTATCCGGCCTATTAATCATTGAGGACTTCCATTTCAAGGAGACGATCCTGGTTGCCGGATGAGGTCATTTAAAATCATCTGTATCTATCAAAATATTGATTATACGAAGTTTCGTGTCCGTGCTATTAACCGTTTAGGAGCTCCCTCATGAGAAGACGATCCTGGCTGAAGGATGAGTGCATGATAGAAATCATGTTTATTTATCAAAACTGAACACGTCTACGATTTTTCGTGTAAATGCCATTTACTGTTGAAGAGTTCCCTCTTGAGGAGACGACCCTGGCTGTAGGATGAAGTAATTGTCTGTCATAAAAATATATATCGTAATCAGAACCATGTGCTTGTTCTTAGCATTTTAGTGTTTTTTTTTTTAATTAAGTTTTTTACCGCAGTCGGGTTTTTTAGTTTTTTAAATTACATTTTTTTTTATTTCCAGCTTTTAGTTTACAAATGTGAAAGATTTCGCAGACGATTAGCCAAACAAATTTTTACCGCCTTCACCGCGTGGAGGTACTCCAAGCTTATGTGACGGTGTACATAATAGTTGTAACACTCACATTTAGCCAGTTAAGTTTAAGTTTAATGTAATAGAGGGCTAACCTATCAAACCGGTACAAAACCAGACTCCGTGGCTGCTACTGAAGAAGTTTTAATACAAAAACCCAACATCATTTTGCTGAACCTGGGAATCGAACCCATGAGTTGAATAGTCCCGCTTGCGACCAACGAGGCATCTGACAAAATGAGTTGAGAAATTTAAAAGTACAGTTATGTAAGAATTAGAATAGCTTGGGTCAGTAAGATCTACTGAATGCTTTTAGCGGTTTCTGTGAAGAATATCGGCTGAGATATCCACTGAGAAGAATATCAGCTATTTATGAGTCATTAATATGTATTTATGGTTTATCGTGGTGCTAGGCAATTGGCCTTGCTCCACTTTATTGTAGCTATTCTGTTACAGTTTATATTCATTTGAAATGTTACAGTGTATATTCATTTGAAATGTTATCATTACACACATATTGTACACATTTATCTTTATGACTTGGTGGTTGATATAATAGGTTATGAAATTTTGCTCTTTTTTGCCTTGGTAGAACCTCACTACGTTGCTTAAAGTAATGCATGTGGCTCTTCGTGAGAATGCAGATATCTTTTATATATGTACAGGGCAGTGGAAGAATTTTATATTTTTGAAATAGAGGTTTACAACTACCTAAAAACCATCCCTTGTTTATAACCCAGATGCAACGTTTTTGAATTTTGAAAACTCTGTCGGCATCGGTGGAGTTTCCCCACATTATCAGTCCAAAGCTGAGCACAGATAACACATAACCATCGTAAGCCGAAAGACCAGCTTCTACAGAAACATTATGTCTTAATTTTTTAAAGCAAACACAAACCTATCTAGCTTCTTCTCATGTTCCACATGAGCTTTCCAATTTTAATGAGAATCTACAATTATGCCCAAAAATTTCAGTTCATTCACTTCTTGTACCTTTTCGTCATTGTGACTAATGTCTAAAGATAACTGCTTGGAATTATAGGAATTAAGTTGCATTATTCTTGTCTTACTTATGTTTATATTTAAATTATTACTTTCCATCCAACTTATTATGTCTGATAAGGTTTTTTCTGTCACTGATATAATATTTTTTATCCTGACATTTTATAATAATAGTGGTATCATCTGCAAAAAGGATACATTTTTGCAAAGTAGCCTCCGGAAGATCATTTATATAAATTAAGAAAAGTAAAGGGCCGAGAATGCTACCTTGAGGCACACCACACTTATTTATTAGAGCTATTGATTCAAACTTTTCTTTATAATAAATTGTGTCATTTTTCTTTATATTTTTTGTAATCTCTGTACGCTGTTTACTGTTACTTAAATAGCTTGATATCCATTTATATGTTTTTCCCCTTATGCCGCAGAAGTCCAATTTATTTAGGAGCTTCGAGTGATTTACAAAATCAAACACCTTATTCATGTCTAAAATAGAGACACCACTGGATTGCCATTGTTTTGGTTTTCTGTTACAAGTTTTATCAAGTTAAAGATCGCAAGAGCAGTTGAACTACCTTTATGGAAACCAAACCGCTCCTTGCATAATATATCATGCGTACAGAGAAAATCATTCTGTTTGATATGAAGGTATGTGGATAATCTGATTTCCTTAGTTACTCCTCTGTTGTTTTTTTCTGATTAATTTCATTGTGGGATCTCTAAGACCGTTAAATCTGGGGTTCGTCGAGCTTTTTCATCTCGACGCTTTTCTGCTCTCCACTGATGATCTTGGCTTTCAGGAGTTGCAGTGGTAAGGAAATATGGTTGGAACCTCGTCCCCAATATAGGTACAAAACACTAAGAAGTAGAAGTAACTATAGGCAGAGTAACTTACAACTTGCAATGTGTCTGCCAGAGCTTGTTTATCTCCTAACCGGCCCCAACCGGATGCCTCAGCCCCGGACTCCGAACCGGTGCCTTCATTCAGACACGCAGGTAGAAGGTCTTTGCCAAAATTGATCCTGGAACATTTAAAACTCAAAGTCAGAGCATTTATTACAAACTAGCTGATGCCCGCAACCTTCGTTTGCATGAAATTATTATAAAATATTATTTCCATATTTGAATTGGATTTTCTTAACAATTTCAAGGGTTTTAATTTTTTTTGCTCGGAACCCTAATTCTTTTTCAAAAATAAAAGTAGCGTAATCAAAATGGGTCTAGCCGTTTTGAAGATAAGCCGGAACAAACAGACAGAGAGACATTTTGAAAAACATGTTTTTGTTTTATGCACCGTATACTTTGACTTGAATGTTTAACAATGATATCGTATACGATAGCTGTATTCTTCTTCTTTTTTAGAAAATAAAAGTATTTATGATCATTGACTGTATCAAACGCTTTCGTCATGTCTAAATTAAGGTGATAGCACACTCTGTTCCCTATAATATGAATGCTTAATGATAATCATCAATGATCTTAACAAAATGTGAGTTTACTTACTCAGTTGCTGTCTCCAAAAGCGCAATGTCATGGTATTTAGAAGGAGCCTTGTAGTCTGGATGAATTATGATCCTCTTGATGTTATATATCTTCCAGTATTCCTTCGGATCGGTTCGTTTTAAAAGCCCAAGAGCAGCAAATGTTATGTTGCCACTGAAATATTTGATATGAAATAATTCATACATTGATTTTTGTTTTTATTTGAATGGCCTTAGAATAAATAAAATACAATAACGCTCTTTGTGTATGCTTCACCTAGGTCCATGATATTACCTGGATCAAAAACTATAAACTTCTCTCTTCTTCTTTTTCCCGCTGAGGTCCACAGAAATATGCTAGGCAAAAGTGTGCTCCGTTAAATATATTCTTAAGAAATGAGGTGGACTTACAGCGCACGGGTGGATGTGCAGTGGGCTGCAGTGAGAATGAATCTCTCGCTGATCACAGAGCCTCCACACAGCCACTGCGCAGACTGCACGTCATCTCCGTAACCGATTAATGCCTGAAAAATAACGCAGTGTAGATGACTTTGACATACCACCATTGAAATATATCTAACTTGCTTTTGTTCCAGGCTTCGCTCCCATTATGTACAGAAATTAACCCACGGGAACGGCACCTCGAGAAACCTGAATGTTACCACTCGTTTTTTGTGAAAAACAAGAGTCTCTACTTTATTCATGACTAAGTTTTGCCTGTGGTTTCGCCCGCATGTATGTCGGATATTATTTCAGGGCAAAGTGCTACCAGGATAGAATTCAGCCAAATTTCTCTTTCAGGTCTTGGTCTACGTTTGTGCCGTACACCGAAATCCATTCAGCCGTTCCAACATGAAAAGGTAACACACAGAGTCACTATCGAGTTTTATACCTTTAGTTTTCCCAGGTAAGTTTACCTGGTATTTTTAGAATCTCACGGGTGTGAATCAATGTTGGAAAATTTTGTAATTGTTTTTTTTTATTTATATAAGTGTTGATGGATGGAGAGGGAGAGGAAGGCCAAAGAAAAGATGGATGGATTGTGTGAGGAATGATATGAAAGAGAATGGAGTAAATGATGCCGGGACAAGGGCAGGAAGATGATGATTTAATGATACTTATCATCTTTCTTCTTGATTTGACATACCACATGAGGAAACTCCCATCTTTGTGCGTCTCGTCCCCCTACTGCCAAGGCTATCGAATGAGAGTATTGATGACATTTCTTATCTTCTTTCCAAATCTTCTTGACTTCAAAATTACCTTGACCTCGGCACGGGTAAGGTAGACGCCCGAAATATTCGAAACATTCTGTAATCAGAATTTACGATGAGGCTTTAGCTAAGTGTAGTTGCTGACTGAATTACAGGTCTTGCTCGAATCCAGCGACCTCTGTGCTGCAATCAACAAAGTCGTGGAGGTGACGAAGTTTTGGGACAGTAAAACATGCACGAAGAAGAAGGAGAAGCGGGCTCCAGTGACTTTCAGACACATTTCACAGCCTAAGGCGATAGACTTGCGACTTCTTTGGTTGAATCCCATAGTGCATCTGCTTTCATTTGGTTTTTTTGTCGCTGTCGTTGTCGTAAGACGTTTGTCGCTTGATTGGTTGCTCGCGGCCAAGAGGATAGTTTGAGGGGATGCTTGAACGATGAAGGCTTACCTATGGTTTTTTGATGGAGATACTGATTCTATTGCTCGCAAGAGCTCAACCACTAACTTCCTTATTAGCTCAAAGGCAGGTACTTACTATTCGAAGCAATGGATTCACCCTTTTTGTGAATAATCCCTGCGGGTCCTACGGCGGATTCACGGTAACTGAAATACAGGACACAGAAATGACCTTCCTAGCAAAAGAAGTCAGTCGTCTCGTCTCAACCATCTGCTATCACTTAACCGACAAAGGGTGTGGGAAGTGATTCATACAAGTTGAATAACTTACAACCTGCCAAACATGAAGTGTAATCGATGGCTCATTACAATAACGTCATGACGGTAAAACTAAACTGCGATAAAAGTTTTAATGTTATGTGTTGGCGATAGTGGACTGCCTCCTTGGTCTAGTCACCTAGTTAGTGGCTGTATGCGCGACTACTGTGGGTCCCGAGTTCGATTTCCAGATCAGGAAAACTGTTAATGGGTTTTTCCGCTAAAAAAATATCTGTAACAGCCAAGAGTATGTCCGAAATTGGATGTTTGAGTCGTAGGTCCTCTCATCTGGTCATGTCGGATTGCCGTTCCAAGAAAAGGAACAGACAGCACGCGCATACTATTGAATTATAAAGTCTTGCGGACATGGCTATAGTTTCCGTTGAGACTTGCCGCCGTGATCGAAACTGAGTGGGGAGAATGGTAGCGTTCCTTATACGATCTCCTTCACAACTACCTAACTGAACTTCATGAGGCATCCCGGTAATGTAAGAGCTGGATAACAATACCAATCTATTACTGTCCCACAGTTGGGCAAATGCCTATTCTCATACTGAGGAGGCAGAAACATTGATCACCACACTTGCTCAAGAGGAGTTGGCAATTTTAGACTTACATTTATTATATATATGTGTACGTCCTGGTTTCCTAACGATGTTTTTCTTCAATAATGTCAGTGATGTGCCAGATAAACTTAGACAATACATATGGATTGAAAAGTCACATTCGTACTTGCCCGGATTTGAACCTACAATCTTTTGCAGGAGAGACGAGGCCTTAACCTCAAGCCCAACACGACATTTTTGTTTACACATGTTTTTTTTTTATTTTGTAAAACTGGATACTTACAATTCATCCTGGTCGATGGCACAGTCGGTACAGCAGACGACTGGCTCATTATTCTTATAGGAACATATGTCTGGTAACTCTGGAAGATTGTATGTCTTCACGTTATAACCTGCATTGGCCTGCCAAAAAAGCTTTGAAATCAAAAGACGAACAAAATAATTAGGCGTTGTTTCCTTCTCAGGACAGTTACGTGATTTTAATATTTAGGGTATGAAGACCAGGGAGTATAGTTCTCTTACTTTCCACCATAGAAAAGAGTGGATCTTCCGACTAGACGGGTGTTATGTCTGGTGGGCTACTGCCCGACAGAGCTGTTGTTAGGCTTTCCAATATAGTGCTAAGTCACGGATAACTTTAACATCGCGATTTTAGTTTTTTGATGTTAGTTCTTCCTTCGTGGCACAGATGGCGCTGTGGTACTTTTTGTACCGTCCGCTACAAAAGTAGTATGTTGTAGACGTAGATAACACGTCGCCGTCAGGCCGTGTCATGCCACGCCACGCGGATGGGCACTACTTTGAATGTTGATGCTAGTGGCAAGCTACGTGCCCAGCTCAGTTATCAGATCACGTGTCACGTTGCTTAGGTGGAAACAGCGCCCTAAGATTCTAGATAATTAGATGGCGAGGCAGTTGGCTATTGTAGCTCGAACATTTGCCTTCGTCTTTAGTGACTACTATTGTAATCATTATAGACTGTTGTGACAGGACTCCCACGACCTCCTACCGGCACCAATCTGCCGAAATTTAAGAGAGTCATGGGAGTAGTTCGTCAACCGGCCTCTTCAGCCTATATGTGAACCAGTTGATCGAGGAGCTCAGCAGGACACATGTCGGATGCTACATTGACGGAACGTGTGTCAACAACATAAGCTATGCTGATGATATGGTTCTGCTGGCCCCTCGGTCAACGCCCTGAGGACATTGGTTAAAATATGTGAGCGCTACGCGTCCGAGTATGGTCTCAGGTACAACACGCAGAAAAGCGAGGTACTGATTTTTAGTGCAGGCAAGCAGAGACCTAGTACAGTGCCTCCGATCATGGTCGATGGAGTGGCCCTGAAAATTGTGAAGACCTTTAAATACCTGGGCCATCTGGTCACGGAGGACTTAAAGGATGACCCAGATATAGAAAGGGAACGTAGGGCGTTGGCGGTAAGGAGCAATATGCTGGCCCGTAGATTCGCTCGATTTACTAAGGAAGTTAAAATAACACTCTTTATCCAATATCCAATCCTTTTACTCGAGCGGCCTGTGGGTTCGGTATACGCAACGAGCCTACAACGTCCTACGAATTCAGTATAATAATGCCTTCTGGATGCTGTTGGGGTTGCCGCGCCACTGTAGTGCGTCACAAATGTTCGCAAACGCGCGTGTTGACGGTTTCCACGCTATAGTGCGTAAGAAAGCGGCGTCATTATTTCAAAGACTGCGCAGTAGCACCAACAGCATTTTGCAAATGATTGCATCCCGCCACGACTGTCCCATACAGGCTCACTGGGTGGGAATAGTAACGGGAAGATTGTGACTTTTTAGAATTTTTTAGATTTTGTACTACTAACTTAGATTATTAAGCAAATTGTTACTAACACTTATATGGATTCTGTCCGAAATAAATGGTTTATTATTATTATATGTTACTTCCACCGTTTACGGGCGCTTGCTTCAATTTCTTGACATCTAAATACTACAAATTGTAACAGCTATAAGTATAAAAGAGCCGAGAGTCACTGGTTCTCCCCACTGTAGCACTATTGTGATAATTTCTTTGTACTGAACCAGACCTTCTAGTTTCGGAGATTCAGAAGGTAGAAATTGATTTTTTTTTTGTATTTTTTTTAAGAATACAAGTTTCATTATAAGTGAACTTTAAATGCCCCCATGACCGCTCTCATGTTGCCTGCGAAATATATGTAAGTGCCGTTTCCGAGCAATACGTGCGTACGTTTTATTCCATGTTAACTGGTTTTATATTATTCTGAGATCCCGCCTAAGATTCACTTTTATCTGCTTATTGAATAAGAATTCTGTAATGAAATCTTAAAAAAAGAATAAGCATTGCGAATGGCTTGCCGGATGGAATTAGGTCAAGTCTACCTTTTATGAAAATACTTTTCATTATTTTAAAAAGGGTTTAGGGTACACCTTCCGCATAACCCTTCCTAGAGCCGTGATGTTATGTTTCTACAACTATAATAGCTCTTCAATCCATACGAACACTATAAAATATCCGATTTCCAAAAAAACACAAAAAAAATAGTGGAAAATAACTTTACTTTCGCAAGTCGGTCACTATGGTTTGTTTCATTGACTTTTTTGGCACCGACTTCCGAAAGTAACGTTATTTTCCACTTTTTTTTTTGTGTTTTTTTGGAAGTCGGTTATTTTTTTTCAAAAACGTTTTTATTTTTCCCTTTTTATTAGTTATAGCATCACACACAAATCCTTATCAAGTATCAATTTCGCAATTTCTTTTACTTGGATGACATATTTTTCCAGCTATTTTGATTTAAAAACCAAACTGCTGAACTGATTTTTATGAAATTTCTATGGGATCAATCGGGAAGTAGATCCATTCATTTAAAAGAAGAGTTTTACAAATCGGTTCATAAATGACGAAGATATGAGGTAACAAACACAAAAAAAAATATAACCGAATTGAGAACCTCCTCCTTTTTTTGAAGTCGGTTAAAAAGAAACTATAAAGGCTTAAAGAACTTACGTAGAGGTAGGTCAGGGCTGCTGAGCTGCACCGAAATATCCCGACACATGTGCCGTTCAGACCTTCAGTTATACAGGGCTCATCTGAAACAAAGCAAGGTATGAAGCATGCTACATTTTCATTTTAATAATTGTTGTTAAAGCCGCCATAGATTTATAGCTGAGATTCCTGATAATTAGATATGAATTTGATTAAAAAAAAATTGCTTAGCAACTCTGTGAAATTTTCAAGACAGACGGTTGGACAGAAAGCATAGCCATAGTACTAGGGTACTGTTGGTACCCTCCCAAAAATATATGGCACGACATAAGCTATCTATAATTATATCAATCCTAAAGTCGTTTTCGCACTAATATCCACTTTAAACCTTCTGGCCAGCCCTGAAATCATAAAATCGATCAACAAACAACAAGATGGACCGGTCTCGACTCAGGCACATAATAAGTTCTACTATAAGCAAAGTTACAGAGGATCACGGACGTGCCAAAAAACTCACCTTCATTAAGATTAAGCTCGCACAACACACTACATAAAAAACTTTGCGTTAAACAGACAATAAATATAAATATGTATTTGCTAACCGCCATGTCCAGCGAGCAAGTAGATCTGAGCGAATTAAACTTATAGTTGCACAAAAAACTTGTTTAAAAAAACAATATATACCTACTCAACTCTGCCTGTTTATGAATGCCTGCTGCCTGCCTGCTTAATATATGTATGATGTCGTGCTGTTGTATATGTATCAGATGGTTTTATTTGTATAAGATGTGGTCGTGTGTGTATAAGATGCAGATTATATATGATTTTGAGCTGATTTTCCTTATAAATTGCATTGATTATTTACATAACCTGTTTTAGGACATGATGCTGTTGTCTCTTTCAATGAATGAGAAAATGTGGTATCTAATAGTATTGAAATCGATCGGCTTGGTATGGGCATGTGATGCGAAGGAATGAGGAAAATTTCGTGAGGAAAGTTTTGAGTATGCATGTGGATGGGTATAAGGGTAGAGGAAGCCCAAAGAAACGATGGATGGACTGTGTGAATCATGATATGGCAAGAAAGGAGGTGTCTGCTGAAATGACGAGTGTTAGAGAAGTATGGAAGAAGAAGACATGCTGCGCCGACCCCAAATAAATTGGGATAAGGGCAGGAGAATGATGATGTTGCTTCGTTCAATGTTTATCTGAAGGTATGGGAGAACGAACGATGTGGGTTCCAGTCTGAAGACTTCATGGAAAATTTGTAACATAGGCAATAATCACAGTCCTCCTGGCCGAATTTAAGACATGGCGATAAATCTCAGTGGAGACTAGCCATTGATCCAGAAGAGAAATCGCACTGCCAACTTCCAGCTACCGAGAAATTCCGAAAGCCTAATAACACTGCTCAAACTGAGAATCGAACCCGTAAGTATGACTGTAGGTACTCTGTGAATCGAACACAATAAGGCAGTCACGCTCATGACCACGAGCCCAACAGGGCATCAAGTTCAAGCAGTTTTCAAAACTTGTTTTTTTGTAACTCCACATGCAGACATAAAAACGTGCGTTTGAAATACAAATAATCCTCATCATACATTATTATCAATATTATCAGTTTTAAACAAACTGTGTGCTTTGGCGGGTGTTTGTAACTTAGTCCAAAAGCGCGCGAAAATGGCGGCAGAAAAATATTTAATATTATTGTGTACTTTTAATTTGTTGTGTTTCGTGACGTGTGAGCTTAATCTAAGTGAAGGTAAGAGAGTTAAAAACGGTTAATTAACTAACGTGAATTTTAACAATTAGGTACCTAGTTGGGGTAAAATAAAAACACTATCGAGACACAGGAAGGGGGCCAGTACCAGTCCGTAACTGCCTACCCCCTTGGTAAAAGGTGTAAGTGTGTGTCCAAAAGAGAGTTCAAATGCCCTGACAAGGTCAAACATCGGACACACCAAGTTGTAAGCAATGACATTGGACAGTCAAACAACACATAATCATGTGATGAAGTAAACATACAAGCTTGACTGGTTTATGACCAGTATTCAATAATATTCCTAATCGATGATGATGTTTTGTAATTATGCACTTTTCTGCTAAGTTGTTGCATTAACATGTTCATCGTTTCATTGCTCGACTACTCCCTCTCTAGGTTTAATGAATACATTCATTACAGTTGAGGACTTCTAAGAAACTCAATTTAAGACTTCCTCTTCACTCAAAAGTCTGCAATGCATGGAGTTTTACATAGAAATACTGACGCCGTCAAGTTTCCATTTTGGACCAGTTTTCTATCCACCTTATATCTTCTTATACGCCTACAAAAATTGACTAAATTCAAGTTATTGAGCAAAGTGTGATAGGATTTCTTCGTTAGGAATTTCTCAGCGGCATCCCGGAGTCTTTGCGCTCAGTTGATGGCAATAGGCTCGCACCCATTACATGGAACTTAAACATAACTGGCGAAATGTGGATGCACTTGTATGTACACCTCTGCTAAAACTTTATGGATTACAGGTGTGATGATACTTATGTTTAGAATAGGTGGCTATGTGGTTTGTTATCTAACTCTTGACTGTCGTCAAAAATAAATGGCAGGGGGCATGCAATCAGGGGATAATAAGTTACAATATAACTTAGACATTCTCTCACAGTCGACTATGTTTTATTCCAGGCTCTCCTTGTGTCACACGAGGCTGGAATGGTACTTGTGTGAACATCTTCAAATGTAACTCGGCTGCACTGACTTATTTATACGTAAGTATTTTGGATCCAAGGCATTATATATCGTGGCTTCGCTCATCTTCAATTTAATAATTTCTGGCACATCGGAATAAATGTTTCATATGCTGAGAAAGCTATTTGTCTCAAAATGCATATATGTATACGGGGTGGAAGGGACACCGACGCGAAAACGGTAACCACGTACTCAATACATCATCCTGTATTTCTTTTTTTTTTCTGTAATTTTTTTTTCTTTAGAGCCGACACAAAACTTCATAGTTATTGTACTGGTTTTCGCAGAATCTAAACAGTAGTTCTCTACGCTTCTTTTCCAGGCCAATGCAGGCTTCGATCCAGTTCAGTACAGGATTCCAGACCTGCCAGACATCTGTTCCTATAAGGATAATGAGCCTGTTGTTTGCTGCACAGATTGCGACACAGGAGAAGAGAAGTAAGGCGGTAATCACACGACACTGCTTATTCGCGCGATCGGGCGGTGAATCGGATATGAATGAAATCCGTTGATGCCTAATACGTGTACTCCGCCAGTACGCGCAGTTGGGTGCACCGCCACAAAATCTGCCTCGCCTCCGCGCGAGTGGACGAGCAGTATCGTGTGAGAATCGCCTAACCAAATATTATCCTTTTCAGAACAATATCCGCCTAAGCTCAATACAAACTGGCTTTAAAATGATTCTAAACTGTATAAATAAATAATAATAATAAATAAATATTGCTGGACATTACACACAGCGCCATCTAGTGCCACACTAAGCAACGAGGCTTGTGTCGTGGACACCAGATACTTGATATACTACATAGATACTTTTTGTTTGTAAATACATAATTATTATACATATAAACATCCATGACTCGGAAACAAATGTCCATGCTCATCACACAAACACTTGCTCCTACCGGGATTCGAACCCGGAACCCTATGAACGTAAGGCAGCCTCACTACCGCTGCGCCATTCGGGTCGTGAAAATCCAGATTCAGAGAATCCTTCTTACAAATTTATTGTTTTCTCAGATACCGCAACACAGCGGTAGGACCTCATGGAGAAATGCTGAATAAAGAAGGACCAGTGGCTAGACAAAGTGAGTTTTATCATTTATGTACATGTTAGCCTCAAAGGCCGAAACCGCTCATTGAGCGAAGTGGAAAATTCAAAACGATCACTAAGCGAAATTCGCGTCGTGGATGTTTTAAAAACGAGCACATCACGATGTGGCAAACACAAAACGCCCACGAAGCGAAATTCGGGTTGTGGCTGTTTTGATTTACGACCACAACGCGTTCTGGCAATGAGGAAATACCAGATCTGAGCTTTTTTCAAACAGCCACAACCCGATGTAATACATCAGTAAGTAATTTGCCGATGATGATGAATTTATAAGGTAATGCCTAAATGAAATAGGCTGCGAAAATGTTCAAGTTATCAACATAAATATGGGACTCGTTTAAGTGGTTTTCGTGGGCGCTGATGCCAATAGTGAGGTCGAAATGTAAATTAATTTAAGACTGCTACACAGATTGGTCTTGGGTTAAACGCGCAAACTCTGATGCTGGTTTGAAAGGAAGTAAAGCCTCAAAAAGTAATGGCGGCCATGTCCCTCAAATCTGATGGCAAAATTGCAGTTAGTTGCGGAGACTCAGATGTCGATTTTAACAGCCATTTTGTTTTTCTTCACTTCTGAACCCGATGTGGTCGTTTTTAAAACAGCCACGACACCAATTTTGCTTAGTGGTAGTTTTGAATTTGCCACTTCGTGATGTGGTCGGTTTTTTCGCTCAATGAGCTTTTTCGGCCTTTGAGCCTAACATACACACAAGACAAAATATAAAGAAACATCATAATACACATAACTTAAAGTAGGTACAAAGGCACAGCATATTTCAAAAGAAATTTCCAAATATAAAAAGAAGAGGAAAATGAAAAAAGAAACGTAGACAGTAAGAGTGACAGAGAGAGTGTGTGAGAACAGGAAGAGAATTACGTGTATAGTATGAATGTCAATGTTACCTGTGTGGCGAAATTGAACAAGCTATTTTCAAATATCAGCGGGATAATGGGTATAGCAACTGTGAAACTAATGGCGCTAGCATAGCTAGTTGCAAGAAACGTCATTGGTTGAAAATTTGTATTTCATTTTGTATTTCAAAACAGCTTGATCTCATTGATCAGGTTAGGAGTTAGCTATGGTCACATTGATCACGCCATCAATACACAGGCCTTCCCCATTGCGTAGCTCACTTACCTTGCAATTAATTATCAATTCAAAAAAAATAATTCCTTTATTTACGTCGGCGGGCAAACGAATTTTTCTTACCATGAAGCAATGGATAAGGAATATCTTTCAAAAACCCTCGGCTTGTAATAAAGACAGTGTTATGAATTTGAGGTCTTCTAACTTGTTTTTTCTCTTTCAGAATGCTTTGATTATTTCCAAAGCCTACCATTCTCGTGTCGATTCCCTGGAAACTTTGCTATCGATAAGGTTTGGCTTGAAGACAGGAAATGCCACAACCATTCTTTTACAACCCATTCTGGGGGTTCCATAGCAGGGGGACGAAACGCACAGAGATGGGAGTTCCCGCATTTGGTATGTTACTTTGTAGTATAGATTAATAATTCGTTTCAGAATGCTTTGATTATTTTCAAAGTCTGCCGTTTACGTGTCGCTTTCTTGAACGTTGGAGTGGCTAGAAGAAAGGGAGTGTCATAATCATACATTTGGTACTCACGTGGCGTTAGATGCTGCTGGGGGACGAAATACCGAAAGATGGGAGTTCCCAAATGTGGTGTGTAATCTAATCACTTCGGTTGTCTCCTTTTATAGGAATTTGTAGTACCTATAGGCTAGGTTATCTTTTCAAAAGGAATTTAATTGTAATTTCTTCTCAGGCTTTACTCGGTTACGGAGATGACGTGGACTCCGCGCAGTGGCTGTGTGGAGGTTCTGTGATCAGCGAGAGATTCATACTCACTGCTGCTCACTGCACATCAACTCTGGTGCTGTAAGTTTCGAGTTGTCATCTACATTAATCTACCAGTTTCAATAAATCCTATGATTTCACCTTTTATAAAATACAAAATGTTTGTAGGGGAAACATATCATATGCCGCACTGGGGCTTTTGAAACGGTCTGACCCCAAGGAATCTCAGAAAATTTACAAAATCAAGAAGATTATCATTCACCCTGACTACAAGGCACCTTCTAAATATCACGACATAGCACTTTTGGAGACAGAAACCGAATAAGTTAGGAGCATTTTTAGTTTTAAATAGAATAAATTCTGGGTGTCCCACAGAGCAAAGTGTTAGGTCTTTACCATTCTCATCTAAGTTTTGATACTATGGAGGAAAGTCACTTATCTATATTTGTGATGTTGATTTCAGGATAGCTTTCGGCAGAAACTTACTGCCTGCGTGTCTAGATACAGGGCTAGAATGGAAACGATTCGCTGATGCGTCCGGCTGGGGTCGTCTCGGGCACAGGCAAGCTTTAGCAGATGTACTGCAAGTGGTAAGTTTTTCAAATTAATAAGGTATCTTAATTGACGCTGCAGATTTTTTTATTCGTATTTTTCGGAACTCTTTATGATTAGTTTTTGATACCTCTATAACTGCTGACGAAATTATCAATATTTGTCTGTTTAACTACGCCTTTATGGTACTGTCGTTGGCACAATAATTTCCATCCATGCGATTATATTATAATTATTATATCCTTTTTATATATTCTTAAATTCTGCACAATTTCAATAATTCTCCATAAAATCTTGCATGTCTTTTACATTTAAATATACTTACCTGCTAGTTTATCTTACTCTGAACTCTATTTTCCAGGTGGTTTTGGAGGAGTTTAACGAAACAGAATGCTCAGTGATGTTCAGACCGCACAGACACCTTAACCGCGGTTACGATCATGACACGCAGATGTGTTATGGATCCAACTTTGAAGTAGTGGATACTTGCGAGGTGAGGCAATCATAGAAAGTATTCAACATATCTCTTCAAAAGTCTTCCAAGTTAGTTGTATAACTACTCCTTCACATTTCGGATTAGCCGCCTGGTAGGTACAACGTACTATATACGTATAACGTCCAATAGTACTTAAATAATACAATCCTTTTTGCAGACATAGGAACCGGACATGAAAAATTGTTTGTGTTTATGGACCGGTTATGGCTTCTTGCCGCAAGCAAGCAAGAATCGTAATTATAAATAATAGAAATATAAGTGTGTTTTATATAATTATGTTTTGTACCACAGCTGGAAAAAGGTTTCCCTTTAACCGAGGCAAATAGGAACCAGACGATGTAGCGCAGAAGCTGTTGAAAGCTAATTTTTGTCATCCCACAGGGTGATAGCGGTGGCCCTCTTCAGGGCATCAATTCCAAATGCCTGTACCACGTGGTGGGAGTGACGTCATACGGCAAGGACTGCGGCATCCTCGGCTCCACCGGCATGTACACCAGGGTCTCGTACTACGTGCCCTGGATCGAGGGCATCGTGTGGCCTGAAGAAACTGAAGCGAAGAAGAAAAAGGACCAACTGTGGCTCAATAAATGGTTGAGTTAACTTATGGGAAACTTAAAACTTATTTTTGATCATTTTGGCATGAGTGAAAATGTTCGGGTTTAAAATGTATGTGTTTTTCTTTTAGTTTTAGTGCTAATTGATGTATGACCTTTATATCTAAGTACTTAATTGTAGTTCAACAAAGTTTATGTTGAAAGTTTTATGTCGCCTAAGATGACTAACTACCCGACTATGGCAAAGCTAAAAGAAGGGGCTATCATTTTGCAAGTCTATACTAGCTATTTTTGTAAAAAAAATATGTTCCACCGAAGCGCCTAAACTATTGAGCCGATTTTGATGAATGAGGTGTCAATCGATTCACTATTACGGTCCTGGTGCCACAGGCTTGGCTAAATTTATGCGAACAAAATCTGTCTCTATTTCTCTTTGACCCTCTGTCAAAGAAGAAGAAGAAACAAGGTGTCCCTGTTTACGAAGTTGAAAGGTTTTTTAGGCATCCTTAAGGATGACTTCACCCTTTTCACAATCAAGGTAAGTGGAAAGGGCGTGTACCGCAGCCTTACAGCCCACTTTGGACCGAAGCCAAGCTGTAGGGGCTAAAATTAGCTGGCATTGTGTTTCAGTGTAAAAGGTGCAGAAAATTTTGGCTGCGATATGACGGTAAGTTGCCCCTACAGAAATCGGACGAATGACAGCATCCTTCTTGCGCAAGGCACAAAGGTTGACTCTGTACAAAATATCGATGATGGCTTCGTTCACATTGCCGGGGAGCATGAGATTGATGAGGACGGTCAGCTCCTTCAAAAGAGACTCACCAGCTCCCTCGGCGCCTGAACATATTAGCTCCATAAGTTGTTGCGGAGTCAGCCCGTCGAAGCCGCTGGCGGAACCACATCAAAAGGAACAGACGGCCGCACATGCTTGCTGAGCTATAATTTGTAATGTGTTAGTTTCTGGATCGGGGTGGGGGTCAGGGAAGGGGAAGTCATCTGTCGGTGCGTGGTGTTTGCTCTCTCTGGAGAGCTGTAAGGGTGTCTTGAGAGTACGGCGCTACCAATTCGCTGCTAAAGATGATCCTAGCTACACTACTGATATCACCCTCGCTTAGTTTAGATTCTACATGATTCAATAAACCTCTTTGTGGGAGATGTGCTGTCAAGGAGATGTAGCATTTTTGTATGGGACTCTGGACATAACCTGTACCTTTTAGGAAAGCTGGGAAACTAACCCCTGAATAGAATAAAGTAACATTTTTTCCTGATTATGAACGTTTATAATGCACATAATAAAAATTAAAAATGTTTGTCGTTTATCGTGACAGTTATGACAGGTTGTAGATATGACGTTTACTCATTGAGATAGAAAACATATGGAGGCGCCGCATTATTGACATGGCCGGGAAATACCAACAAAAAAACGTGTCTACCTACAACTCATTAGGGAACATAAAATAACCGACTTCCAAAAAAAACACTTAAAAATTGAAAATCGGTGACTTTTACATGTTTGTTTCATTGACTTTTTTTGCCACCGACTTCCGAAAGTAAAGTTATTTTCAGTTTTTTTTTTGTGTTTTTTTGGAAGTCGGTTATTTTTTTGCAAAAAAGTTTTTATTTTACTCTTTTTAACCGACTTCAAAAAAAGGAGGAGGTTCTCAATTCGGTTGTATGTTTTTTTTTGTTTTTTTTTTTTGTGTTTGTTACCTCATATCTCCGTCATTTATGAACCGATTTGAAAAATTCTTCTTTTATCTGAATGGATCTACTTCCCGATTGGTCCCGTAGAAATTTCATCAAAATCGGTACAGCAGTTTGGTTTTGAAATCAAAATAGCTGGAAAAAATTTCATCCAAGTAAAAGAAATTGCGAAATTGATACTTGACAAGGATTTGTATGTGATACGATAACTAAAAAGGGTAAAATAAAAACTTTTTTGCAAAAAAAACCGACTTCCAAAAAAAAAAAAACACTAAAAAAGTGGAAAATAACTTTCGGAAGTCGGTGGCAAAAAAGTCAATGAAACAAACAATAGTCACCGACTTCCGAAAGTACAGTTATTTTCCACTTTTTTAGTGTTTTTTTTTGGAAGTCGGTTTTTTTTTGCGAAAAAGTTTTTATTAGCTATCGTATCACACACAAAGCCTTGTCAACTCTCAATTTCGCAATTTTATTTACTTGGATAATATATTTTTACGGGATATTTTGATTTAAAAACCAACCTACTAAACCGATTTTGATAAAATTTCTATGGGACCAATCGGGAAGTATATGCTTTCAGACAAAAGAAGAATTTTTCAAATCGGTTCTTAATGTCGAAGATATGAGGTAACACACAGATTGTTGTAACTTGATGTGCTGGTGTCTGTACATGAAATACATGACTTTTTGTGTAGGTAGATTTTAAATATGAATTATCTGAATACTTTTCTTCTCCTGTGTCGCAATCCGTGCAGCAAACAACAGGCTCATCATCCTTATAGGAACAGATGTCTGACAGGTCTGGAATCCTGTACTGAACTGGATTGAATCTTGCATTAATATGCTTGAAAAGTTGAAAAGCATCCGGTGTTAGACTAGAGGCCCACAACAAATATTTGAAAAGGCTACTCAGATGATTATAGCTATGCAGTATCATGGCAGATACATGATCAGGTTGAAATTATATTTTTGGGCGCTTTGCTTTATGAGAAACTAAAAAACTTATTGTAAATTATCCAAAAGTGAGAAATAACGGTTGAATCGAAAAAGAATTACATTTGAAAATATTTACACAGGTACCTCTGTACGGGACATGACTCTGTATGCCTTGCGTGACACAAGGAGAGCCTGGAATAAAACATAGTCGAATGTGAGAATGGGTCCATTTGGCGACAGGAGACCAAGAAACCAAGAGTTCTAATGTCATGAAAAGCGCAATGTCATGGTATTTTGAAGGAGCCTTGTAGTCTGGATGAATTTTGATCCTCTTGATGTTATATATCTTCCAGTATTCCTTCGGATCGGTTCGTTTTAAAAGCCCAAGAGCAGCAAATGTTATGTTACCACTGAAATATTTGACATGAAATAATTAATACATTGATTTTTGTTTTTATTTGAATAGCATAGACTTACAACAAATAAAATACAATAACGCTTTTTGTATGCTTAACCTAAGTCCATGGTATTAATTACCTGGATCAAAAACTATAAACTTCTCTCTTCTTTTTTTCCTGCTGAGGTCCACAGAAATATGCTAGTCAATAGTGTGCTCCATTAAATAGATTCTTAAGAAATGAGATGGACTTACAGCGCACGGATGGCTGTGCAGTGAGCGGCAGTGAGAATGAATCTTTCGCTGATCACAGAGCCTCCACACAGCCACTGCGCAGACTGCACGTCATCTCCGTAACCGATTAATGCCTGAAAAATAACGCAGTATAGATGACTTTGACATACCACCATTGAAATATATCTAACTTGCTTTTGCTCCCGGCTTTGCTCCCATTATGTACAGAAATTAACCCACGGGAACGGCACCTCGAGAAACCTGAATGTTTCCACTCGTTTTTGTAAAAAACAAGAGTCTCTACTTTATTCATGACTAAGTTTTGCCTGTGGTTTCGCCCGCATTTATGTCGGATATTATCTCAGGGCAAAGTGCTACCAGGATAGAATTTAGCCAAATTTCTCTTTCAGGTCTTGGTCTACGTTTGTGCCGTTCACCGAAATCCATTCAGCCGTTCCCACATGAAAAGGTAACACACAGAGTCACTATAGAGTTTTATATGTATTGTTTAGTTTTCCCAGGTAAGTTTACTTGGTATTTTTAGAATCTCACGGGTGTGAAAAGGTTGGACAATCTTGTAATTGTTTTTTTTAATTCATATTAATGTTGGTGGATGGAGAGGGAGAGGAAGGCCAAAGAAAAGATGGAGGGATTGTGTGAGGAATGATATGAAATAGAAAGGAGTAAGTGATGCCGGGACAAGGGCAAGAAGATGATGATTTAATGAAACTTATCATCTTTCTTCTTGATTTGACATACCACATGAGGAAACTCCCATCTTTGTGCGTCTCGTCCCCCTACTGCCAAGGCTATCGAATAAGTGTATTGATGACATTTCTTGTCTTCTTTCCAAATCTTCTTGACTTCAAAATTACCTTGACCTCGGCACGGGTACGGTAGACGCCCGAAATATTCGAAACATTCTGTAATCAGGATTTACGATGAGGCTTTAGTTAAGTTTAGTTGCTGACAGAATTACAGGTCTTGCTCGAATCCAATGACCTCTGTGCTGCAATCAACAGAGTCCTGGAGGTGGCGAAGTTTTGGGACAGTAAAACATGCACGAAGAAGAAGGAGAAGCGGGCTCCAGTGACTTTCGGGCACTGTTCACAGCCTTAGGCGATAGACTTGCGACTTCTTTGGTTGAGTCCCGTCGTGCATCTGCTTTCATTTGTTTTTTTTTGTCGCTGTCGTTGTCGTAAGACGTTTGTCGCTTGATTGGTTGCTCGCGGCCAAGAGGATAGTTTGAGGGGATGCTTGAACGATGTAGGCTTACCTATGGTTTTTTGATGGAGATACTGATTCTATTGCTCGCAAGAGCTCAACCACTAACTTCCTTATTAGCTCAAAGACAGGTACTTACTATTCGAAGCAATGGATTCACCCTTTTTGTGAATAATCCCTGCGGGTCCTACGGCGGATTCACGGTAACTGAAATACAGGACACAGAAATGACCTTCCTAGCAAAAGAAGTCAGTCTTCTCGTCTCAACCATTTGCTATCACTTAACCGACAAAGGGTGCGGGAAGTGATTCATACAAGTTGAATAACTTACAACCTGCCAAACATGAAGTGTAATCGATGGCTCATTACAATAACGTCATGACGGTAAAACTAAACTGCGATAAAAGTTTTAATGTTATGTGTTGGCGATAGTGGACTGCCTCCTTGGTCTAGTCACCTAGTTAGTGGCTGTATGCGCGACTACTGTGGGTCCCGAGTTCGATTTCCAGATCAGGAAAACTGTTAATGGGTTTTTCCGCTAAAAAAATATCTGTAACAGCCAAGAGTATGTCCGAAATTGGATGTTTGAGTCGTAGGTCCTGCGACTGATCTCTCTCTGGTCATGTCGGATTGCCGTTCCAAGAAAAGGAACAGACAGCACGCGCATACTATTGAATTATAAAGTCTTGCGGACATGGCTATAGTTTCCGTTGAGACTTGCCGCCGTGATCGAAACTGAGTGGGGAGAATGGTAGCGTTCCTTATACGATCTCCTTCACAACTACCTAACTGAACTTCATGAGGCATCCCGGTAATGTAAGAGCTGGATAACAATACCAATCTATTACAGTCCCACTGTTGGGCAAATGCCTATTCTCATACAGAGGAGGCAGAAACATTGATCACCACACTTGCTCAAGAGGAGTTGGCAATTTTAGACTTACATTTATTATATGTGTACGTCCAGGTTTCCTAACGATGTTTTTCTTCAATAATGTCAGTGATGTGCCAGATAAACTTAGACAATACATATGGATTGAAAAGTCACATTGGTACTTGCCCGGATTTGAACCTACAATCTTGTGCAGGAGAGACGAGGCCTTAACCTCAAGCCCATCACGACATTTTTGTTTACACTGGTTTTTTTTTTATTTTGTAAAACTGGATACTTACAATTCATCCTGGTCGATGGCACAGTCGGTACAGCAGACGACTGGCTCATTATTCTTATAGGAACATATGTCTGGTAACTCTGGAAGATTGTATGTCTTCACGTCATAACCTGCATTGGCCTGCCAAAAGCCAAAAAAGCTTTGAAATCAAAAGACGAACAAAATAATTAGGCGTTGTTTCCTTCTCAGGACAGTTACGTGATTTTAATATTTAGGGTATGAAGACCAGGGAGTAAAGTTCTCTTACTTTCCACCATAGAAAAGAGTGGATCTTCCGACTAGACGGGTGTTATGTCTGGTGGGCTACTGCCCGACAGAGCTGTTGTTAGGCTTTCCAATATAGTGCTAAGTCACGGATAACTTTAACATCGCGATTTTAGTTTTTTGATGTTAGTTCTTCCTTCGTGGCACAGATGGCGCTGTGGTACTTTTTGTACCATCCGCTACAAAAGTAGTATGTTGTAGAAGTAGTTAGCACGTCGACGTCAGGTCGTGTCATGCCACGCCACGCGGATGGGCACTACTTTGAATGTTGATGCTAGTGGCAAGCTACGTGCCCAGCGCAGTTGTCAGATCACGTGTCACGTTGCTTAGGTGGGAACAGCGCCTTAAGATTCTAGATAATTAGATGACGAGGCAGTTGGCTATTGTAGCTCGAACATTTGCCTTCGTCTTTAGTGACTACTATTGTAATCATTATAGACTCTTGTGACAGGACTCCCACGACCTCCAACCGGCACCAATCTGCCGAAATTTAAGAGAGTATGGGAGTAGTTCGTCAACCGGCCTCTTCAGCCTATATGTGAACCAGTTGATCGAGGAGCTCAGCAGGACACATGTGGGATGCTACATTGACGGAACGTGTGTCAACAACATAAGCTATGCTGATGATATGGTTCTGCTGGCCCCCTCGGTCAACGCCCTGAGGACATTGGTTAAAATATGTGAGCGCTACGCGTCCGAGCATGGTCTCAGGTACAACACGCAGAAAAGCGAGGTACTGATTTTTAGTGCAGGCAAGCAGAGACCTAGTACAGTGCCTCCGATCATGGTCGATGGAGTGGCCCTGAAAATTGTGAAGACCTTTAAATACCTGGGCCATCTGGTCGCGGAGGACTTAAAGGATGACCCAGATATAGAAAGGGAACGTAGGGCGTTGGCGGTAAGGAGCAATATGCTGGCCCGTAGGTTCGCTCGATGTAGTAAGGAAGTTAAAATAACACTCTTTAGGGCATATTGCCAATCCTTTTACTCGAGCGGCCTGTGGGTTCGGTATACGCAACGAGCCTACAACGTCCTACGAATTCAGTATAATAATGCCTTCAGGATGCTGTTGGGGTTGCCGCGCCACTGTAGTGCGTCACAAATGTTCGCAAACGCGCGTGTTAACGGTTTTCACGCTATAGTGCGTAAGAAAGCGGCGTCGTTATTTCAAAGACTGCGCGGTACAACCAACAGCATTTTGCAAATGATTGCATCCCGCCACGACTGTCCCATACAGGCTCACTGGGTGGGAATAGTAACGGGAACATTGTGACTTTTTAGAATTTTTTAGATTTTGTACTACTAACTTAGATTATAAGCAAATTGTTACTAACACTTATATGGATTCTGTCCGAAATAAATGGTTTATTATTATTATATGTTACTCCCACCGTTTACGGGCGCTTGCTTCAATTTCTTGACATCTAAATACTACAAATTGTAACCGCTGTAAGTATAAAAGAGCCGAGAGTCACTGGTTCTCCCCACTGTAGCACTATTGTGATAATTTCTTTGTACTGAACCAGACCTCCTAGTTTCGGAGATTCAGAAGGTAGAAATTGTTTTTTTTTTTAAGAATACAAGTTTCATTATAAGTGAACTTTAAATGCCCCCATGACCTCTGTTATGTTGCCTGCGAAATATAAGTGTCGTTTCCGAGCAACATTTATTATGCCCTGTGACTGGGACTGTAGCTTAGTTTTTTTTTTTGTGTTTTTACATTCAAAAGTGCCTGTAATGGTCTAATTGAAATAAATGCTTTGAGTTTGAGTTTGACACGTGCGAACGTTTTACCCCATTTTAACTGGTTTTATATTATTCTGAGATCCCGCCTGAGATTCACTTTTATCTGCTTATTCAATAAGAATTCTGTAAAGAAATCTTAAAACAAGAATAAGCATTGCGAATGGCTTGCCAGATGGAATTAGGTCAAGTCTAACTTTTATGAAAAAAACTTTTCTTTATTTTAAAAACTTTTTTGCAAAAAAACACCGACTTCCAAAAAAAACACTAAAAAAGTGGAAAATAACATTACTTTCGGAAGTCGGTGACTATGGTTTGTTTCATTGACTTTTTTGGCACCGACTTCCGAAAGTAATGTTATTTTCCACTTTTTTAGTGTTTTTTTTGGAAGTCGGTGTTTTTTTGCAAAAAAGTTTTTATTTTACCCTTTTTAGTTATAGTATCACACACAAATCCTTGTCAAGTATCAATTTCGCAATTTCTTTTACTTGGATGACATTTTTTCCAGCTATTTTGATTTCAAAACCAAACTGCTGAACCGATTTTGATGAAATTTCTATGGGACCAATCGGAAACTAGATCCATTCAGATAAAAGAAGAATTTTTCAAATCGGTTCATAAATGACGGAGATATGAGGTAACAAACACAAAAAAAAAAAAAAACATACAACCGAATTGAGAACCTCCTCCTTTTTTAGAAGTCGGTTAAAAAGGGTTTAGGGTACACCTTCCGCATAACCCTTCCTAGAGCCGTGATGTTATGTTTCTACAACTATAATAGCTCTTCAATCCATACGAACACTATAAAATATCCGATTTCCAAAAAAAACACAAAAAAAGTGGAAAATAACTTTACTTTCGCAAGTCGGTCACTATGGTTTGTTTCATTGACTTTTTTGGCACCGACTTCCGAAAGTAACGTTATTTTCCACTTTTTTTTAGTGTTTTTTTGGAAGTCGGTTATTTTTTTTCAAAAACGTTTTTATTTTACCCTTTTTATTAGTTATAGCATCACACACAAATCCTTATCAAGTATCAATTTCGCAATTTCTTAAACTTGGATGACATATTTTTCCAGCTATTTTGATTTAAAAACCAAACTGCTGAACTGATTTTTATGAAATTTCTATGGGATCAATCGGGAAGTAGATCCATTCATTTAAAAGAAGAATTTTTCAAATCGGTTCATAAATGACGAAGACATGAGGTAACAAACACAAAAAAAAAATATAACCGAATTGAGAACCTCTTCCTTTTTTTGGAGTCGGTTAAAAAGAAACTATAAAGGCTTAAAGAACTTACGTAGAGGTAGGTCAGGGCTGCTGAGCCGCACCGAAATATCCCGACACATGTGCCGTTCAGACCTTCAGTTATACAGGGCTCATCTGAAACAAAGCAAGGCATGAAGCATGCTACATTTTCATTTTAATAATTGTTGTTAAAGCCGCCATAGATTTATAGCCGAGATTCCTGATAATTAGATATGAATTTGATTTAAAAAAAAATTGCTTATCAACTCTGTGAAATTTTCAAGACAGACGGTTGGACAGAAAGCATGGCCATAAGTAGTACTAGGGTACTGTTGGTACCCTCCCAAAAATGTATGGAACGACATAAGCTATCTATAATTATATCAATCCTAAAGCCGTTGTCGCACTAATATCCACTTTACACCTTCTGGCCAGCCCTGAAATCATAAAATCGATCAACAAACAACAAGATGGACCGGTCTCGACTCAGGCACATAATAAGTTCTACTAGGTATAAGAAAAGTTACAGAGGGTCAAGAACGTGCCAAAAACTCACCTTCATTAAGATTAAGCTCGCACAACACACTACATAAAAAACTTTGCGTTAAACAGACAAGAAATATAAATATGTATTTGCTAACCGCCATGTCCAGCGGGCAAGCAGATCTGAGCGAATTAAACTTTAAGTTGCACAAAAAACTAGTTTAAAAAAACAATATATACCTACTCAACTCTGTTTGTTATGAATGCCTGCTGCCTGCCTGCTTAATATATGTATGATGTCGTGCTGTTGTATATGTATCAGATGGTTTTATTTGTATAAGATGTGGTCGTGTGTGTATAAGATGCAGATTATATATGATTTTGAGCTGATTTTCCTTATAAATTGCATTGATTATTTACATAACCTGTTGTAGGACATGATGCTGTTGTCTCTTTCAATGAATGAGAAAATGTGGTATCTAATAGTATTGAAATCGATCGGTTTGGTATGGGCATATGATGCGAAGGAAGAGGAAAATATCGTGAGAAAAATGAGTATGAATGTGGATGGGTATAAGAGAAGAGGAAGTCCAGAAAAACGATGGATGGACTGTGTGAATCATGATATGGCACGAAAGAAAGTGTCTGATGAAATGACAAGTAATAGAGAAGTATGGAAGAAGACATGCTGCGCCGACCCCAAATAAATTGGGATAAGGGCAGGAGAATGATGATGTTGCTTCGTTCAATGTTTATCTGAAGGTATGGGAGAACGAACGATGTGGGTTCCAGTCTGAAGACTTCATGGAAAATTTGTAACATAGGCAATAATCACAGTCCTCCTGGCCGAATTTAAGTCATGGCGATAAATCTCAGTGGAGACTAGCCATTGATCCAGAAGAGAAATCGCACTGCCAACTTCCAGCTACCGAGAAATTCCGAAAACCTAATAAGACTGCTCAAACTGAGAATTGAACCCGTAAGTACGACTGTAGGTACTCTGTGAATCGAACACAATAAGGCAGTCACGCTCATGACCACGAGACCAACAGGGCATCAAGTTCAAGCAGTTTTCAAAACTTGTTTTTTTGTAACTCCACATGCAGACATAAAAAACGTACGTTTGAAATGCAAATAATCCTCATCATACATTATTATCAATATTATCAGTTTTAAACAAACTGTGTGCTTTGGCGGGTGTTTGTTAGTTAGTCCAAAAGCGCGCGAAAATGGCGGCAGAAAAATATTTAATATTATTGTGTACTTTTAATTTGTTGTGTTTCGTGACGTGCGAGCTTAATCTAAGTGAAGGTAAGAGAGTTAAAAACGGTTAATTGATTGACGTGAGTTTTAACAATTACCTAGTTGCAAGAAACGACTTGGGTGCCATGTTAAATAAAAAGGGTAGGTAACACAAAAATATTACCGAGACAGGAAGAGGGCCAGTGCCAGTCCGTAACTGCCTACCCCCTTGGTAAAAGGTGTAAGTGTGTCCAAAAGAGAGTTCAAATGCCCAGACAAGGTCAAACATCGGACATCCCAAGTTGTAAGCAATGACATTGGACAGCCAAACAACACATAATCATGTGATGAAGTAAACATACAAGCTTGACTGGTTTATGACCAGTATTCAATAAGATTCCTAATCGATGTTGATGTTTTGTAATTATGTACTTTTCTGCTAAGTTGTTGGAGTAACATAATATTCATCGTTTCATTGCTCGACTACTCCCTCTCCCGGTTTAATGAATACATTAATTACAGTTGAGGACTTCAAAGAAACTCAATTTAAGGCTTCCTCTTCACTCAAAAGTCTGCAATGAATGGAGTTTTACAAAGAAATACTGTACGGGGTACACTTGCTATCACTGGATTGGTGGGAAAATAAAAGAGGCTTGATTGGAGTCTTGAGTTTCTTCTTTATTGAGTTGTTCTTCCTAGTATAGCTGCCCGTCGACTGTGTCGATTGTGAAAAATGGCCCGTCTTTTATACAATTTTGGCTAAGGATTTGATCTTGAGTCGACCAATCAGAATGAGGCAGGTAAGGGCTCGACCAATCAGAATGAAGCAGATAAGTACAAAGATTTCGACACAGTGGGCTTAAGTACAAAGAAACGTTACCGTAACGAGAGCCGCGACACTTTAAATGCGATTTACATCATAATTTTCTATGGTAACCTATAATAAAGTTTATATTTTCTAAATCTACATAAGTTAACCTATATAAGAAAAATATTTCTAAGCGGAAATTAAAAAATTCTTATATACAACAAGTTGAGTTACGAAATCTTACACGAATCAGGCTAATAAGGCAACAATTCTTATTGGAAATTACTTATGTGCTACTAAACTATCAAAATATTAAATTAAAGCAATAATCTTTATATAAATTGACTTTCTTACACAAGAATTTATACAAAACAACTACACGAGATCAGTCTTATTCTACGCACTATATTGTCTGTGTTCAGCACTATTAACACTTGTTATTGCGCACTGCACTGTTATTTACTATTTACTGTCTGTTTACAATCACTATTGTCCCGCACATCACTCCCGCCGTGCGACCGCGTCGCATCTCGTTCCGGTGCGGACACGTCGTCTGCATGCAGGGGCAGGATCACCAGCTTCCTCACAGGCCGGCGCAGGACACCACCCTTGGTTCGGACGTCCACCGTCCGCACGATGCCGTCGGGGCCGGGATACGTCGCGGCGACTCGCCCTCGGATCCACACGTTGCGGGGCAGGTTGGGGTCGACGATCTGTACGAGGTCGTTCACCTCCACTGCGCGACCTCGTCCGTGGGGCTCCCGCCGGTGTTGGAGCTCGGGAAGGTACTCCTTCACCCAGCGGAGCCAGAAGACGTCAGCGAGTCTCTGCGCGGCTCGCCAGCTGGATCTGGAGATGGCGTCTTGCTCGGTGAATGTGCCTGGCTGTGGCACGCGTCCTGGGCCTCCCAACAGGAAGTGGTTAGGAGTCAGGGCCTCTGGATCCTCAGCGCTGACAGACACGTGGGTCAGCGGGCGGCTGTTGACGGTGTACTCTACCTCAGCGAGTAGAGTGCTGAGCACCTCTTCGGTCGGGTGGCGCTCATGTAGGGTTGCAGTGAGTGCGGTTTTGACAGAGCGTACCATGCGCTCCCAGGCTCCGCCCATGAACGGAGCGCCAGGCGGGATGTAGCGCCAGGCGATGGTCCTCTTGGCAGCTTCTTCGGCGGTTGCCGCGTCGATGGCTTGTCGTAGTTCCTTGTCGGCAGCCTTCAGGTTGGTGCCGTTGTCCGACCAGATCTCGGTCGGGCAGCCACGTCGCGCGATCATGCGCCTGACCGCCATGACGGCTGAGTCGGCGCTGAGCGAGCTGGCGACTTCTAGATGAATAGCTCGCGTCGTGAGACATGTGAATATGGCTACATATCTCTTTTGTCGGGTGCGCCCGATGGTCACGGAGAGAGGCCCGAAGTAGTCGACACCGGTGAAGGAGAATGGTCGCTTATGATGAGCTAAGCGACACGCTGGCAGGTCCCCGGTTCTAGGGTGTGGCGGCGTCTGCGTCTTCATTCTGCAGAACAGGCATCGTCGAATGATTGCGCGCGTAGTGGGGCGCAATCGCAGTACCCAGTACTGCTGGCGACACTCGTTGACGGTTGCCTCTACGCCTGTGTGATGGAGTTGCCGGTGCACGCTTTGTATCCACAGCTTCACGGTGGGATGATCTCCGTTAACTACCAGTGGATGCTTGACCTTCTCTTCGACGTCTTTGGCTGCTTGGATGCGACTTCTGAGGTAGAGAGTGCCGTTCCTGGACTCGACGCTGAGCTGATGAAGGCGGCTCTCTTTGTTGACCGGTTTCCCGCTGTTCAAGAGCTGTATCTCTTCGATGAAGGCTTCTTCCTGTGAGGACCGCATTAGTAGTTCCTCGGCCCTTTTGAGTAGCTCGGCGGTGACCGGGAGGTAGTTGACCGTCGATCTCGTTGCTGGTGTAGGCGTCTGCTTCTTCGCGGCTGCAGGTCTGATCCTTTTCCAAGTCGGGTCCGCTTCTTTATTCTTTCTCGTTCTCCGGTAGTTGACCTTCTGTTTCAGAGCTCGGCAGAGGTCGATGAACTGCAGAACTCGGGCTGTCGAGTATCGGAGGCGGTCCCAGTTGGAGAACTTCTTCGGGTCAGGTAGGCCTTCTGCCAGTCTCGTGCTTCTCCCGCCGGTCATGTGGTGTGTCTTTTCTTCATCCGATGGTTCTTCGGGTCCTATTTTCTCAGGTTCTGTTGGCCAGGAGTCCTCATGTAAGTAGAGGAAGTCCGGCCCCTTGTACCACCGATGCTGTTTGCCGAAGGCGGTTGGTACGTCTCTCGTTGCGTCGTCGGCCACGTTCAATTTGGTTGGAACCCAGCGCCAATCGTTGACCTTGGAGCTTTCCTCTATTGCTGCGAGTCGGTGAGCCACGTACGGTTTGTAGGAGCGTGATCCAGTTCTGATCCAGGTGAGTACTGTCTTGCTGTCAGTCCAGAATACTCTTCTATCGGGTTTTCTCTCGTGCTCCTCGATGATCGCGTCGGCGAGTCTGGTTCCCATGACTGCTGCTTGTAACTCCAATCTTGGGATGGAGGTCAACTTCAACGGTGCTACCTTCGCCTTGGCCATGATGAGAGAGGTGCCGATTTCGCCGTCTGGTGTCACTGCTCTCCAGAAGAGGACTGTGGCGTAGGCCGACTCGCTGGCGTCGCTGAAGACATGTAGCTCAAGGGAGGCGGCGTCGCTGTAATGTAGGTACTGCCGCGGAATTGCTATGTCGTGGAGACTTTTCAGGTGTCCCATCCACGACTCCCACTGCTCCGCCAGGTCTTCGTCGATGCGGTCGTCCCATGCTGTTCCTCGACGCCATACTTCTTGGAGTAGTTGTTTCGCCCTGATCGTGACTGGTGAGGCGAAACCTAAAGGGTCAAAGAGTGACATGACGATTCTTAAGGCTTCTCTCTTCGTAGGCTGTTTTCCTTCTATAAGTGTCGACGGGATTCTTGCTAAGTTGAGGTTGAACGTCAGCTCGTCCGTGTTGAGTTTCCAGACGACGCCCAATACTCTTTCCGTTTGCTCTTCCGACTTGTACAACTCTAGGTCTTCTATGTGGTTCTCTTCTCCCAGTGCTTCTAGGAGTGACGTTGAGTTTGACTTCCACTGCTTGAGTTCGAAGCTGGCCTTCTTGTGTACTTCACGCACATCGCTTGTTATCTTTATAGCCTCTTCTAGGCTTCTAAAACTATCGAGATAATCGTCGACGTAGTGCTTGTCGACGATGGCGGCTGCTGCTTCTGGGTGAGTCTTCTCATGCTGCTTGGCATTCAGGTTCGTTACATATATCGCCGTCGATGGCGAACTCGATGCCCCGAAGATCAATGAAGTCATTCTATATTCTTCTGGTGGTTGATTGTCGCGTCGATTCCCGCGCCATAGGTACCGTAGCGCGTCTCTGTCCTCGGTGCGTAGCTTGACCTGCATGAACATCTCCTTGATGTCCGCTGTCACCCCGATGAGATGTTGCCGGAAGCGCATGACGACGCCCGGCAGCGACTGGAGCAGATCCGGACCTTTGAGGAGCACGTCGTTGAGTGCCACCCCTCGGGTCTTGGCGGCGGCGTCATGCACCACACGGAGTTTGGCCGGCTTCATGGGGTTGATGACCGCGAAGTGAGGCAGGTACCAAGTCTTGTTTGGAGTCTTCTGAGGCGGTGCAGGCTCGGCGTACCCCTTCTCTATAAGGGCGTCCATTTGTTCGACGTACTTCTTCTTCAAGGCTGGGTCGCGATCAATCTTCTTTTCTATGTTGAAGAGTCTCTTCAGCGAGTTTTCGTAGTTATCTGGGAACTTGACGTCTTCTTTCTTCCAGAGGAGGCCGGTCTGATATCTTGTCTCTTCGATCTTCTCTGTCTTTTCTTCTAGGATACGAAGAGCTTTCTCCTCTGGGTCTGTCTTCGGTCTCTTGGGATTGAGGTAGAGGGCGTCCATCTCGAAGTACTTCTTCACCAGGTTCTCGAGGTCATCTTCTGTTTCCTTCATGTGGGAGACGAAGTCTATCTTCTGTCCGAAGGATCTGGTCTGGCTTCCATGAAGAACCCAACCTAGCGGCGTGAGAGATGCCACTGGGTGGTTCTTGTCTCCTCTTCTGGTTTCTTCAGTCAGCAGAAGATGCCAATTATCTTGCCCGATGAGTACCTGTGGCTTCGCGTTCGAGTAGGTGAGTTGTCCCTTGATGTCTGACAGATGTGGGCAGCCCTCCACTAAATCTTGCGGTACCCGTTGAGACGACACTTGTAAGTTCTTCACTGTTCTCGCTTGCATTCGTTCTTCTCGGTCGTTGACCCCCTTTATGCCGATGGTGACCCGTCTCGATGCACTCTCCGCTGTTTTCAACTCGTTGATTGTTTCTATCTTCAGTGGATCTATGGGTCCCGTAGCGCCGATGGACGTGGCGATGCTGTCGTCGACGAGCGTTACTGTTGATCCGTCGTCCATCAGGGCGAAGGTGTCGATGGCCCCTTTCGGTCCCACTACTTGGACAGGCAGGATCTTGAGGTAGGACTGCTTCTTGACAGTCCACGTCGAGTTGATGACTTCTGATGCTTCTTCCTTTTCAGGCCTCTTGGGCTTCTCCGCTTCTTCTGTCTTCTTGTCATAGTGAAGTAACTTGTGGTGTGTGTACTTGCACCCGTTGATCCTACAAGGCTTCGGTCGGCAGCTATGTGTCTTGCTCCTGTAGCGTAGACACTTGAAGCAGAGGCGCTTGGACTTCGCTGTGTCCCATCTGGAGTTTGCTTCTTGTTTCTTGAAGACTTCACACTCGGCCGCGTTGGTGTGACCCGCTTCTTCACACACGAAACACTTCGATGCGCTACACTTTTCAGTGACGTTGTTGACCCGCTGCGTCCTTTTCTGTGGTGCGGCTGTCGACGGTGCTGCCACCTGTTCGGGTAGCGCGTAAGGTCCGCACAGTTCGGCTTCTCTTTTGAAGAATTTTTCTATCTTGATGAGGCAGGGATCTTCTCTGGGCTGTGTGGCTGCGAAGTCATAATATCGGTAGCGTAGCGTCGGCGTCAGCTTGTCTACGAGCGTTTTGGCGAGTTCCGGGTTGTACATGTAGTTGAAACAACCCAATGTCTTCAATGTGGCTACGACGTTGGCGACTTTCGTGGCGAAGATACAAATGTCCCTCGGTGACTCGGAGAGGCGCGGCAGTCCACGAAGCGTCTCCATCTCGAGCATGGCGATTGATTCTGGCCTCCCGAATCTGGATTCCAATGTCTTCATAATCTCGGATGGGTGCGCGTTGGTGATGAGCAGTCCCTCAACTGCTTCTTTCGCCTTCCCTTTCAGGTTTCTTCGTAACCGGTTCGTGTTCTCGACGGCACTGAACGACGCTTCGGTCTCGTAGTACGCGGCGCGAAAAGGTAGCCACTCTTGATGTGACCCACTAAATAATGGCAAATCGACAAACCTGGGTCTCTGTGCGGAGCTGACAGCCCTGGTGATCGCTTCCGCTAGGAGGGCCAAGTCTCCTTGGCCTCCCGCCGGTGACTGACGAGTCTCTTCTTGTCTCGGTTGCTCGCTGGTGACCACTCTCGGCTCCGTTGGCGGACGATGAGGCTCGTTGGCGATGGCTAGGACGGGGCGGGCGACTTGATTTTCCAGCCAGTTGTCCACTCTCGCGTTGACTTCGGAGTATATTGAGTCGTTGTCATTGTCATCTTCTTCTTCTTCTTCCTCGTCGTCGGAGTCTCCCTTCTCCAACGCGGCGAGGCGGGCTGCGGCGAGTTCTACTTGAAGTCGAAGCAAATCTTCTTTTGCTTTAGCTATTTTCTGTGACTTCAATCTGCTGTGTGTTGATCCCCCCTCTCCCCCCTTCTTGCTAGGGGGGCGGGGTAGCTGTGTACCGGTCGGCTTCGATGCACCGGTGTTCTTGACCGCTCGCTTGATCGTCGAAGTTTCTTTTTCCTGATGAACTTCTTTTGCTGTGGCGGCGGCGGGCGGCTTCATTAATTGTCTCGTATTCGTTCCTGCTTCTAGCGTCGTCGCGGCGGAGGGTGCGACAGACGGGACGGCGGTGCCGGCAGGTTGCGAGGCGACGGGCACGTGGACGGCGTCCGAGGGGGCGGGGGGGGCGGCCGACGCGGTGGCGCTGGCGGCTGAGGCGGTTGTGGCCGTCGATGCTGTAGTGGCGGAAGTCACGGTGGTTGGGTCTGTTGTCGCGGAGGTACGAGTTCGTTCGGAGTTCTCCGTGGCGGTCGTTCCCGTCTGTGTCGTTTCTGATGTGGCTTCCGTACTGGTACCGGTCGCGGAGGTCTCTGGGGTAGCCTCTGACGATGACGGCTTCTGTTGATTCGACGCCTTGCGTCCCCTTCCTTCGGAGCGCGTGACGGGCATGTTGACTGCGAAGTTGACAGTCGACGGGCTTGAAACTCTTTAAACTATCTTCACTGTAGCACGGTCTTGAAGTACTATCTTCAATGCCGGCGATCTTGAATAACTATAACACTTTTCTTCGAATCTTCAAGACGCAGGCCGTTCTTGAAACACTATGACGCTATTCCCGATGATCTTGAAGTACTATGACACTATTTTTCGATTCTTCAAGATGCAGGTTGTTTCTTGAACACTATGACGATTCTTCAAGCACTGGCTTCTTGAAACACTATTTTTCCCACTAAATCCGGCTCGAAGGACCATTAAATGTACGGGGTACACTTGCTATCACTGGATTGGTGGGAAAATAAAAGAGGCTTGATTGGAGTCTTGAGTTTCTTCTTTATTGAGTTGTTCTTCCTAGTATAGCTGCCCGTCGACTGTGTCGATTGTGAAAAATGGCCCGTCTTTTATACAATTTTGGCTAAGGATTTGATCTTGAGTCGACCAATCAGAATGAGGCAGGTAAGGGCTCGACCAATCAGAATGAAGCAGATAAGTACAAAGATTTCGACACAGTGGGCTTAAGTACAAAGAAACGTTACCGTAACGAGAGCCGCGACACTTTAAATGCGATTTACATCATAATTTTCTATGGTAACCTATAATAAAGTTTATATTTTCTAAATCTACATAAGTTAACCTATATAAGAAAAATATTTCTAAGCGGAAATTAAAAAATTCTTATATACAACAAGTTGAGTTACGAAATCTTACACGAATCAGGCTAATAAGGCAACAATTCTTATTGGAAATTACTTATGTGCTACTAAACTATCAAAATATTAAATTAAAGCAATAATCTTTATATAAATTGACTTTCTTACACAAGAATTTATACAAAACAACTACACGAGATCAGTCTTATTCTACGCACTATATTGTCTGTGTTCAGCACTATTAACACTTGTTATTGCGCACTGCACTGTTATTTACTATTTACTGTCTGTTTACAATCACTATTGTCCCGCACAAATACTGACGCCGTCAAGTTTTCATTTTGGACCAGTTTTCTATCCACCTTATATCTTCTTATACGCCCACAAAAACTGACTAACTTCAAATTATTGAGCAAAGTGTGACAGGATTTCTTCATTAGGAATTTCTCAGCGGCATTCCGGAGTCTTTGTGCTCAGTTGATGGCAATAGGCTCGCACCCCATTAACAACTTAAACAACTTAAACATAACTGGAACTTATTTGTACATTCCTGGTAAAACTTTATGAATTACAGGCGTGATGATGCTTAGGTTTAAAATAGGGGGCTATGCGGTTTGTTATCTAACTCTTGACTGTCATCAAAAATAAATAGCAGGGGGCATGCAATCAGGGGATAATAAGTTACAATATAACTTAGACATTCTCTCACAGTCGACTATGTTTGATTCCAGGCTCGCCTTGTGTCACACGAGGCTGGAATGGTACTTGTGTGAACATCTTCAAATGTAACTCGGCTGCACTGACTTATTTATACGTAAGTATTTTGGATTCAAGGCATTATATATCCTGGCTTCGCTCATCTTCAATTTAATCATTTCTGGCACATCGGAATAAATGTTTCATATGCTGGGAAAGCTATTTGTCTCAAAATGCATATATGTATATGGGGTGGAAGGGACACCGACGCGAAAACGGTAACCACGTACTCCGTACATCATCCTGTATTTCTTTTGAGCCGATACAAAACATCATAGTAATTGTACTCGTTTTCGCAGAATCTAAACAGTAGTTCTCTACGCTTCTTTTCCAGGCCAATGCAGGCTTCGATCCAGTAGAGTACAGGATTCCAGACCTGCCAGACATCTGTTCCTATAAGGATAAAGAGCCTGTTGTTTGCTGCACGGATTGCGACACAGGAGAAGAGAAGTAAGGCGGTTATCAAACGACACTGCTTGTCCGCGCGATCGGGCGGTGAATCGGATATATATGAAATCCGTTTATGCCTAACACGTGTACTCCGCCACTACGCTAGGTTGGGTGCACCGCCACAAAATCTGCCTCGCCTCCGCGCGAGAATGGACGAGCACTGTCGTGTGAGAATCGCCTAACCAAATATTATCCTTTTCAGAACAATATCCGCCTAAGCACAGTACAAACTGGCTTTAAAATGATTCTAAACTGTGTAAATCCAGATTCAGAGAATCCTACTTACAAATGTATTGTTTTCTCAGATACCGCAACACAGCGGTAGGACCTCATGGAGAAATGCTGAATAAAGAAGGACCAGTGGCTAGACAAAGTGAGTTTTATCATTTATGTACATGTTAGGCTCAAAGGCCGAAACCGCTCATTGAGCGAAGTGGCAAATTCAAAACGATCACTAAGCGAAATTCGTGTCGTGGATGTTTTAAAAACGACCACATCGCGATGTGGCAAACACAAAACGACCACGAAGCGAAATTCGGGTTGTGGCTGTTTTGATTTTCGACCACAACGCGTTCTGGGAATGAGGAAATACCAGATTTGAGTCATTTACAAACAGCCACAACCCGATGTAATACATTAGTAAGGAACTTGCCGATGATGATGAATAAGGTAATGCCTAAACGAAAATGGCTGCGAAAATGTTCAAGTTATCAACATAAATATGGGACTCGTTTTAATGGTTTTCGGGGGCGCTGATGCCGATGGTGATGTTGAAAAGAAAATCCAAGATGGCGGAAGTGAAAATTTTAAATTTTTGGCGTGGGTGTCGATTTCGCAGTTTTCAGGGGCGCTGATGACGATAGTGAGTTCGAAGTGAAAATCCAAGATGGCTGATGTGAAAAGTTTAAAATTTTTCGTCATGGGTGTCAATATCGTGGTTTTCGGGGCGCTGATGCCGATCGTGAGGTCGAAATGTAAATTAATTTAAGACTGCTACACAGATTGGTCTTGGGTTAAACGCGAAAATTCTGATGCTGGTTTGAAAGGAAGTAAAGCCTGAAAACGTAATGGCGGCCATGTCCCTTAAATCTGATGGCAAAATTGCAGTTAGTTGCGGAGACTCAGATGTCGATTTTAACAGCAATCGGTTCAGTAGTAAATAAAAACAAAATGGCCGCCATTTTGAACCCGATGTGGTCGTTTTTAAAACAGCCACGACACGAATTTTGCTTAGTGGTCGTTTTTAATTTAATACTTCGCGATGTGGTCGGTTTTTTCGCTCAATGAGCGGTTTCGGTCTTTGAACCTAACATACTCGTACACACATAACATAACTGAGATTTTCTTTTGAAATATGCTGTGCCTTTGTACCTAACAAAGGCACAGCATATTTCAAAAGAAAATTCCAAACATAAAAAGAAGAAGAGGAAAATGTAAAAAGAAACGTACACAGTAAGAGTGACAGAGAGAGTGTGTGAGAACAGGAAGAGAATTACGTATATAGTATGAATGTCAATGTTATTTATTTATACCTATGTGTGGTGAAATTGAACAAGCTATTTTCAAATATCAGCGTGATAATGGGTATAGCAACTGCGAAACTAATGGCGCTAGCACAGCTAGTTGCAAGGAACGTCATTGGTTGAAAATTTGTATTTCATTTTATATTTCAAAACAGCTTCTCATTGATCAGGTTGGGAGTTAGCTATGGTCACATTGATCACGCCATCAATACACAGGCCTTCCCCATTGCGTAGCTCACTTACCTTGCAATTAATTATCAATTCAAAAACATTAATTGCATTATTTACGTCGGTGGGCAAACGGATCTTTCTTACCATGAAGCAATGGATAAGGAATATCTTTCAAAAACCCTCGGTTTGTAATAAAAACAGTGTTATGCATTTGAGGTCTTCTAACTTGTTTTTTCTCTTTCAGAATGCTTTGATTATTTCCAAAGCCTACCATTCTCGTGTCGATTCCCTGGAAACTTTGCTATCGATAAGGTTTGGCTTGAAGACAGGAAATGCCACAACCATTCTTTTATAACCCATTCTGTGGGTTCCGGTGCAGGGGGGCGAAACGCAGAGAGATGGGAGTTCCCGCATGTGGTATGTTACTTTGTAGTATAGATTAATAATTCGTTTCAGAATGCTTTGATTATTTTCAAAGTCTGCCGTTTACGTGTCGCTTTCTTGACCGTTGGAGTGGCTAGAAGAAAGGGAGTGTCATAATCATACATTTGGTACTCACGTGGCGTTAGATGCTGCTGGGGGACGAAATACCGAAAGATGGGAGTTCCCACATGTGGTGCGTAATCTAATCACTTCGGTTGTCTCCTGTTATAGGAATCGGTAGTACCTATAAGCTAGGTTATCTTTTCAAAAGGAATTTAATTGTCATTTCTTTTCAGGCTTTACTCGGTTACGGAGATGACGTGGACTCCGCGCAGTGGCTGTGTGGGGGTTCTGTGATCAGCGAGAGATTCATACTCACTGCTGCTCACTGCACATCAACTCTGGTGCTGTAAGTTTCGAGTTGTCATCTACATTAATCTACCAGTTTCAATAGATCCTTATGATTTTACCTTTTATTAAATACAAAATGTTTGTAGGGGAAACATATCATATGCCGCACTGGGGCTTTTGAAACGGTCTGACCCCAAGGAATCTCAGAAAATTTACAAAATCAAGAAGATTATCATTCACCCTGAGTACAAGGCACCTTCTAAATATCACGACATCGCACTCTTGGAGACAGAAACTGAGTAAGTTCAAAAGAAAGCATTTTTAGTTTTAAACAGAATAAATTCTGGGTGTCCCACGGAACAAAGTGTTAGGTCTTACTTGTTTTTACCACTCTCATCTAAGTTTTGATACTATGGAGGAAAGTCACTTATCTATATTTCTAATAATGATTTCAGGATAGCTTTCGGCAGAGACTTACTGCCTGCGTGTCTAGATACAGGGCTAGAATGGAAACGATTCGCTGATGCGTCCGGCTGGGGTCGTCTCGGGCACAGACAAGCTTTAGCAGATGTACTGCAAGTGGTAAGTTTTTCAAAGAAATAAGGTATCTTAATTGACGCTGCGGATATTTTGATTCGTATTTTTCGGAACTCTCTATGATTAGTTTTTGATACCTCTATAACTGCTGACGAAATTATCAATATTTGTCTGTTTAACTACGCCTGTATGGTACTGTCGTTGGCACAATAATTTCCATCCATGCGATTATATTATAATTATTAAATCCTTTTTATATATTCTTAAATTCTGCACAATTTCAATAATTCTCCATAAAATCTTGCATATCTTTTACATTTAAATATACTTACCTGCTAGTTTATCTTACTCTGAACTCTATTTTCCAGGTGGCTTTGGAGGAGTTTAACGAAACAGAATGCTCAGTGATGTTCAGACCGCACAGACACCTCAACCGCGGTTACGATCATGACACGCAGATGTGTTATGGATCCAACTTTGAAGTAGTGGATACTTGCGAGGTGAGGCAATTATAGAAAAGTATTCAACATATCTCTTTAAAAGTCTTCCAAGTTAGTTGTATAACTACTCCTTCACATTTCGGATTAGGCGCCTGGTAAAAAAAAATAAGACTATGATTAAGGTACACCGTACTATATATATATTACGTCCAATAGTACTTCAATAATACAATCCTTTTTGCAGACATAGGAACCGGACATGAAAAATTGTTTGTGTTTATGGAGAGGTTATGGCTTCATAACGCAAGCAAGCAAGAATCGTAATTATAAATAATAGAAATGTGTTTTATATAATTATGTTTTGTACCACAGCTGGAAAAAGGTTTCCCTATAGCCGGGGTAAATAGCAACCAGACGATGTGGCGCAGAAGCTGTTGAAAGCTAATTTTTGTCATCCCACAGGGTGATAGCGGTGGCCCTCTTCAGGGCATCAATTCCAAATGCCTGTACCACGTGGTGGGAGTGACGTCATACGGCAAGGACTGCGGCATCCTCGGCTCCGCCGGCATGTACACCAGGGTCTCGTACTACGTGCCCTGGATCGAGGGCATCGTGTGGCCTGAAGAAACTGAAGCGAAGAAGAAAAAGGATCAACTGTGGCTTAATAAATGGTTGAGTTAACTTAGCGGAAACTTAAAACTTATTTTTGATCAATTTGGCATGAGTGAAAATGTTCGGGTTTAAAATATATGTGTGTTTCTTTTAGTTTTAGTGCTAATTGATGTATGACCTTTATATCTAAGTACTTAATTGGAGTTCAACAAAGTTTATATTGAAAGTTTTATGTCGCCTAAGATGACTAACTACCCGACTATGGCAAAGCCAAAAGAAAGGGTTATCATTTTGCTAGTCCATACTAGCAGTATTTTTGTAAAAAAAAAATATGTTCCACCGAAGCGCCTAAACTACTGAGCCGATTTTGATGAATGAGGTATCAATCGATTCACTACTGGTGCCACAGGCTTGGCTACATTTCGTGAACCAAATCTGTCTCTATTTTTTTTTAACCTCTGTCAAGAAGGTTTCCCTGTTTACGAAGTTGAAAGGTTTTTTTGGTCATTATTAAGGATGACTTCACCCTTTTCACAATCAAGGTAAGTGGAAAGGGCGTGTACCGCAGCCTCACAGCCCTCTTTGGACCCGAAGCCTAGCTGTAGGGGCTAGAATTAGCTGGCCAGTGTTTCACTGTAAAAGGTGTAGAAAATTTTGGCTGCGATTCGACGGTAAGTTGACCCTACAGAAATCGGACGAATGACAACATACTTGCGCAAGGCACAAAGATTGACTCCGTACAAAATATCGATGACGGCTTCGTTCACATTGCCGGGGAGCATGAGATTGATGAGGGCCGTCAGCTCCTTCAAAAGGGACTCACCAGCTTCCTCGGCGCCTGAACATATTAGGTCCATAAGTTGTTGCGGAGTCAGGCCGTCGAGGCTGCCGGCGAAGCCACTTTGAAAGCAACAGACAAATAATACTCACTTGCACTGATTATTTATGCGTGATTTTGCTATAGTCCATTCGAGTTGCGGTTTCGCTCACTTGGAAACAATAATAGTGAGATTAACTTCAATAAAAACACTCTTTTACAATTATTTTTGTGGAGCTAACAAAATCTTAACTTAATCCAATGAATTACAGAAAGCACTTGTGTCACGTTGGCCTGGAGGGTGGTAGATGCCGATAACGCATATATCAGAGCTCAATTTCAATATAAGACAATTAGCATTAATCATGTGTGGTTCCTCTACTAAAGCTTTATATCTGTTTTTATATTAGACTAGCTGTCCCGGCGAACTTCGTACCGCCTAACATTCAATGAATCCTACCCCACCTACCCTACCTACTCTACCCACCCTACCTACCCACCTAGCCTACTCTCCTAGTACCTACCACCTACCTACCACCTACCTACCACCTACCTACCACCTACCTACCACCTACCTACCACCTACCTACCACCTACCTACCACCTACCTACCACCTACCTACCACCTACCTACCACCTACCTACCACCTACCTACCACCTACCTACCACCTACCTACCACCTACCTACCACCTACCTACCACCTACCTACCACCTACCTACCACCTACCTACCACCTACCTACCACCTACCTACCACCTACCTACCACCTACCTACCACCTACCTACCACCTACCTACCACCTACCTACCACCTACCTACCACCTACCTACCACCTACCTACCACCTACCTACCACCTACCTACCACCTACCTACCACCTACCTACCACCTACCTACCACCTACCTACCACCTACCTACCACCTACCTACCACCTACCTATCACCTACCTACCACCTACCACCTATCTACCTACCACCTATCTACCGACAATTTACGCTTTCGCGACATAGACAATAGTTTATTAACCTTTCTATTAGATCAAAATAAAAATTTCTGAACGCACGCATAAATATTTGACAATCAATAAATATGTCAATCATTTGTCACTACTGACAGTATTTGACAGGATGGACATCAAATGTTTGACAGGTACGAAACCAAGGAACATTTTGGGAAAATGATTTATCTTTCGTAATTTTTTATTCGTCGATTTTTCATTGTTTTTAAGATTTATTCTGCTATTCTAGGCAGAGACAAATACAACAAATCAATAACCATGAAAATTGGTCCAGCAGATCTAGAGTTATAAGTGTTGTAACAAACCCGACTTTGTTTTATATATATATATAGATATAGATGACAACACCCCCACCTTCATTTATGTGTTTTATTAGCAGTTGTAAAGGTACAGGTATGTATAACCTTCCAGCTCAGGCGCGAATTGGAAAGATTTAAGCCAGCATTCCGTTAGGATTAGTCCCAGTCAACGTCCGTCCGAGTCAATGACGTATTAAAACTAGGCATAATAAATTTTATGCTCCTTATATTTTGTGTTAGAATTTTTAAAGAGTTGTTTGGTACTGGTATAATTTAATATCTTCTGCTTCGCATGTCATAGAATTGGCCACTAGTAAGGAATCGAGGCTCTGGTGAATAGATTCAATACCAATACTATCGAATTTTGAAACAGATTGTCTTTTTAGTTAGCTTTAGGGATATGAGATGTACAAAATATACATCGAGCTGTGTACAACAGATTAGTGTGAATCGGTGCCAGTGATTGTAAATGGAGGATAAACAAACCATGGATTACTACTGGTTTATTACGATGCATGCTTAATAGAGACAATCTGCACAAAAAGCTCAAAATGAATCCCCATGATGAAGCACTTAATTTAACGTACAAAAGATCTCGAAACTTTTGCAACGCTCTCCTAAAGAAACAGAAGAGAATTTATGAGAAACAGGAAATTGAAAAGTCCAAAAATAATAGTAAAAAGCTGTGGGATGTTATCAAAAGTATAATTAATACTAGCAAAAAGACAGACCACTCTTCGGCACTGATCAACACTGATAATCCTAAAAGCAGTGTTGACAACGATAATAAATATTTTTCATCCCACCATCTCGGAAAGAGTATTTTTAATCTTCAATATCTGAGTGGAAAAGCCGTTTTTATTCTCTAGAGGATAAAGTAAATTGAATTTAGAACATCGTGTGCACTAAGTTTGTGAATTAAAAAAAACATTAAACCTATTTACTGCTACCTCTATGGTGCCGAATATATCATACAACTTTTTTTTAATTTGTTAAAAACTCAGACTCGGAACCTTCTTGGTGTTCTTTTTTCAATTTGCTTTGTACGCGGTTCTTTACGCGGCATTTTTTCACGTCATTGTTAAACCTTATATTAAAAACTTGAAAACAAATGAAAAAACTAAAATGAGTGATTCTAGCGACGAGTTAGTTTGCTTGACGCCAACAGAATTGACTGAAACTGTTAATAATGCGCAAATGAGCTTTCTCCCTCAACAATCACGCGAGAAGTATTTAAAACAGTACGATATGTTCAACACGTGGCGACTAGCAAAAGGAGCCAAAACTTTCTCAGAAAACGTTTTGCTGGCATATTTTATAGAATTATCCGAGAACAAGAAAGCAAGCACTCTATGGAGTACGTATTCGATGCTAAAAGCAACAATAAAGATGAAAAAAGACAAACATATCGATACCTATCCTAAATTAGTGGCATTTTTAAAAAGAGCCTCATCTGGTCATCAACCAAAAAAATCGAAGGTTTTCACAGTATCTGATATTGAAAAGTTTCTTAACGAAGCACCCGATTCCGTATATTTGGCGGCAAAAGTAAGTCAGTTGCACATTCAGTATCTACTTAAGTATATTAATCTCAATTAAATAGTATACTTAGTAGATGTTGATAGGCATAATTATGCGTTCATATCAATTTTATTCATTTATCTACTACAATACTCTTTACGTTACAGGTTGTTCTTATTATTGGAATAAACGGAGCATGTCGAACTAATGAACTAACACAACTTAATGTCAAAAACATTGAGAAACATTCAGATGACTTACTATTAATTAATTTACCTAATACAAAGACAAAAAGAGACCGCAACTTCGTCATTCGCAAGGAATACGTAACGATTGTTGAGAAATATCAAGCCTTACGCCCGCCTAACACTCCAATCAATCGATTTTTTCTACAGTATCGCAATGGAAAGTGTGTTAGACAGCCTATGGGTACTAATAAAATTGGCAGTATCCCACGAGAAATAGCAACATTTCTTAAACTTCCAGAACCCCTGTTGTACACGGGTCATTGTTTCCGACGAACTTCAGCCACACTTTTGGCTGATTCCGGAGCTGATCTCCTGTCCCTTAAGCGCCACGGAGGCTGGAAGTCCAATGCAGTTGTAGAGGGATACATAGAGGATTCCATCCAAAATAAGTCTAAAATATGTGAAGGCATCGTAGGAGCCATTACACTGAAAGAGCCTCAATCGGATCCTTGGACTGGCCCTTCTACATCAAAAATAAGCCGTTATGAAACACCTAACCATCTCCCTCTCTCTCCAACATTCACGCCAAGGGAATCCGATGAATCGGTACAACTATTAAGTATGACAGATAGTTTACCGAAAAACAGTACACAAGTGACTAACACCAATATTACAGTACCAAACAAAAATATTACACTCAATTTAAATAACTGTAGCAACGTTACTTTAAAATTTTCTTAATTATACCTTAGTATTATTTTGTTATAATTTAAAGATTATTCTGTAATACTTACCTGTCATAATGTAGTAATTAATACCTAAACTGAAATAAAAGTGTACCTATCTTGTGATTATAAACGTTTTTTTTTTTGCATTTAGTCATTTCCTCGCTGAGGTGGAATGAAAAGTTACGTGTTGCACTCGAGTGCAAAGATTTTTCACCTCGTGCTCTTTTGATTCCCTCGCTAACGCTCAGGATTCTAATTTTGAATCACTCGCTGCGCTTGTGATTCAATTTTAGAATCCTTCGCTTGCTCGGTCATCAAAATTGAACACGCGGTTAAAAAGCAACTTTGCACTCTTGTATAACAAATAACTATTACAGGTGTCGGACAGAGGCTGGCGGAAGACATTATTGGTAACGCTCATCTATCGAATAACTACCGAGCCTCCACTACTATTCCACCTAAATCTCTTGTACTACTTCCTACTAATGAAAAGGTGGAACATCTCATAATGGACTTGAGAGAGGGTGCGGCAGTTGGAGTAGATCAGATATCAGGTAACATCTTAAAACGCTACATTAAACAGCTTACACTTCCACTTACTCACATCTGCAACCTTGTCTTTACTAGTTACTACTGGAACCTTTCCACTGGCATTTAAGATAGCCCTTGTTAAACCTATCCATAAAGGAGGGGACAAAGACTTTATTTCTAATTAAAGGCCCATTTTGATCCTCCCTACGATGTCTTAAGTCTTAGAACGATTAATTAACGAACGCCTCATGAACTTCCTGGAGACAAATAATCTCCTGTCACCTGAGTAATTTGGGTTTCGATCGGGTAGGTCAACTGATGACGCTGTGCATGAACTCACTAATCTTATTGTTACTAATCTTGACAATAATAGGAAGTGTACCTTCGACACGGTTCCTGTTCCATTGCTATTAAAAAAACTTGAGAGAATAGGAGTCAGAGGTCTCCCACTGCAACTGCTCAAGGACTATTTAAGTGGTAGGAAGCAACGATTGAAAATAGACAACTGGATAAGTGATGAACTCTCCGTTCATTATGGCGTTCCACAGTTCCTTTTCCTTGTCTATATTAATGACTTGCTTCAACTCCAACTTAAACATGGAAGACCAATATCTTTTGCCGCTGATACTGCACTAGTTTTAAGTGGTAAAAATTGGGAAGAAGTTTTCCATAGTGCTCAATATGGTTTCAATGAGGTTTGTCAATGGCTTAAACATAATGTTTTGACATAAAATTTATCAAAAACCAAATATGTTGCCTTTGCGCCCAGGAGAAATCTTCTTCCATCGACAACTCCAAGAATCGTTGCTCACATTTGCTCATTGTCCAATTTCCCATGCCTTTGTTCACCCCTTCAAAATACGGATGTCATTAGATATCTTGGAGTGTATATTGATCAAACATTAAGCTTTAAGCCTCACATCGATATTTTCGTCACTAGAATTCACAAGCTGATTTACATTTTTAAGAATTTAAGACATGTTGCTGATCTTAGGACTATTAAAATGGTCTACTCAGCACTCTGGCAGTCAATTGCAAATTATTGTATAAGCTCTTGGGGAGGGGCAGGCAAAGTTCACCTTCTGGAGGTTGAAAGAGCCCAAAGAGCAGTTCTCAAAGTAGGGGCTGGACTTCCTTTTCGTTACCCAACTACTGAGCTTTATAAACGTTGGGATGTTCTATCAGTCAGACAGACGTTCATAGTTCACAAAAAACACAAACAAATAGAATATGACCCCAACCTTAACAAAGATTAGCGTAGGAAGGGCAATGTCTGTCCCACAAGTTTCTTCCGTACCATTCTCTCACAAAGATTTTACTGTTTTCTTGGAGGATATCTGTATAATAAAATTAACACAACACTTGCCATATACCCACTGCAGAGATCAACCTGTAAATTAAATGTTTGTAAATGGTTGAAAACTTTGGATTATCAGGCAACTGAAAGTCTTTTGATTCCAATCCGTTAACCTTCTATCTGCACACAAACACACACACGGTCTCAGACACATAAATCACACATGTATGTCCTTCTAGAATAATAATTTTTCTTTAATTTTTATTTCTTTACAACATACTGTTCCTAGTATTTAAGTAATATCGTCACTCATGAGTTGTTAATTTATTTATCTAAATTAGTTTGTAAGTCTTGGGGGCCTGGTGACCCGTAACACAGGCATTGAATGCCTATTTCGGGCACCAGTCTCTCACAAATGTTCACCTTGTAAATTAGATTGAATAATTCCTGTTCACGATGAGAAAATAAACAAACATGAATAAATAAAAAAGGGAAGGTGAGAAAACATAAAATAAATTAATAAAAAAAGTTGTGAACTAGGAACGCACCCAATGAAGTCGGTTTGTCACGGAACCGACAGTGACAGTGGCAGCTATTGACTAACTTCAAACAAAACTGGCTGTCAGATTTGGATTTGTATTGTGTATGTGGTGTTATCATTTCCGCATATTTTAACGATTTCTGTGTTTATAATAACAAATAACACAGCCACGTAACGATGTTATGAACACCACCACATATCAAATCGTATTAGTGAAGTAGTAATTATCATTTGACTGATTTATAAGCTGTAAGTATTTTTTTTTTGTTTTGTTTGTGATTCATTCGCACAATAGATTGTTACTAATCGAACGGTTGTTCTAACTCCTTTCTTACAGTTCGTACACCTGCTTAGAATGTATAAACATAGTAGTTTTCTAAAAACAACCTTGCAGTATGTTTTAAGAACATGAGACTGCAATAAGTTCTTTCAAAGTCGCAAAAATTACTTCTTGATGATGTCATTAAGTAGGTCACAGAAGATATTTAAATCAAATTCTGTCAAGTATACATACAAATCTATGTTTTTATTTATAACAGTGACATTCTCACTAATGTTCTGTGCTATGAATCTTATTTGAATGTCTATTTCATTTTCTTTTCTTATTTTCATAAATCTTTAAAGAATATCTTCAGTTATATTACTTCTGATTTACCTACAAGAAGTGCTCAAAACAGTTTTTTGGCAACATACAATTTTATCTATGAAGGCTCTTTTAAGTAATTAAATTGGGCAAAACTTCCTTGTAGGAGTTTTTGTGTATTAAACAATAGATTTCCATGTGCCATTAGAACCTTCACAATATTAAATTAAAAGTGGCTGAATATGTAAAGAAAAGCAAAAGAATCAAGATCTTCACCGGTGGTGTTCTGTAGTTTCTGCCTGATGAGTTTATGCAATCTTGGTTTCTGAAGACAGATTGGCACGCAGAACCTGGATTCAAAAAATCACCTAAAAATCTCAGGGCCTTTACTAGGTCATCAATCTACCTTGTGGGAGGCCTACCAACACAACCTTCCCATTCCCATATGCATATCTGGTTGCCACTCCAGAACCTTTTGGCATATATCAATCACAGTATCAAGCTTGGATGTAACAAAAAATAAATAAACAAAAAGCCAGTGTTTTTTATCAACATATTATATTACTCATTGTTTTAAAACATAAATTATTGATGTTATCAACAAGATTGAGTTCCATTGTTATCCAGTTGTTGTCTAATAAGTTCTTTGTTTACTTGATAATTGTCTTTGCTGTCTTAATTTAATAAATCTTTAATGGCTTCTATGCCAAATAATCTGATTATGCTGACTAATTATTATGACGTCCAAGCCTGCAGGTTTAGGTATAAATTTTGTTAGCCATACTCTGCTTAGCCTGTTACCAACTATGTCGGGGTCGGCTTCCACTCTAACTGGATGCAGCTGAGTAGCATTTTACATGGAGTGACTGCCTATCTGACCTGCACAAACCAGTTACTGCTGGGTAAGGCCAAAAAGTTTGGTTGCTTACCAAGGGGTATCAGTAAACAACCAAACCTTTTGCCACTGACTACCTGTAATAACAGTCAAAGATCTACGAATGACATGATTGTGCAACCAATGGTTTAAAGTGCTTTTTGAGGTACAAGTAGCAATATGTTTAGAATGGTCACCCATTGACAGACAGCCTTTGGCAATGCTGCTTAGCCTTAAACGTTGACCCATATAGCAGTTATTATGTAGCCATGAGCTCAAGTACAATATATAATTCTATTAATACACTGAAACCTACTGGAACTAGTCACATAAAACGGCTAACACTTTTTGATATTTCCTTATCACTTGCTGCCAGAAGAGATAGTATCTAAATGCAAGAGTACATTATTCTAGTTTTTTATTTTCGATCATAACAACAGAGATTTATCGTACAGGGAATTCCCGGCGTGTGTCATATTATCATTATAAACTGCCTACTAGTGTAATCACTAAGCATTACATGATATTTTGTTTTACAATGCAATTTGTTTTTATTTATCTTTTACTTTTTTATTGTAACTCTGCTGAGTAAACATTCGGCCAAGTCCTTCTAGGAACTTTTTGGTCAATCCAAACCTCGCGGTCCAAGTCGTCTCGCCACATTTGTTTGGGCTGACCTTGGCGGCGTCGTCCATTTTCAAGCACCCATTGTGTGGCGAGTCTTTCCCAGTGGTCATTGTGCATACAGATTTCCATGTGAGACTGAGAACCTTCTTGCCAACGTCCAGTATGCCTGTTTTGGAACGCAGTGTGACCCAATTTTGTACTGTCACTTTACATCTAAAATAATAAATTCCTGCGCTCCTTAGCAAACAATATGAAACAATGTTGGTAATTGTAGGTAAACAAAAACAATAAAATCATGGTGTTATATAATATGTGATTAATACTTCAATATTACTTATGTTTTATTTTGTTCACTAAAACCTGATATGTATTGTTTTGTTCACTAAAACCTGAATCAGATTGACTTAATATTCTTGTAACTGGCATTGGTTGGCTTCAATACAATCACAATCAATTATTCTAACATTCCTGTGTATGGTTTCTCAGATAACACAATGCATCTACTGATTCACACATGCACACACACATACACACTATGTTTATGATGATGTGTCTGGTCACATTTTGCCTTTAGGAAAAGTAGCATTCAGAAGTACTTTTCCATGCCTAGAAGTAGCATTCCTGAGTCTGGATTTGTGCTTGGTTAATGCTGTAGACTTGACCTATATTCAATGCGACTTATGCTATAGTTGATGAAGTATTGGCGTACTACACCTCCCCCTTTCGGGAATCACATGCGTTTTAATTAAGTAACATAGACCAACTGTTTTCCGTCATTTTCTCTGTTTTTTTTTTCTTATAATACAGATATCCAAAATGGAAAGTTATATGTCTCCAGGTCTCAGGAAACTTATCTTTCAAATTTTATAACAATGAATTCCATAGTTCAGGCGTGATAAAGTAACATACAGACGAGTAACTTTAGCATTTCGTAACATTAGTATGGCTATTGATGACGATAAAAGGTGGACGCGCCGCAGTAATCGCTTTTTCGGATGTTCCCGCGCACCTATTCGTTTCTTACGCGGCGTACGCGCCGAATCGCATCCATTATTTTACAGTACTTCTTTTCCGTATATATAAAAGTACTCTGTGGTACTTCTGTTCAGCACTCGCCGCACGCGCCTATATGCTCAATAACAAAATTGAAGCTTCGATTCCATTACGCGGTGGTGTAAATTGAGCCTTATGCTATGTAAAATTTCGTTGCAAAAAGTCGCTTCCGTTCCATTCCGCGGCGCGGCGGTGTAAATTGAGCCTTACGCCCCGAATTTGATGACATCATTCGCATGTGCGCTGATGGAATCCGTATACCCTACTGCATTTTACTGAAATGCGGCTCGTTCGGTGCGGATAGGTGCACGACGTTGCAAACTATTTCTTATTAAGATTTATAAAATGCGATGACTGCGTTGCGGCCCCTGTAGCGCGTCTAGGTGCGCGACCACTTTAATAGAGAAATATGAAGAAGATCTGCTTTACCGACACAAATAAATAGGGATAAGGGCAGGAGAATCATGAATGATGTATGAATATTGAAGTATATACTAAAATCTATCTTCACCACAATTTGTTTGTTACAGTGACGAAGCCTATCATGGCTGAAACTTTGGACCCGCTGTCGCCAAGCGTGAACAGCGCAGGAGGGACAGACTCGGGCATCATGCACAAACTGAGGATGAGGATCGGAAGAGGGGGGCCGGTTACCAGACCGGCTGGCGAAGGTAAGGCATAACGTAACGTTTTATTCCTCGAAGGGTAGCCAGGGATGCATAGAAAATCTCATTTTGGCAGTTATTTTTAAGTTCCAGAGGCGAGGCTGGGTCCGTGGGTTATCTTAAAGGAAGGTTTGCTAGATTTTGTGATGAAAAAATCCGAAACAAAGCTTGGTTCAGGAAACGAATCCCGAATATGTCTCTCGCAACCACTTTACGAGACAAACCACTGGCGAGGCTAGCTACTTGGAAGGAGGTGCAATCAAAGTCACAATTAATTAATAATTATGATCATGTGCATTTACCGGTCTCTATTGATAACTAAGTATAACACTTCAACTGCAAAATTGCTGCTGCCGGAATAAAAGAGCTGTCAAAGTATATTTTTTTTACCCTGGTCGTACAATTTCTGTCTGCCTCAGCGATCCAAATTAACCTTGACCTGTTACGAAAACGTTTGATTCTTGCGAAATGTGGAAGCGGCTGACTGAATGGTATGTCCTTGGACTGTAGAGAGTGCTGTTCTTCTATTGTACGACACGATTCGGCGTAGTTCACCCAATTCAACCTGTTCGTTCGTTTTTGTGTGAAAATCTTCAAAGAGAAAAGATATAGACAATGATATTTTTTTTATATTAATGTCAATTACAACAGAATGCCTCGTTGATCTAGTGGTCCTCGGTTCGATTCCTGACTAACTGAATTTCTCAGTAGCAGCCACGGAGCCTGGGATCTGTGCCTGGTTGTTGGCAATATGCTCGTCCCCTATTACATGGGACTTAAACATAAATGGCGAAATGTGGGTGTTATGTTAGGTATACCTCTGCCTAATCCTTCGGGGATTGCAGGCGCGATGTTATAATATGGCAAAACATGGGTCGTTTTAAATGTGGGTGTTCTGTACTCCGCCGAACCCTTCAGGGGGTGTACAGCAATAGCATAGCATAATCAGTCTGGAATAACCTATAACCCTGACCCTTGTTTTCCTTCACCATTTTAATACCCCCTTAGTAAGACTGGTTGTCAGACTTTCCGGCCTCTGACTACCCGCAACGACTGTCAAACATCTACAAATCACAGCCGGGACTAATAGATTAACGTGCTTTCCGAGGCACGGAGTGAACAGGTGGTAAACTCTCTAAGCTCGAAACCCGTAGTTACGGCCGAAGTTACGGCTTTCTAGGATTAGAGCACCCGAACTAAAAATGAATGACAACAGACAGTTGTCGAATGCGAAAATAATAAGGAGTGGAGTTCGGACGGGCTCGTATCTAAGTTGACGGACTTGAAGAGTGGACGTAGACCCCGAAGCGTGATGTTATTGTTATGTTAAGTAACAAGTAATCTAGCATAGTTCCGAGCCGTTAGTTTTTAAATCACTGTGACACCTGATCCATTGTTCTGTGAAGGTCGCAATTCGTTGATAGTGTAGCAATGTGGTCTCTGTTCACCGGCCTATCAGTACAAGTTAACTAGTGAATGAGTGCACTCGTCTGATATGGGAGAAAAGTGCTCCGGAGGTGATGATAACGTTGTGAATTTGTTTAAAAACGTTTTTTAAAGTGATTAGTTTATAGCATCGAAACTCATTTTAATGCTTTTTAATTTGGATTAAATGTTTATAATAACATGCGTGGGGAATCTAATGTAATATTGTAATGAGAGATTTTAAATAAAATAACATACAGTATCACATCATGGCATGAGTCAGAATTAGTACAAGTGACAGTTACAACTTTTATGTAAACTAGTTTTTGAGCGCGATTTCACCCGCGGCCATGTCGGAAATTACCCCCAAGGCAATGTACTCCTAGGATAAAAAGTATATCGGATACTTTGCTTGTGTTCTACTTTTAACCATGGTGCCCACACCTGTATGACGTTCAATTCCATCGAAATACGTTCAGGTGTTAAACGGTTACTTCTCCAGTAATGAAAAATTTGTATGGACCCTCTGTTTCGTCTCCATTAAGTTTCAGAAAGAAAAAGTGAAACAGACGAATACTTATTCGATTTTTTGGTCTTAAGACAAGCCGGTTTCTTTACGATGTTTTTCTTCACCGCTTTGAGAGCAATGTTTCTTACCCATTTCAACACTATGTATTTCGATTTTCCAGGATATGTGGAGTTCGGAGAGTTCAGGACGGAGAGGCCTGGCATCAAGAAGGTGGGCACCTTCGCCGGCGTGTTCTGTCCTGTCGTCTTGTCTATGTTCAGTGCGCTGGTCTTCATTCGGATGGGTAAGCAGATTTCAGGCTTGTTTAGTTTAGCTCCTCATCATCTGCCAAGCGTTTTCCCAACTATGTTGGGGTCGGCTTGCAGTCTAACAGGATGCAGATGAATACCAGTATTTTACATGGAGCGACTGTTTATTTATTTTTTGCAATGCCAATAGGAGACGTAAATGAATCCTAAATGAAAATGCACTGTTGGATTTTAGACGCTCGGCTCATCCTGTATTTAAATCTCAACGGCAATCATATTTAAGCATACCTTTAGGTGTCACTTAGTGTCATCTAAAAGTGTTAGAGGCGGCACGGTTGGCGCAGTGGCTGAGCGATTGGCTGCTGCGCTGCTTGTCGCGAATTCGATTCCCGCACAGAACAAAATCATTTGTATGGCCTACAGGTCTAGCACATATGTATATGTGATTTTATATATTTTGTGATATTCCTAGTTTGGGAAACGAATTATAAAAAGAAAAATGTCCAGGTGTAATGTGTTTATAATATGTCATTTCAGTATTAGATAAGTGTTTCTGCACAAATAACTTACTCGGTCATAATACAATGTAAACATGTAGGTATAATATATTTAATAACAAATTGATGTTTGGTTTTGAACTCAAATCTTATCGAGCTTGTGACTCAATGTGCGCATGCGCAAGGTCAATCTGCTCGGATAACAAACCGTGTTAATTGCACAAAGATACATTTTCTATTAGGTAATTGGTTTAATCCACACTTACATATTTAAACCTGTGGTTTTCGATTCAAAATGGGCAAAACATAACATAACATCACGCCTGTAATCAACTATGAGTTAGGCAGAGGTGTACCTAATAGTACACCCACATTTCGCCTGTTACGTTTAAGTCCCATGTAATAGGGGTGAGCCCATGGCCAAAACCAGTATTTAAAAAAAATGAAACATAGTCTTCAAGTTTGATTTTATTTCGTTCTTTGAATTTCAGCCGTATGGTAAAGTAATTAGAGTTTAGTTTCAATTAACTAACAAAACAATCGCTTTGCTGTACATATTTTATGAAGCTTGGTCTCTATTGCATGCCTACTCGACTGCTGGTGGACTTAATATTGTAAACTCTTGCCTTGTTTCCAATTCATTCAAACAAAAATCAAACTTAAGTCTGTTTAATTCAAGTTAATTTCAGAATGACTGCTTAAAAAATTTGTCTCAAAAATATTTAAGTTGTACCGTAAATTAAACTTTATATGAAAGTTTTACAATTACTTTTCCTATATATATCTCGGTTGTTGTGATACGATAAGTGATGCGGAGGAATAAGGAAAATGTCGTGAGGAAAATTTGAGAATGAATGTGGATGGGTATAAGAGTAGAGGCAGACCAAAGAAACGATATCCACCGTTTCTATGGCTTATATGTTATATGGCTAGAAAGGAGGTGACTGCTAAGATGACACGTAATAGAGATGTATGGAAGAAGAAGACATGCTGCGCCGACCCCAAATAAATTGGGATAAGGGCAGGAGAATGATGATGTTTATTTATTTAAATTTCATGTACACTAGTGGTACATAGGCAGACTTAATGCCACAAGGCATTCTCTACCAGTCAACCTTTGGGTTAAATTGGACAAAATTGTGATAGGGTACAAAAAATAAATAAAAATACTACTTGTTTTCGAAAATGTATATACTTATATAGATACTAATACACATATACAATTAAAATAAACTAATAAATATTTTTACAAATACCAAAATAAAATTGAGAGCTATACAATCTGACTTTGATAGTGGTTCCGAACTTTTCTTTTAAAAGTGAATTTGCTTTCAGCTTTTTATTATGATATCATCTATTGTAAACGCATTTTTCTTCTGTTTCAGGTTACCTAGTCGGCAACGCAGGTCTGCTAGTGACCCTGGGACAGTTCGCTCTAGCGTACCTCATCGTGATATTCACTGTCACGTCCATCTGTGCTATATCTACCAATGGCGCTGTTGAGGGCGGAGGAGTGTATTGTATCCTTTATAAATTGTTATTTTCTGTGTGGATGTAGTTTTTTTAGTTTAGAAAAACAAACTGGCGTATACATGGAAAAAATTACAACATAACATCACGCTTGTAATCACCGTTGGGTTAGGCAGAGGTGTACCTACCAGACTCCGTGGCTGCTACTGAGAAATTTCTGATAGAAAAACCCATTAGCACTTTGCCCGACCCGGGAATCAAACCCCGGACCTCATGCTTAGCAGTCCCGCTAGGTATAGACATCTAAATCATCATCATCATCATTCTCCTGCCCTTATCCCAATGTATTTGGGGTCGGCGCAGCATGTTTTCTTCTTACATACATATCTTTTACTCGTCATCTCAGCATTCACCTCCTTTGTAGCCATATCATCCTTCACACAGTCCATCCATCGTTTCTTTGGTCTTCCTCTACTCTTATAGCCATTTAAAATAATACTCAAGCAAAAAAGAAAACAGTCGATCTATTTCTATTGGTACACAAGTGCACATGGGTACGAGCGTCTGAGAGTAAATATAATAGATATCTGTGCTTTGTGGGATGGCGGCCCTTGGGTGAATTTCGAATGGTTCGAGTTTTTCCTTAACGCTCTCCCTGCCGACAATATATAAAGCTTTTTAAATTCAGGAGGCCATAGACGTCGCCGGCGGGTCCAAATTTGCTGATTATGAACGCCGTGAGTCAAAAGTTAAAATTATTACAAGAGGCCGTGGGAGCCGCTGGCGGGTCAAAAAAAAATCTTTCAAGACGCCGTGGGATCCGCCCTGACCTACCGAATTCAAATAATTTTTACAATTACTGGCGCGCTGTTATGGAAAATGTGATACTTCTCTAGAAATGTGCTCTGGCCTGCTGAACAAAATTTTTTGGGGGTCGCCGTCGTCGGCAGGGAGAGTGTTAAACCTCCTCATAAAAAAATGTGTCATATTAGGATGTCTGTGTATCATGAACTCCTTAACTTAATACCAGTTATGATAAGCAGAACCCTCGGTCCGGAGTTCGGTGGTGCTGTGGGGACGTTATTCTTCTTCGCCAATGTGGTGTCCAGCGCACTCTGCATATCCGCTTGCACTGAAGCACTGGTAGAAAATTTTGGACAAAACGGTGAGTTTAATTTCATATTCTTAAGGGCTGATTTTTGAAAGATATACAGGGTGATAGATAGATAGATATACCAGTCTTAACAGTATTACCTGGGTAATACGATACCCCTTGGTAACACTGGAGCGCCTGATAGACCAGTACTGGTACTAACTTGGTTGTGGAGGTCAGATAAGCAGTGGCTCCATACAAAGTACTTGTATTCAGCTGCATCGGGTTAAACTGTAAGCCGACCCCAACATAGTTGGGAAAAGGCCAGGCAGTTGATGATGATTTAGATAGTTATAAAATTTTTCGTCGTTTATTAAAAAAAAATATGCTTTTTCCTACAAAACTGGAATACCTACATGGTCAAAATATATGGAAAAGCTGTTTTTTTTTTAAATAAATGACGCAAAATTCCTATGATGTATTGAACGCGCGGTACTTAACCGTTTAAGCGTCGGTGCCCCTTCCACCTTGTATTTTGTCCGCGAAATTAAATTGAAGTCCGACAGTTTTTGGATAGAATTAAATCGGAGCTCGTCTCTGTGATAGGGTGTAGCCTATAATCCACCGCGCGGGCCCTGTGCGGATTGGTGGACGTCACAAGGGCTTTCTATTCTTACTCTGAGCGTTGATGTCCGCATAAAATTGATATGTACGACTTTCCTCGTACATAGCCAAGGAAGTTTGATAAATTGTTCGATAATGACCATAAAAATTCATGTGAAGAAATAAATGATATAAAGTTAGTAAAGTGCCTTGTCTGGTGGATTCCGAGTAACGAACTACTCATGACACTGAGCCATCACATGCTAATAGTTTGTATGTAGGAGAGCTGAAAAATTTAATAATACCGAATGAGGATATCTCACGTTGCTTTCGCCCGTGTTTCAACATCCAACCAATTTTAACAACTGGTAATACCTGTATTTAAGTGAAAAAAATATTCGTATTCAATAACAAAACCATTTCTACCATCCCCATTCTGTCTTCCAGGTTACCTCGTAGGTCCCAACCTAGGTATCCCGGACGGCTGGTGGTACCGCTTCCTGTACCGCTCGGCGCTGAACGCCATCGGGCTGGGCGTGTCCCTTGCAGGAGCCTCGCTGTTCGCGCGCACCAGCCTCGCTATCTGGATGACCATGCTCATCTGTTTGGGCAGCGCTTTCCTTAGCTTCTTTGTGACTGCTCCTAGTATGGTAAGTTGATATCAATGCAAATTAGGATGTTACCGAGTTCCTATTACTTCTTCTTTATCGTGTCTGGTGTCAGACATTTTATGCCGCCTATGGGCCTCTGACTTGGCTTTACATGCCGTCGAGAAATATCTTTCAGGCATGCTGGTTTCCTCACAATATTTTCCTTCACCGGAGCAAGAAATAATCATACAATAGGCACATGATTCCGAAAAATCAGAGGTGCGTGTCTTGGGTTCGAACTCGAGACCTATGACTTGGCAGTCCGACGGTCACACCACTAGGCTATCACTGCTTTTGCTTTTGCTTTTTCTAAGAGACTACGACCACGGTCACAACCGTTGTTGTAAAAACTCCAAACATAAGGACGTACATTTATAGGAAATTACACAAAGTTTGACTGCAACTATTCGGATAGCGGTTCATGCGAATAGTTGGACGTTGCGGCCACAGGCCGTGGTCGTGGCTGAGCTGTTTGTGCGAGCCCTTAGTTTAGCCTATGCCGTCTGTATGTCCCAGGGCCATGAAACGTAATAATTAGCCAGTTAAAATTCGAGCTACCATGGTCTCTATGGTAAATGATAAAAAGTTATCGATCACAATGGACGCATATTTGCATGCCATCACTTTGTTGAACGCATTGGTTTGACTGTACCTTCAGTGCGCACGTCCGACTCGCTATTGATAGGTATTTAAATGATAGGTAGTTACAAAGAGAGATCCTCGGTGATTTCCTTCACCATTATGTTTTCTAAATAAACTGTTTTATCGTTGGTGGAGTGCGAATGCTCAGCATGAGTCCCGGGTCGTTCAAAGTGTTATTGGGTTTTTTTATCAGGAATTTCTCAGTGGCAGCAGGCTCGCCTCTATTGCATGGGACTTAAACTATAACTGGCTACATGTGGGTGTACTGTGGTGATGTTAAGTTTTATTAACCTATATTTTTCTCTTTTTCAGATAGAAAAACCAGACACAAACCACATCGTGAACATAACGGCGTTTGCCTACACTGGTCTGAACTCGACCACTCTCTACGACAACCTGTATCCCCAGTACGGTCGGGACTATACCACCGCGGATGGTCAGATGGTCGACTTTGCATCCGTCTTCGGGGTCTTGTTTACCGGGGTCACGGGGGTCATGGCTGGTGCTAATATGAGTGGTAAGTTTTTTTGTAAGTTATTGGATTTTTTTTGCTCAATTTTAGCACTAATAGTCTTGGTATAACGAATTGATATCAATGAAAGTAGTTTCCGTTTTGTTACGTAATTTTCTTTGTTGTGTAATGTAATTTTATGAAGGAATTGCTTTCTTCATGGATCAAAAATTATTTCAAGGAACAAACTACCGGGATAAAGCATTCTAGATTCTTACCTAACCCAGGTCCCACTTCTTTTCGTTCTTTTCGCCCAGGCCCTAACAGTCAGACAAAGTCACTTTCAAACTCAAAACATTTATTACAATTAGACCATTACAGGCACTTTTGAATGTCAAAACACAAAAAAAAATTAACTACAGTCCCAGTCACAGGGCATAATAACTTGTGAAAGTACTGTAGTTGCCCATTCGAAAGTGTAGATCCTATGGAGGAAAATGGGCAAGAAACTCCATGGACACTCTTTTAAATCAATATGTTGTTGCAAAATCTTGGTTTCAATCAATCAACTAAGCCAAGAAAACCCAATTCTAGGTTCAGCTCGCCGTTGTACATAAGCTATAAAGGGTGTAAATAGACCCTTAAGGAAGCCGAAAGGGACTGGCTCTTCCAGATCGATATTTTTTTTTGTACTGATGTTGGAGGTCAATGTTTTTTTTTACAAACTAGTTTTTAATGTTACGCTTTTCCTTTAAATACCTCCATGACCCGTTTCCTATTCAATTTATCCATCAGCACAATGTTTTGAGTGCGTTATATTGAATTTTACCGTAAAACGTGATATTTAACCCAAAAAAAAGTCGTTTCCCAGCAATATTTTTGCGTAGAGTTACTTAGTTTGATGTACAGTATGCTTGGTTGACGGCTTCGTGAAGGGTCCGTTTACACTTCATTGCTATTTCTGTGTATATCTTTTAATTTTGTGTGGGATAAAGAATAAGTAAAGAATTAGCCTATCGCAGTTCACTGATGACCTCTCCTAAACAGTGCCACAACACCTTGTCCCCACGTCCAGCAAGACGGGCCGACGGCCTTAAAAAGTGTCTGAGACAGGTTGGAGTTACTTTCGCATTTAGAAAAAATTACACTTTCGCCACTAAGTTCAAATACCTAAACAATTTTTACTAGTATGCGTGCAATCTACACACTGACAGCTGCAGTCTAACAGCGACCTTATTGTCAACTAAAGATCACTATAATTAGCTACGTATAGCGACGACTCGGGAGGCGGGTTGTGCGCACACGAACGAATTATTGTTCGATGCATATGCTGGGTGCTTAGCACCGAAAGTGTCAACTGAATTCGTTCTTATCTGGCAGGTGAGCTAAAGAACCCATCCCGCAGCATCCCGTTCGGCACGCTGGCGGCGCTGCTGTTCACGTTCATCTCGTACATCGCGCTGAGCGTGCTGACGGCCGCCACGTGCGCGCGCGACCTGCTCGTCAACAACTACGTGTACCTGCTGCCGGTTAATGTGTGGCCGCCCTTTATAGCCGTCGGTGAGTCGCACTGTGTCTTATGTTGTGTCTTGTCTATCTATTCAAGACAGGCTTTTAATATCAAGATAATTATTTTCTTCGAGTAAGGACCCATGCTGATTCATTTAACTTGATCTCTTAAATTTTTGACTCAAATCGCTTTTATTGTTTTAACGCACAAAATTTCAGTCCAAATAGAGTGCTGAAAAAATAATAATTTTTCAGTATTTTCGTAAAAAACTCTGTTCTTGGATAGTAAAAAAAAAGAGAATTAAAAAATCACTTTAATGATAGTAAAGTTTAGTATATACGTATATAAGTGTAGTGAATAACGAGTATTATTTTAAATTTTGTATAGTATTAGCAGTACACCACTGACTACCCCCCCTTTTTTCCATTTCATGTTTGTACAGTCCATTCAAAGGTTGTCTGGAAGAGATCGCTATCAGGGATAAGACCGCCATTGTAACCATAAAATTAACAATTTTTGTAAAACCGTTCTGTTTCAATTTTGGTGTACAATAAAGTATATTCTATATTTAGGCAGTTTAATAGCATTGAAATATATGTCAATGTAATTTGTTTCAGGCATGCTAATGGCTACGTTCTCTGCTGGTTTATCCAATTTGATTGGTGCCTCAAGAGTACTGGAAGCTTTGGCAAAAGATAATATTTATGGTAAGTATTAAGTAAATCTACGTTTTATACGCACAGGCTGTAGTTTTAAACAAATATCTTTATTCTTACTGGTATGGATAAAAACAGCTTTTGAATAAATTTGATTTTCCGACACTTGGTAAGACTCGGGGCCTTCACACGGCGAAGACCACGACCAGTGTCCGCAACGACCAAGTTAGACAGTAGCAACCGAATGATTTGCTGATTGTTTCTGATACACGCACATCGCCGCAGTGACCAACTAGTGGGATCAACCGTCCGCCAAGTTGCGGCCTAACTTTGCGTGAACTTCAATATGAACGTCCTTATTATCTTGGTCGAAGCTTCTGCGGCCAAGATTTCGACCACGACCAGTTGTGTCCGCGTAGTGCGCGAGGTCTCTAAATAAAAATCACGTATGTAATCCCCGAAGGCTCAGATAATTATGTTTAAGGCTGAGGCTACAGTAGGCAGCGATTTGCGATGCGACTGCAAGAGCGAAACGAGATAAACATGGTGTGGCTACATTATAAGCGAAAATCCGGCGTATATTAGGCGATGACGTGGCTACAGTTCACATGCTACACAACGAATTAGCAAGAGCGATTCATTGGCTTCAATTTCGCTGATATGTCAATGTAGCCGATGCCATGATTACAGTAATGTTGTTCCTATCGCATAAAGAAATCAAAGATCGCTAGTAATATTTGATGCACGGTGTAGCCATATACGTATGCATTCATTTATTTGTTTTAATCGCTCATGTGTCGCAGGTCGCGTCGCGGCCTAATGTAGCCTCAGCCTAAGTTCCATCAACCGGGCACAAATCCAGACTCCGTGACTACTACTCAGAAATTCCTAATGAAAATACCCAATAACACTTTCCCGACCTGGGAATCGAACCCAGCACTTCAAGCTCAGCAGTCGCGCTTGCGATGACTAGACCAACGAGGCAGTCAAAAAATGGGTAAATGTCAGTAGGATCCCTAAATTGTTTAAAATATGTGACCTTGTGTGATTTCAAAAACAAAGTTCTTTATTTGAAAAACAGAAAAAACATGAAAAATATGCAAGCATAAAAACGGGTGTAAAAACACCTTTAACGAAGCCGCTTTCCGTCTTTGTGATCATTTTTTTCCACTTTAGATCAATATGTTTTGCCAACTTCTCTGTATCTACCCCACTTTTTCAAACCCCAGGTTTCCTCCTCCGCCCCATGGTGTCCCGCTCCGGCAACCCGGTGGTGGCGGTGCTCGCATCCTGGCTGCTGGTGCAAGTAGGCATCATGGCGGACTCGCTCAACGCCATCGCGCAGGTCAACTCCGTGCTCTTCATGACAAGCTACTTCGCCATTAATTTGGCGTGTCTAGGCTTGGATCTGGCGTCAGCGCCTAATTTTAGGTAAGTTTTATATATTTCAGCGTATCAAGTTTCATGTAGCTTAGTGAGTGATTGGATTGCTGGGTGTTTCTACTGTAACTGCAGTTATTTTTATACGGGCTCCATTTTCAGGGCGATTTTAACCGAATCTGTGAAAAAAGAGAAAATGTCTGAAATGAACTTTATGTTGTAGCTTAAGTGCGGATAACATAAATCTGCATTTTAGACTTTTTGAGTTAGTTTTTCAAAAATGTTACTCAATAACAAAATATTCTGCTATATCGCGTCTAGGATTTGTGACCCACAACATAAAATGTTCGCATTGAAACATAATTTAAGTATATCCCGAGCTAGTATTGTTGAATGAGGACCTGGGCTTTGATACTTCCCTCAACAATCTGTACATTTTATTTGTCTGTTTGTTGTTTTTTTTTTTGAGAATGCAGGATTTTAAGTCTTTTCATCGTTTTCCAGGCCGTCATTCAAGCAGTTCTCGTGGGTGACGTCCCTGCTGGGGCTGCTGGGCTGCGCGTCGCTGATGTTCGGCCTGCGCGCGCTGTACTCGCTGGGCGCGGCGCTGGCGTGCGGCTCGCTTGTGGTGGCGCTGCACCTGCTGTCGCCCGCCGCCGCCGACCCCAAGTGGGGCTCGCTCAGTCAGGCGCTTATATTTCATCAGGTGAGATACAACAATCAATTCAGCTTCTTTTTCTTTATTGTGTGGTTAGTTCCTAACTTGATGTCAGAGTTTTTATGCCGCCCATGGGCTTCTGAATTGATAATTATACAATACGCATATGAATCCGAAAATCAGAGGTGTGACTTGACAGTCCGACAGTCACACCTCCAGGCTGTCACTATCTACTATAGCTCGGCTATAGCTTATCGCTATCTACAGCTGGACATCGGCCTCTTCTGAGCTGTGTTACACCCTGTCGATGCCTCCCGGTCAGATATGTATGTGCTGATAGGTTATCGACCAAAAATGCCTTCATAAACTTAAACCATATTGAAACTCTTACGCTATTGACAATGCCTTGTTTGACTTGATTATTTATTGACATTCTAATTCCCCATATTTTTTTAAATTTTTAATTATATTATGTACTAGTTTTGCACACCTGTTAGGGTAGGGTATGGCCCTGAGCTATATTTGTTATGTTTCATCCTGATGTGTATTATATAATATTCAAGCAAAATAAATGATTAGATTTGTTTGATTTGAAATGAAGCCGCCGACTTAGCTCACTTGCTCCAATCGGCTAAATATTTTAGAGCTATAGGTAATTGCCACCCCCTAATTGGCAATCATTGTAATGTTGATAGAATTATGTTTTGAACACGTAGTGCATTTAATATTAATCTATTATCTTCAATTTTCAATCAAACTTGCGTCTGCGCATTTTATTTTGAAACGTCCGGTTATTTTGATCCAATATACAGCATACACTTGTTATTTGACGACCCGATTGGCGCAGCGGTAGTGAGGCTGCCTTACGTTCATAGGGTTCTGGGTTCGAATCCCGGTAGGAGCAAGTGTTTGTGTGATTAAGCATGGACATTTGTTACCGAGTCATGGATGTTTATATGTATAATAAGTATGTATTTACAAACAAAAAGTATCTATGTAGTATATCAACTATCTAGTGTTCACGACACAAGCCTCGTTGCTTAGTGTGGCACTAGATGGCGCTGTGTGTAATGTCTAGCGATATTTATTTATTTATTTATTTATTTATTATGGCAAAATAAAATTGTTGGATAAACAAGGCACGGCTCGGAATCGAGAGTTGAAAATCGAATAGCGTGCTTTTATTTACCGGTTAATTTAGACGTCGCCTAGTTTACCAACAAAATAAGTACTTAATATCTGTTTATTCGCAGGTCCGCAAATACCTGCTCCTACTGGACCCTCGTCGCGAGCACGTGAAGTTCTGGCGGCCGCAGATGTTGCTGCTGATAGCCTCGCCGCGCCAGTCCGCGCCTCTCATCGACTTCGTGAACGACCAGAAGAAGGTTTGAAATCATCACAAAGTTATCTTCCTGGCCATGTACTATTTTACTTGGGCGCAACACGTTTTCTTTCTTTTATCTTCCGCCGTCAATAGTCACACCACGATGTCATTTACTGCTTTTTTTTCATATCATTCTTTCATTTTCCCTTCTTTATATTTCATTTATTTTAATCACCACCATCCATCTTTTCATTGGTCTCCCTCACCCTCTCAAGATGCTGTAACAATATGATATTGATGTATTTTTAAGACGGTGCTCCTTGAAAGTTTTGAACATAATAAAGAATCGTATGTTAAAAAATGACATTTACCCAAGTAACACTGACTTGTTTATAGATACGGGTGTCAGTATTGCAATATTCAAAATTGGATAAGGTTTTGTAACAGTTTTAGGTGTAAAAGAATAAATTGTATTATTCTTATAGATTTCAAAGTCCTTTTTTCATCTTGAAACTAAATTCATTGATTAGTTATTTCAAATCAATATTTTAGTGCAACTCAGAGCGTTATTCCATTTTGATTTGATAATATTAATAAAATATCATTGACAGCTATTTGTGACGTTGGCAACGTATAGAACGCACCCAATCAAAGTTTACCATTCATGAAAGCCCTTTTTATCTGCCAAGCTAATGTTACTCCTCAGGGTGGTCTGTTCGTGGTGGGCCACGTGCGAGTGGGCGAGCTGGACGGCTCGGGCGATCCTCTGGCGGATGAGCACAAGTACTGGCTGAAGCTGATCGATCATCTCAAGGTAAGCCTAACATACGTATGCTCACACAAATAGACTAGAAACCATCATCAAGCTATAATCACCTTAAATAGGGTAATTAATTATCGTCCAAGACCTTCCCGTTAGACTAGTGGGCGCAAGCGAGACTGCTGACCATGGGGTCCTGGTTTCGATTCCCTGGTCGGGTAAAGTGTTATTGGGCTTTTCCATCAGGAATTTCTCAGTAGCAGCCACGGAGTCTGAATTTGTGCCCGGTTGATGGCAATAAGCTCGCCCCCTATTACATGGGACTTAAACATAACTGGCGAATTGTGGGTACGCGTCTGCCTTACCTTTCGGGGATTACAAGCGTTATGTTATGTAATTAACCGTATAAAATTACGACAATGATGTTAAAAAAGCTTGGCATACATTTCCAGAAACGTAAACAAAAATTGTTTCTTTCCTAGCAACACCTCGCCCAATGACCATAATAATGGCGAACCACGAGAGATGATTTTTGTTATTAACAGAGTAAATATTTAGAAAAATAAATACTAAGTTGAGGTAACGCCTTCAAAAATTGCAAAAAATGTGTGTAGGTATGTAAAATCATCCCAAATAGGTTCACATTTAACATAATTGTTCTTTTAAGGAGATTAAAAATATTTAAGTTTACTTTTATGTCTATGCAGGTAAAAGCATTCGTCGAGCTGAGTCTATCTTCGTCGGTCCGGTCCGGAGCGGCTCAGCTCGCCCGGCTGGCAGGCCTGGGCGCCATGAAGCCCGACACCGTACTGCTGGGCTTCAGGGACACTGCCACGCCCACTGACTTCTTTAGAGAGTGAGTAATTTCATCTGTAGCAAAGTCATTAAAATATCTTGAATGAGTTCGAAACTCGACAAGAGACAAGCTAATCATAAGGAAACAGTGAATATATAAGATTAATTTACTAACATATTTAGGTGGAGATTCACATTTATGACTCTGCCTTGGAGTGTAAAAGTCGTGTTGCCCCACAAACGACGGGACACTTGATATCGTGTCCTGCCTGTTCTGTTGTTTGCACATCACAGGAGCCGATGGACGCTACTGAAAGTGCCGAACTCGTCGCCAAATATTGGACTGACTCAATTTGAATTGTCTTCGACACGCCAAGAAAAAGACTCCAACATCTCTGATAACCAACCTTTGAATAAACTCATATTGATAACAGGCCATTTAACAAAAAATAAATATCCCGTCAGTGATCAATATAATCGTAGTTCCAATCCATTTAACTTTAAAAGTAAATTTCACCAAAAATCAGAACGAAATCAGCATTTCAAATCTAAACGGCGTTCAGGAGCTATCTGTGGCACTATTAATAATACTGACAGCTCTTTTCGCTCTGAATAAGCCCGGCCAGAATCAGTTTATTAATAAAAAATATTGTCATTCCCTCCCCAGCCCCCTCTCTCCGTACAAGACCGACCTGTTCGACCTGGACTCGGGCGAGCAGATCTTCCCGCTCCGCTCGGGCAGCGCGCCGCGGCTGTCGAGCTCGGAGTACGTGCGCGTGGTGTCGGACGTGCTGTGCGTCAACAAGAACGTGTGCCTGTGTCGGCACTTCCATCAGCTGGATATGGGGAAGGTCGAGCGGTCAGTTTGTTTCATCATCATCTGCTTAACCTTTTCTCAACTATGTTGCGGTCTACATCCAGTCTAACCGGATACAGCTGAATACTAGTATTTTAAATGGAGCGACTGCCTGCCTCAACAACCCAGATAGTACTGGATAATACGATACCCCCTGGTAAGACTGGGTGTCAGACTTTCGGGTCACTGACTGACTGTCAAAGATATACATCTAAATGACAGCTGGGACCAACGGCTTAACGTGCTTTCCGAGGCAAGGAGGAAACTCGGTTCGTAATAGGTAGTCACCCATCCACGGACCAACCTAGGCAAGCGCGGCTTCATTTGAAGAACGACCCAAGCGACTGCCATTTGCTCAAGCCACGAGCTCTTCGAGCGGTGAGTTTATTTATTTCTTGATTAATGGACCCATTGTTGACCTCGATCTCGCCTGGTATAAAGCGATGGATAAGGTCTACGATGAATCTAGCATACCCGGACAATGTGTCTTCTCTCTTGCTTTGAAGACTGGCGGGTTATAGGAGGAAAAGAATATAAACGCTAAGAATAACTTCCATACTTTGACTGTGCTCGTAATAAATATGGAGTAGAAGCGCTAAGAATAACTTCAACCTGGTGTGGATGGTAATATGGTACATCTAGTAGCGGACTACCTATCCTGTACAACTTCCACCATTTCGCTTACACTACCGGAGTAGTGTAAGCGAAATGGTGGAAGTTGTACAGGATCAGGATGTAATGTGCCTCACTCTTCATAGAAAATGGAGGGTCCTTCACCAGATGGGGTGTCGTTTTGTGTAGGCCCGACGTTTGCTGTCGGTTTTCTGTAAATATGTCAATCGCGCGTATTTTTCAAGTATAATATTATTTAGTTAATAACACCTAATGAGTTTGTCAATATGCATTCGATTGTTTTACCAAGAGTAACAAGTTGATTGTCCATGGAGTTTCTCGCCGGAACTTCTCCATAGGAAACGACCAACCCGAACCGTGCACCTTCTTCTTAGTGTATTGATGGCAAATAAGTTCAAATATTATGTTTAGCCCAAAACTCAGCCACGCTAACTCCGCTCACCGATGCAGTAAGTAGGGCATGCGGTGCAAAATGGAAAGTGTGCCATTGCTTGTTGGGAAACAGTTGTAGGGGCGCTAATACGCTGCCCTGAGGTAGTCCATTTTTTTTGACTCGCCATCTGCTTTTGTCTTCAAGAAGATTCACCCGAAATCTGCGGTTGCTGAGCAGTTCGCGGAGGATTCGTGTGAACTTTAGATCCCCTGTCAGGTTATTCACCTTCCACAACAGCCGTTTTATATTTACAGTGTCGTATGCTGCCGATAAGTCCACAAATACTGTACCCATCACTTTCCTTGTCTCAACCCCGTCTTCAATGTGTTGAGTGAGGTTGATAACTTCGCTGCAGCTGGATTTACCAGGTGTGAATCCAGCTGTTCTGGGATTAGTTATGGATCAACGATATTCTTTGAGACGAGCTAACAGTAGTCTTTCGAACAGTTTGTAGGTGTGGTAGAGGAGCGATATAGGGCGAAAGTTCTTAGGGTCGTCATTTGGTTTTCCTGGTTTGGGTATAGTGATCACTTTTGATCTCCAAAGGCGAGGGATGATTGCCGACTCCAGACAGTGGTTAAAAAGTTGCAGTAGCCACGAAACAGATACCGACCGAGATGTTTGATTAGTTCGACCGATATGTGATCCACTCCGGAGGCCTTACCAGAACTCAGTCGTTGGATGGCTGAAACGATGTCCGTTAGTTGGAATGGATCGCACAAAATTTCACTAGAAGAAGAAGGGGTGTCGCTTATTTTAGGAATTCTGCCTAGTCGTTTCGGAGGTTTGCCGTTTAAGAGGAGTTGGTGGGCAACATGATCGACCGTTACTGTGCTAGCGGTGGTGGTGGTTCGCTGGTGAGTTTACGGATAGTGAACCACGCCTTTTTTGCTGTTGTGAGTCATATCAATATTAGTAACCGTTTCCATCCATTTTTCTTGGCATCGCTTGCCGATAAATGACAGCACTTTTTCACTAGTTTCAACTGTCTCCTCCGCTCGTACCTTTTTAGTAGTTCACCAGATTCCTGGGATATGCCGGGAATGTATGATGTGCGGCATCCTCGGGGGATAAATTTTCGTGATGCTACTGATAATACGCTTACGAATTTGTCGTAATTCTGTGGAGAGGTGCGGGATGTTAAATAATTCTGTTGTGTAACCTCGAAAATTGTTCCCAATCAGCTTTCAAGTAATTGAAACGGCGCTTGAATGGCATAACCACTGGGTGAACAGCGGACTGGATGTTGCACATGATCGGTCTATGTTGGGTTCGGGAGATCCGAGGGCACATGGTCTTTTTGCTCTGGGTACTAATACTTGAGCTAACAAATATCAGATCTGGATTATATCCGCGCTTCCATCTTCCCCTATTAAATGATGCCGGTTGTTTTGGATCATGGATTCGAGTCAGATCGTTAGCTTCTGCCCATTCTTCGACAGGATGACCGTCCGTGTTAGTTGAGATATAACCCTAACTGGTGCTATGACTGGTGAAGTCACCAACTACTATTTTAGCGCGCTGACTGTTAAGGTCGGGTGTGTTGAGTTGGAAAGGGGTGCCGGGGGTTTTATTCACGGATGATATTGTGCAATTACCGAGGTGTAGTGTGATAATTTCGATGTTATTATCATCACAACATTTTGTGGAGATGACACTTAGGGAGCAATAAACACTGCGTTACCGTGCTGCGGGTGACAAGTCTCGGCGACAAGTGACAGTCCAGGAATGTGGGGCCTGCTTTGGGTGGAATGTCGATGGGTCTCTTGAACACATAGGACGTCGCAATGCGTCTTGCGAGATAGTTCGGAGAGGATTTCTGCTTTATCCTGAGAGAACCCTTCGATGTTGATCGAGATTACATACTAGGCTGGTTTTGTTAATGTACTGTTTGGCCCTAAGACGGGCCGGTTAGAACTTAAACATATTTATATTTGCCATCGTGGTGAAAGGATTAGCCAATCGACTACAGTCGATTGCCCAGGGTGCGCTGGGCGTAACAGGAGGTCGGAGGGTACGTCGCTCGGGGAGGCTCGTTTCATGCACCTTTGCTCGACATTGTATAAGTGCCCATGTAGGTCTATGTGAAATAAAATATTTTTATTTTGATTCAGCCCTTGTTGCCCTCACTATGACCTAAATTCCAAAAAAAAAAAAAACTAATCATAATCACTTCATACTTTCGATTTCTGTTTCCAGCAAATCCCCATCTCTCCAATACATAGACGTATGGCTAGTGGAGCTGCTATCCCCGAACTGCGACGAGCCCTTCACAGTGCGCGGCCTGTTCGCGCTGCAGCTGGCGGCCGTGGTGCGCTCGGCGCGCGGCTGGCAGCACCTGCGCCTGCGCCTGCACGCCGTGCACGCGCCCGCGCACCACCCCACCACCATACATGGTGAGTGGGGCTACACTGCGCACTAGTGTACTGTCACTTTGCCAACTCCGAAGTGGACTCATGATGCTTCCAGGAGTTTGGCTATTGTTTTGTAGACCGTTACTACTAGCATTTTCTACAGAGATACCACGGGGACTGGTAGTTAGATTTCCGAACTGCTGATAACCGTAACGACTTTGGCGATCTAGAAATAGCAGCTCAGACCTATCGTGCTTTCCCAGACCCGGTCGGGTGTCGGTCTCATCCACGGACCGACTTCGACAAGCGTTGCTTAACTTTGACGATCGATCTGTGCGGATGTTATTATTTTTATATCTTTAGCCTCTAAGGCTGTTGCTGCGGAAAATAATACGTACCGACATTTCGCTCCTTATACCTACATTTCTCTGACTGCCGTGTTGGTCTGGTGGTCGTAAGCGCGACTGCTGAGCACGAGGTCACATCTGCCAACTGCCAACCCTTCAGAGGTTACACACGTGATGTTATGTTATTTCTCTCCCTGTCTGACTATATTTTTTTTTGCGTTGTAGAAGCAGGTCGTACAGTGACTGTGGGCGAGCACTCAGCGCTGGAGTCACTGGCCGCCGGACGTCCGGTCGAGGAAAGACTTGATAAACTGCTGAAGTTGCTCAGGATTAACGCCACGACGCATATTGTGAGTACATTGTTGTTGGTATTGAATTCTGCAGCCTGACGATCATGTTCAAAGCGTTTATTTCAATTATCATCTGCCCAGATGATGTTTCCAAACGGCTTAACGCGCTTTCCGAGGCACGGCTCCCCTCGCTCACTAGCGCCAGCGCGCCGATGCTGAGAGGAGCGGTCTCAACTAACACATACGATGCTTTGAATTACGTGGGACAGTTACCGAACACTACGCAGCCGAAGCCGCGGGTATAATCGGGAGAAACTACGGGTTCCAAGTCAGAGGCTCATGGGCGGCATAAAACTCTGACACTAGGTTAGGCACTAACCACACGACAAAGATGAGAAAAAATACTGGTTTTGAGGTAAGCTAACCAAATGTGTGCATGTTACAGGTGACAGAGTGGCCCAAACTAGATGAGTATAATAATAGATACTCGAACGACGATGAGAACAGCATGTACCAGCGAGTGCCTCTCGGATATTTACAAATGTAAGTTCTTATATTGTTTATTTTCTATTGTAAACTTAGTTCGTACTCTTTAAGGTTAAATGTCGTCTGTATTCTTCTGATAACTTCAAAAAACATGATTCTAACACCCTAGCAAGAGCGCGCGGTGTAAACGTAAGGTAAATACGTCTATTTTAAAATTAAAAATACTCATTTCACAAATATGATTTTTTTAATTTTAAGAATTTATTCATATCAATGGATGACACGTAGGTAGCTATTACGTTTGTTGGCAACAATTTAACTGAAATTTTATTGAATAATTATCTATATATTTATATATATATAATTACACTGGTCAACACAAGTCTTGTTTCCTTTATTTTTTTTTCTGTTATTGGGTATTTCTATGGCCCTGAATATGAAAAAAATACTGGAAGATTGCTAACAGCTTCAGTTTTTGAAATATAGAGTTTTATTATTTTGATAAAAAAGTACAGAAAATTAATAAATGATGTTAACAAAATTTCTATTGAACACTATCAAATGATCTTTTATACGATTTTCTTAAATGAACGACTTTAGGTAGATCACGTTGCGAACTCCAGCAGTAGTCTGCCATCATATGTGAGTCCCACCGCCCCTGATACCGCTCTTCCATTGTTCGAAGATCCTGATGGAATCTTTCACCCTGCTCCTCACTAAAATCACCTAGATTTTGTGGAAATCGGTCTAAATGTGAGTGCAGGAAGTGGATTTTTATGCTCATGTTGCACCCTAACTCTTGCAAGTTCGATAGCATGGACTCAACAAGCTCGACGTGGTTGTCAGATTTCTTTTTGCCTAGGAAGTTACTCATAACCAAAACGAATGACTTCCAAGCTTTGGATTCGACTCCAGTCATTGATTTGACAAAATTAGGATCTTTCACGAGTTGCCTAATCTGTGGCTCATCAAAAATACCAGCTTTTTCCAATTTTTCTGTACTTAATCCTGGAAACTTGCGTGAAAGAAAATTGAAACAATCGCCACTTTTGTCAAGCGCCTTCACAAACTGCTTCATTATGCCGAGTTTAATATGAAGTGGTGGAAGTATGATGCGATCTCGGCTAACTAAAGGCATATTTATAACATTTTTTGTACCAACTTTTAGCTCTTCCCGCACTGGCCAAACTTTTTGTGACCAATGGTGTTGTTTGTCACGACTGTCCCAGAGACACATATGAAACAAGGGAACTTCGTGTATCCCCCTTGTTGACCTAAAAGAAAGTTAACCATTTTCAGATCGACACAAATGACCCATTTATGATCTTGATACTTGATTTTTTTCCAGAACCTTAGAAATATTTGCATATTCTTCTTTTAAAGTCACGTCGCAATCGTCATGATGATTTCGAGGTTCTCGCCAAATCATGGGTGTTACGAACATTACTGCATCTCTTTTTCCACTGGACCATAACCGTAGACATACTACACATTTCTGGCATACAATATGAGGAACCCATGGCTTGTCCTGATTACACAATTTTATTTTAAAGTATTGATGATACGCAGTTTTTACAAAGTCCGATATAGGTTTTCGATATTTTGCAAATACATATTCACCACAAATGTAGCAAAAAGAATCAGGATTAAGTACACAACACCTTCTTGACGATAGGTACGATATATTTCAATGTCCAATAAAAAACGCAACTATAAGTAAAAATAGTAATGGAGGGTAGTTAGCTGTAACTCAAAAACAAAAGCTGTGAGAGAAAAATTGTTAACATATTTAAAAAATACGCGTTAGTTTGAGATAGAAACAAAAAAAAAATTAAAGGAAACAAACGATTTTATTTTTTTTGTTGACCAGTGTTATATGCGCTCGTGCTAGGGGCTCTGATTCGATCATTGTATAAAGTTCAATCGAATTCAAAAATAAGTACAGTTTACCCACCTTTTGATATACACTTAGTCCCGTGTATACAAGCTCTAATTAACTGATTTTGTAAATTCATTGCACCTGCTGAGCAAGCTAACTAGCTTATTTAGTAAACCCTGAAGTCAACCTTGAAAATGGTTTACCACTTGACTCCACTGTACTCCTGTTAAATTAAATCTAAATTATAGTTAACTCGTCGACTATACTCAATCGAGAGTCTATTACCATTAACGAACAATTTCAGACTGCTATTAATATTCATCAGTTGTCAGACTTTCGGGCTCCTAACCACCTCTAATTAATACTACTGTCTAAAACCCAATAAAGCGTGATACATAACGGTTATTTCTTTTCTCGTGCAGCGTGAACAATATAATAAAGCGGCGTAGCTCTGAGGCGACGGCGGTGACGTTCGTGCAGCTGCCCGCGCCCCCCAGACTCACCAACACAGCAGTCGACGACTCCGTGTCTGAACACTACTTGAAGGTATGTCGTATCATGATCCCACGCCCTAGCAGTGGGGGCAGTTCGTGTAGGTGCCCGCACAGACTCACTAATGGTGGATCGACACAGCCCGGCGGCACTGCTTGACCACAAGCATAGCCGCCGATGAGCCGCCGGCAAGTGCGGCTGTGAATCGTACAAGTCATATTTCAGTATTGTTTTGCTTGCCGTGGTTGATGCGAATTGTAACTTTTTATACGTAGATATCGGTTGCCAAAGGCGCATATCTGATGGTGGAGTTCTACGTAACACTAGTTTTTTTTAAATGATACAATATGAATCCGCACACTTACCACAACTACAAACATTAGAAGGAAGAAATACGCCTGTGCCTTTTTATTTCATCGGTGATGACGCATTCCCCATCAAAGAATACGAAACGACACCACTCTCATCGAAAGCCGTGATCGAACTGTTCCCCCGCTGCCGGCGGAGGGCGCGGCGCCCTCGCCGGCAAAATGCCGCTGGCTTTGTTGTGCACATAAAGCCGTGCCGTGTGGATCCACCATAACACGGCAGTGGGCGAGTCCGTCTGTGAACATTACTTGAAAGTACACATATACAGATTTCCTCAGAAAGGTGTGCCTTTTGGGTATAATCGTGTATCTTCGGAAGTATAAAGGCGTGATGGTGAGAACTAATATTGTTACAATCATTGGATGCACTACCGCGTTCACTGACGCGGTCGACCACTCCTCAACCTTATTACTCAGGGCATAAAGTGGTCGATCGTCAGTGAGCGCAGTAGCACTTGTCTATCTTGTACTATACTATGCAATCCAAAAAAGTTTTAAAATTTTCATAGATAACCTTGTGCAACTGTAGTAGTTAACAAAGAAACGCGTGGTGTAATTTGTGAAAATGCGGTAACTAAAAACAAATATGTTGGGGTCGGCTTCCAATCTAACCGGATGTAGCTACCCAGTATGTTACCATGAGATATAGCTAATGTCTAGAACCCAGTTGCTCGGTAAAACGAAACCCCTTGGTAAGACTGATTGTTAGACTCGGGCTTCTTACAACCTGCAACGACTGGCAAAGATCTTACCACTAAAGCGGAGACGAGAAGTGTAAATAACCAAATTCTATTGGTGGTTTACACCACGTCTCATCTCGGTGGAGTCCAGTCCTTAACGTGTTTTCCGGCTTCGTGAAGGGTCCGTTTACACCTTCTATATCTGCACTCATCTGACGCACTGGATATTATATGTACATGTACCCAATGCGCCATAATGGTGCAGCACGACTTTTCGCTATTGAGAAGTAATCTTGTTACACAAGATGGTAAAAAAGTAAGTTTGCGATTTTATAGTTTAAATTCTAATTATGATTGTTTGTTTTCAGGTTCTAGACGAATTCACAAAGGACCTGCCCCCTACAATTCTAGTGCGCGGCTTGAAATCCGTGACCTCGACCGCACTATAACAAGGAAGTACCTGTCACCTATTTACATGGATCGTTAGATCTCTAGCTTAAAATTATCTAGACAAATGGACCAATTATAGGCATACTCAATTTTATAGGGAATTATATTAGGATTTGCACGCAACTATGAAAATGAACGCAGTCATGATTGTTTTCAAGCATAAATCCATTTCGATTTCTTTTTCACAACCTAACAAACCTGTTAGGTATCTACAATAGTAACTTAGCACATGCAACGGAGACATGTTCCCGTTTCTTCTGCAGTTATAGTTTGACAGTTATGTCAGTGACAGGAATATAGCTTAAGTGCTTAGTTCCTCCGTTAACTCCTTGCGAAAAGAGTGCGTGCGGATTTATGCAACGTAATTTCGAACCGAAATGGTGATTAAAAAAAATGTCATACGCTGAACTTTCCGTTGACAAATTGCGACTGTTTTTGATGAATTTCAGTTAGCTGATAAAATATCTAGTTGATTGCTCAAAATCACAACCTGCGCTGGCGTTCATTCATTCATCCATTTCATTTATTCATAAACAATTTACACTGTGTTGAATATATGTATAGGTATACATGCAATTTACATACATACTAATACATTTGATGTAGTTGTGCGCTCATTCTTACGAGTTAATAGGCTATATCTCAGTCACATGCGGTCTTGAATTACAATATACACATTTAATAAAACGGTGCTTTTTTTAGCTCAATTTTTCGGCTTCTTACTAGTTTTCTTATTTCTTAACAAAATATATGTACATATAATCCTAATTGTTTCTTACTCATTTAATTTAAAATGTACCCTATGGAGGAATAGTCTTATGATTGGATTTTAATATTTTTAAATGAGCCATATTAACGCCACCAAGTGAAAAAACTGTTGAGATTAAATAAAAAAAACTTTATCTTTCTTTACAAATATGTAAAACAGTACCATAGATGTTTATTAAGAACTTCTATTTTACTGACTTGAGTTGATAAATCCCAGTGGCGAAGGAGGCGTCAGACGAATGCTAAAATATTATTGCATTGTTGACATTGTAATCTGGGCCTTGAGTCAAACAATCTATATTTAAGCATTTGTTTTGAGCTCTAGTTTTGACTAGTGTTTGTGAAAAAGGACAAGCCGGCCTCCATTGACATGACTAAACAGTTGGATATGTTATACTAAATATACAACTTAAATTACAAGAAGGCCTTATACAGGTTGGAACCAACAATACGACAATAAATGAAAACAATGCTGAATATGAAAAATAATGTCCTGTGACTAAACTAGTGGATATATTCGAATGATTGTTTGTGTGCAGACTGGGAACGTTATGAGGTATACGCAGTTTTATTTATTGTCGTATCGTGGGCGCCACTCTGTATGTTAAGTATAAGGTTGATATTAGCTAAATAATATGGTGTGATGTTTGTGGATGTCTGATAAAACGTTATTAAATCATCAAAATCACCTTATTTACAAACTAATATTAGATCTAAAATAAGAATAAAAATATGTACAATTACGGGGCGTCAAAAAATTCGCCCACATCGCTGTCAACAGGAAAAGTGCCCAGAAGGCTGGCAGCATTGCCACGTTGGATGGCAATGCTGATTCTTTGGCCAAAAAAATGCCAGCCCCAGGTCACGTGAAGAGTCGACCAACCGCTTGGCGATATCCCGAAATAATAGGTGGGCACTCGGACCCCATAGCCCTAGCGTTTCAACCCCAAACGGCTCAAACACATAATTACCAATTAAGTTATTGTATTTGCGCCGTTTGAGGTTTTCAGCCCCTGCAGCAGCCGCCCCAGCGCAGCCCACTGTGCTAGGAAGATGGGATGGTGAAAGGGTGTCGACGCAAGTTGCATCCCACACTAAAGGCCTGCCCAACTTCCATGGCATTATAGTATTTGTCTGATTTTTTTTTATCGTCATGAAAAATTAATTTTATATCAAATCATTTTTATTATTACCTTTGTTATTGATTTTATAAATAATTAAAATAAATAAATTACATTTGAATGAACATTAACTGCATTTGAAGTTTTCATATTATGATTGAAATTTTGATTTTATTTAACCCACAAATGTCCATTAACCATTGATTAAAGATATTATAAATGCGGCATTTTTGGGTTGAAACATTGATTTTAATGTTTTGTCATTCTTTATATTTCCATGTCTTTAATTTAGTTTAGTTACAATTATTTATAGTTTAATTACAATCATTTACCATTATTTTAAAATTTTGACATGATTATGATTATCTTTTTTATAAAATGATGTATGATAGTTAATTTTTGTTACAATTTTTTTACATTTGATTTTTTCCTGACATTTCTTCTAGTATGCTGGAATGGTTCTTTGCTGAAGTATTAAGTATCTTAAGTAGATGTGCATGAATATAATAATAAGCACAAGTAACTTGGCAGATTTTATGCCGCACACTGGATTTTCAACTCTTTGCGTAGATCAGAACGTTGAAATCCAGCTGTGCGCCTTTTTAACGCGTTGGGATGCGTTCTGTAAGTTTCCCCAAAAGCAACCTTATAGACGAGGGCTTATCTATAAAGTTACGATCAAAATGGCATAAATGAAGCAGAATTCGCTTTATTACAGTATACAATTAAATATTTGTTTCACTACTTTGATCACTTGCTAAAAATTAATGTAAAGCAGCGTGTAATTAGTGTATTTATTTATGTAGCTCTAAATCACACATATTTTAATACATATAAGTGCACACACAAAGCAAGCACCAAATTATTTTTATATAATACAATTATATTTGTGTATTTTATATTATAAAATTATGGTTATGATCATTAAGTGTAATTTTAAAAACAGTATTTTATAGCTAAATGTGATATGACAATAAATCATTGACTTTATTTTTTAACTTGTTTTTTTTTTAACTATCCTGTTAGCTTAAAAATCTTTTTTGCAAAAAATAACCGACTTCCAAAAGAAAACACGAAACGGTGGAAAATAACTTTACTTTGGAAGTAGGTGATTTCTGTTTGTTTAATTGACTTTTTTGTCACCGACTTCCGAAAGTAAAGTTATTTACCACCTGTTGCCTAGTGCTTTTTTGGTTGTGGTATCTCACACAAATCTTTGTCAAGTATCAATTTTACATCGTAACTAGTCAAAAAGTCACAAGAAAGTAAAATACGCGATTTCGTTTACTTGGATGACATATTTATCCAGCTATTTTGATTTAAAAATCAAACTACTAAAACGATTTTGATGAAATTTCTATGGGACCAATCGGAAAGTATAAGTTCATATGAAAAAAAATATTTTTCAAATAAACTCATGAATGAGGGAGTAATGAGGTAACAAACAAAAAAAATACAACCGAATTGAGAACCTCCTCCTTTTTTGAAGTCGGTTAAAAAGCCTCAAAAGAGCCTTTTCTTACTCTTATGTCAACTCGTCTTTTTTTTTTGTTAGCCTTTCTCCTTCCAAACCTCTCTATCCTGTGCGATCTCTGGCCACGTTCGACGCGTCATTCCCTCATCAATAACTTTATGAAAATATTTTACAGTCTTTCACTGAAAGACAAAACACAGCTGGATTCTCAAGAGTTTCTTACACATACGACAAAGGAGAACAATGAGGTTTTTTCTTGTAATTCGTCCTCTAGTTAAATAGTAGACGAAAGATTTTCGTCCAAAAGGAAATAATAATAAAAAATAATCGGGAAGGCGCCACTGTCGCCATCTGCAAAAGGACCTTTCGTAAAGCTACAAGGATGGAAATCAGTGTGAATGGGTGTAGAATCAATTCTATTTCTTTTTTTAATGTTTGATGTATATGTGCCTTTTAATTGCTTAATTGCATCCACGAATGATGATAAGAAATCTGGGGTTAGCTGAATGATGAATAAAAAAAAAATGTTTTAGTCTATGTTTTCCTGTATTTCTGTATTATTTACACCTAACAGTAATCTTTATCTTACAGCTAATTATTACTAACTAATTTAATAATAAATTATATTTACAATTTCTTTTCACAACATTTCTTTTCAGATTTAAGTAACAGTTCTTAAGTATAAGGCATGTTATCTTTAAAACTTATAAACAACTGGCGTGTCGAAGACTATGCTATCTTTCAAGCTGGAACCAACCACACACATTCACAAAATTTCATTGAAATCGGTTTGGTGGTTTCGGAGATTAGCTTGTACCAACGTAGTGACACGTCATTTTTATACATGCTGTTGTAAACGGACCCTTCACGAAGCCAACCAACCGAGCATTCGGTACATCAAACTAAGTAACTCTACGCAAAAATGATTACTGGAAAACGACTATTTTTGAGGTGAAAAAACGCACTTTACGGTAGGACTCAATATAACACACTTAAAACATTGTGCATCAATCATGATGCATTGTATAATTATGCACAGTACGGGGGTCGTGTAGTTATTTAAAGTAATAACATTAAAACTTGTAATAAAAAAATTACTTGTGAAAAAGTTGGAACTTTGACCCCCAATATCTCCGTAACTAGAAGGTTCCCAGGTATTGCCTAGAACAAAAAAAAAATATCGCAATAACTGGTTGAACAAGTGCCTTTTGGCTTAGTAAAGGATATTTTTACCCCGATTATAATACCCATTATATAAGTTCAGTTCTGGTGTGATGTAATAATATCATTGCCCGGTTCATCACGCATCCATTATTACTGTTGAAGTATGTCAAACACGACCCATTCTATGTCCGCATATCATACTATCGCAGTAACTAATGTTATTAGCCATGGTATATTATAACAATGCTAACTATGACCGTAACCGAGTAATGCTATAACACTTGAAATTCAAACTACGTGCCTTTTAGACACGGTTGAAATTTCTTTGATGGTATAAAACTATGTACTAGACTTGAAGTGCCGCGTGGTTTTATGTATATTGTTGGGTCTTTGATGGTCTGTGCTGACATTACAGATAAGGCACATGTTTTTAAGTGCCTTGACTATCGACTGCCTCATTGGTCTTGTCGTTACAAGCCCTACTGCCTAGCATGAGGTACTGTGTTCGATTCCCAGAGACGGCCTGTGTTATTGGTTTTTCTTCAGGAATTTTTTCAGTAGCAGGTTGGCCTGGCCTGGATTTGTACCCGGTGGATGGCAATAGGGTCGTCCACTACGTGGGTGTACCTAAGTACACCTCACCAAATGCACTTCTGCAAAATGTGAATGTACTTTAGACCTCTTTCCCCTTCCCCCCGGAGCTCTGTATGGTACAGACGTGTTTTAAGTTGGCTGCTATATTGTCAAAATTTAATTTAAATAAATAAAATCAATCATTAAAAATTCGTGCAAGTACCAGGCGCGCATAAGCTACGAAGTACTAACCAAAGTGTACCAAGTGTGCGACGAGCTTCACCTACTCGAGCTATCTCCACGCCACAACTGCGTGAGTAATAAACTTATTAACCAATAAGGTCAAAACCACGCCCCTAGTCGCTAATCACGCGCACGACGGTCACCGCCCTCCAACCGATCCAGTGCGCACGCACTGGCAGCGCAGCGTAGCTGTCGCCAAAGTACCAGGGTACTAGTACAAACTTGCGGAACTCAAGTAAATATGATTCGACGATCTCCTCCGCCAGTAGTGACCTCCGCGGAAGCTTTGATCTCCCCATATCACGGCGGGTCGGAGCCGAGTATTCCGACTTGCGGTCGTGTTGAAGTAGCTCTTGATGAATACTCATCAAACGTAAGTACACGTGTACTTAAACGAAAACACGATCAGGAATATAAAGCGGAGTGGCAATCGTTCAAAACAGAGATTATGAGTACACTACAAAGTTGGTCTGACTCTCAAAATAATAAGATCGACCAAATACTTACTAGCATGAACGAGATCCGAGAAGAATATCGAGAACTGCGTAAATCAGTTGAGTTTAACTCAGAAAAGTTTGACGAAATAGTTGCAAGTGTAGCGAAGTTAGAGAATGAACGGCGCGATAACCAAAAATACATCGAATCACTTGAAAGTAAACTAGAATCTGTTGAGAGAAGTTTAAAAAGTACAACCATTGAGATACGGAACATCCCTCTTAACGATAATAAAGAGACCGCAGAGGATCTGATCAACGTGATTAAAAACGTGGGGAAAACCGTCAGCGTAGACATTGAAACAACAGGTATCCGTGATATTTTCAGAGTGAATAACAAACCTGACGGTTATAAACCAATCATCGTTGAGTTTACCAGTAAACTAACAAAAGAGGCTATGTTAGCTGCCGTAAAAAAGTTCAATCAGGTCAATAAGGTCAACAAACTAAGCACTTCCCACCTTCAACTAAAAGGGCCGAAGATTCCGATCTACGTTACGGAAACTCTGACAGCAAATGCCAAGAAGATTTATTATTTGAGCAGACAATTTGCCAAGGAGTATAAATATGCATTTTGCTGGGTAACACACGGACGTATATTCCTACGTAAAGCGGAAGGGATGAAACAAATTCGTGTTGATAGCGAATCTGATCTCACTAATCTGAGAGGGCAACAATGACTATCCACCATAATTATTTTTAAACTTTTCAAAAGGTGTTTGCTGGCATATTTTTTTATAACTTTTTTCATTTATTGTTTACTTTTTATGTTAATTTTTACAACTTTTTTAATTTATTGTTTACTTTTTATGTTCATTTTTACAACTTTTTTGCATGTTAACTTTTCTCTTATTTTTGTTTGTACACACAAATACACAAATTCCACTAAACAGATCAACAAACTCTTCACTCAACTATCTCTTAGAACACATGATATTACACACAAAGCGCATGTTTACGCATCCCCGCACGGCTTTTTCTTAGCATCGGTTCACAAACAAACTTTATATTCACACCAAATACTTATAAAAGTAACATTTATGCATTTACGTAAAATTCGATCATAATTCCCAATTATCCATAAATAGTGAACTGGATGAATTAACTGTCGCTTACTCTAGCTCTTGCGATATCGATAACTGCTCCAATTTAATTTATACCGAGAATTCCCCCTTGAACATAATTGTACAAAATATAAGAAGTGTTAGCCGTAATTTTTCAGGATTGCAAACTCTCATCAAACGATCACAAGTTGACTGGGATGTTATAATTCTAACGGAATGTTGGATATGTCGGACACCGTATATTCCTCTCATTGAAGGTTACCAGTTCGCAAACACACAAACTAACAGGACACAAAACGAGGGCGTTATTGTTTACTATAAATCTTCCCTTACCTATAAGATATTGGAGCCGTCGCTAGTGGATGGAAATTGTCTGATTATCATTATCAACACACAGACGGTGGTTCTCTGTATTTATCGTCCCCCGGGGGAAAGAAATGTCTCTAAATTTCTTGAATCACTAAACGATATTTTACAAACATTATCATCATACAATAATATTTTCCTTACTGGCGACATTAATATAGACATCACGCCGTCCACTACAGATACAAGAGCGGAAATATACCTCAATTTATTGGCCTCTCATGGTATGTTGCCTGCGTACCATATCCCCACCCATTCTCATACATGCCTTGACCACGTAATTGTCAAAGCAAAACTATCGGTAAAATGTTTTGTTGCCCAGACGACCCTAACCGACCACTACAGCGTCATTATAAGCCTTTCTCACATAAGCTCTCCACACCACCTCTCAAAAACAATAAAACGTATTCATTATCCATCCCTTGACGACAAAATGAAACTCATAGACTTTGATAGTGTTTACTCTTTAGAGAGAGCCAATGAAGCAGTTTCTCTCTTCCTCAAGACACTAACCACTTTGATGATTATGTGCACTAAAAAGATCACTGTGCCGAGACGTAAGCGATTAATTAAGCCATGGATTACTTCTGGACTATTACGATGCATGAGAAATCGAGACAATCTTCATCTTAAGTCTAAAAAGCATCCTAATGACGAAGTTGCAAAAATAACCTACACACGATATCGTAATTTTTGTAACGACATTCTAAAAAAAGTTAAGCAAGAGTATGATAAGGCTGAACTCTCTAAATGTCAGGGCAACACTAGGAAATTGTGGGACACCATTAAAACAATCACCTACACCACTAAACAGAAAAGTCCACCTATGGATCTGATTGATCCAGATCAGCCCAAACACTCCGTGAATGAAATTAATAATTTTTTTACAGGAATCGGTAAAACTATAGCGGGATCTATCACAGTGTTTGACCCTACTCTATACCAGACTTCATCTCTGCTGACGTGTCCCTTCTCTTTTGTCCTTCTGCCTACTGATGCAGATGAGATCAAATTCATCATAGCATCTCTTAAAACCACGTATGTCGTAAAGTGTGACGACGTTCCCAGTGAATTAATAAAACGAAACGCTAACTTATTATCTGATCCTATCGCGTTTATTTGCAACCTCTGTCTTTTCACTGGTGAGTTTCCCTCAGATCTCAAGAAATCCCTAGTTCATCCAATTCATAAGTCTGGTAGCAGGGACTGTGTCAATAACTACCGTCCAATATCCATTTTGCCTCAACTATCCAAAATCCTTGAGAAAGTTATTAATAAGCAACTAACCAATTATCTAGAAACAAATAAACTTTTGTCGGACAATCAACATGGTTTTCGTAAAGGTAGATCAACAAGCGATGCCGTACACCAACTAACTGATACCATAGTTTCAAGGTTAGATGAGAAGAAAAAGGTTCTTACAATTTTCCTCGACTTGGCTAAGGCTTTTGACACAGTCTCTGTGCCACTCTTACTGAAGAAGCTTGAACACCTCGGAATTCGTGGCGAACAATTAAAATTATTCGAAAGTTACCTGAATGGGAGAACTCAACGTGTGGTGATCGATGAGTGGCTGAGTGATGACTGCAAAGTCAATATCGGTATTCCCCAGGGGAGTATTTTAGGGCCTACCCTCTTTTTAATTTTTATTAATGACCTCTGTCAGTTAAACCTTACTAACGGCAAAATTATTACTTTCGCAGACGATACGGCTCTTATATTCTTTGGAGATACTTGGGAGGAAGTGTACCACTATGCTCAAATGGGTTTCTCACTCGTTATGTCCTGGCTAAGCAATAATTTACTCTCACTAAATACAGAGAAAACTAAATACATAACGTTTACACTAACAAACAGTCACCTCACTCAAGATACCTTATTAAACATCACTGCACACTCATGTAACAACAGCTCTTCCTGCTCATGCCCAAACCTTGAAAAAGTGGACTCTCTCAGGTACCTAGGGGTAATTATTGACAAAAACCTTAACTTTAATTCCCACATCGATCTGTTGTCCAAGAGGATTAGGAAACTCATCTTTATTTTTAAAAGCCTACGACGTGTTGCAGATGCTAAAGTTCTTAAAACAGTATATTTTGCACTCTGTCAATCTGTACTAAGTTACTGTATTTCTGCCTGGGGTGGCGCCCCTAAATCGTTCATGATTAAAGTCGAGCGAGCACAAAGAGCGGTGCTCAAGGTAGCCCACGCTTTACCGTTTTTCCACCCTACCACTGAACTCTACGATAAGTGCAAGGTTCTTACTGTTCGACAACTGTTTATCGTCCAGACAATATTGCGTAAACATTCTTCGATACACTACAACTCATCCTTGCACGCTCATAAACGCATTAAGACAAATGTATGTCATACTCAAATGTGTAAAAGTAGTCTTTCGCGCCGAAACTTTTGTTTCCTAGGCAGTTATTTATATAATAAACTAAACTCTCTCCTAAAAATATACCCTCTTACCAAAGCTAAATGTAAGAAAGTACTCACCACATATCTATTGGACCTTGATTATGATAGCACAGAAAGTCTCTTACTTGTTTTAAAATAAATGTGATTTCAGCCTACCTGACACACCTCACATCACACCACACCACACTACACCACACCATGCCACACCACACCACATCACATCACACCACAACACCACACCACTCCACACCATACTTCACTTTAACATACTCTACTATTTCGTTTCATTATCAATAATAATTTTATTTTGTAAATCTATTTTTTCCATTTGCTTGATTATTGTGTTCTTCTACTAAAGGTTACAATAATTTGTTAGCATTTAAGATTTAATACTAAAACACTGTTTTGGGGGGGGCCTGGTAATCTGTGTGACAGGGTTCCCTAGTGCAGATACCAGTCTCCCACAAAGGATTTATCTGATGTAGTATATTCATATTTTTAAGGCGCCTTTGTGGAAGAGAAATAAAGAATGTTTATTATTATATTATTATTATTACCTCTGTCTCCCTTTTGGGGACAGGCGCAATGTTACATAAAGTTCATAGAACAACGGGATTGCTACATCTCCTGTCAGTTGTAAAAGCTCTCAAAGATGCCAAAGATTGCACCGACTTAATCTCCTCAGGAGACAACGGTCTACCTCTAAACTCATCTTCGATATCCTGAAGGGTCCTATCTTTCGTCTCCGGTAACAAATACCATACCACAACTAAACTATACACCATCATACAGGCATAGAAAATATACGTCCCATACAAATCTATGGTACTTAATAAAAAAGGTACAGTTTTTATGGTAACAAACAAATTCGTGGAATAAAACAACACGCTGATACCACCCGCTAAGCTTCGATATTCTAGGGGAAATATTTCACCAGCTATGATGAAACATAATGGCAAAGAACCAGTAGCTACTGCAAACATATGGATATGTACTATAGAGATGCCCAAACTAAATTCATCTGCAGATATAAACCCAGTTTCTTTCGCATAGGAATATGAAGCACTTGCTATTAAAGCAAAAATGTTAATACACACTGTTACACCTAAAATAGTTCGTCTTTTCACTTTCTGAATCACATATAAAGCCGTCGTATTCGCTACTATTCTATGTACGTCTAAAGTAAGTACTAATAAAGGTATGTTACAGTCTTTTCCAACGATTTTGTGGAATAAATCTATAGGGTATGCTACTAACATGTTTATGCCACTCCATTGGCCCAAAATGTATATGTGTATCATTATAATGATCGGTTTTAGAAACTCCTTTTTCTTCACTGTCGTCTTAAAGTACTCTATTTTGTTTCTAAACTTCTTTATTGGAGATTTGGTTTGTCTCATTTCTGCTTTTGCTTCCTTAAGCATTATACTCGCTTCAATTATCCTCCTCAGTTCTTCCTCTTCCGAATCTCCCCTTAACCATCTAAAAGACTGTTTACAAGCGTCATACTTTCCTTTTTCCGCCAACCAGCTCGGAGACTCAGGGGAATAGATGACTATGAAGAGATCTACGAATGATACACAACCACAAATCAAGGCAGTTGTTTGCCAAGTGAAGTAGGATCCTAGGCAATGTACCGTCATTACTGCAGAAGCTATAGAGACTGAAATCGTCATCAGAAAGGCTCCTCTGTTCTTCGGGCTGGTATATTCTCCTATGAGCAGTGACCCTAGTGAAGTGCACATGCCCATACACAATCCTTGAAGGAATCTGGCCAGGAGTAGGATGGTGATGCTGTTGGCAAAGTAGATGGCAGCCCAGCCCAGGATCAGTGGCACGATGGTCAGAAGGTTGGCGGTCTTTCTGCCGTATTTGGACATCGTTGGAGGTGCTATGAAGTTGCCGAAGACCAGGGAGATGCCGGGGATTGCCGCTGGAAAGAAAGTCAAAGAATTTGTTAGTCTGAAGAGCAGGGAAGATAGCTGAATAGAATAAACTTTTTTGTACACCTTTGTAATGCAGCCCTCATACAATATTGTTGATAACATCGCTAAGAGCATTTTTTGGGATAAGTATAACGAGGCTGAATCAATATACTGGGACTGGGATGTTGAACACTTAATTTTAAAACGACCATCAGCACAATATTTGGTAAGGTAATTTACTTGGTGCTTAAAATTAAGACGGAAACTAAAACACAAGTTATACGCAATACAACGTACCACTTTTCTTCATACAAAGCGATTCATTTTAATTCGTAGTTGGGGCTTCTCATGGCTTATGAAACCCAAACACTCCGTCTTGTCAATGATAAGGGGTCAAGGAGATCGTAAAGATATTGGAAATTATAAACTAACACACTGGTTACAACTGCAATCTGATAAAACTTGGTAAGTATGGTAAGATTTATTTATAAACAATTAACTGATATATGTACCTCATGTCCGGGTGGCAAAATTTATCAAGTTTTAATTTGCGATCTTTGATAGGTCAAAAAGCTGGCTAATTTTCAAAACCGGCCAAGTATTATTCCATTAGTAGCAGGTAATTCCACTATCGGAGCTGCGTATTATGGCAGTATTTTTTTGTAAAATTACTTTCGTTTTCAAAACTTGTTTGATTGGATTTTGCTTTTGGTGTGATGCCCTGGACGAAGCCAATCTGCATAAGATGCTACTGGTGAATTACCCGATGTTAAGAGGTACGTGTTATCTTTCTTTTGGTTACTGCCAGCCAGCAATATCCAACTTTTGAGAAGGGCTCGCAAAGACCTTCCAATGATTACCAGTTTACTTCAATCTAGAGCTAATGTACAATGCTTTTTAATTTTTAATGCCCCAACTGGAACCGCCAACTTCTACATGGTCTGCTACGATGCTGTTATTTTTAGACCACAGTTCTTTGGACATTAGGAAATTTCACCCCGACGCAGAAATTATAGTTTTTATTGTAAAAAAAAAAAATCCTTTAATGACCCAACCGTCTGCTGCCCGATCAGATATGCTATGATGCTGTTCATTACAATTCTGCACGGACGTCTTGCAAATTACTAATTTGAAATGGTTATTAAGATTTCCGTGTTTTGCAATAGATGTGGCTAATTGTGGCTAAACATACGGAGCGAATGACACGTGTTGATCGCTATTCTCTTTACAGGTACAATGCTTCATGAGATCATGATAGAGTGTGGTCATCAAGTAGTTCAAGGTTTTAACCAATATTATGCCTATTTAATCATACCTAACCATACAATTACCTGTTTCTACATCAAAGCAGCGTTGCTGTTCCAGTTTGTAGGGTTTATAAATGCGGCGATCGAGTATTAGCGCGACCGATTGGTTTGGTTAGGGTGTGAAGTGTGGATGCGTAATAAATAGGCATAATGTGTCGTTTCAGCTTTGTTACTGCGAAGTTAAAACATCTGCAATGCCTCGGAAGGATGTAGTATTGCAGATGGCCATAGGCGGTGCGATGACCCCTTCCCATCAAATGCGCGGCTGCTTAAGTTTGTTTGTCAAGCAATACCAAATCATTCTATATTTGATAGGCCGTCCTTTTCCACAGTTGGTCAAAGGCCTCCCTCTAGTCGTTCTAGGGAACTCGTTTCCACTTTCCAGTGTCACTTCGATCTGGTTCTCGCGGTTCCGGGTCGTCTCACCACCTCTTTCTGGGCAACTAATCATCAACAATATTGGTTACAAACCTATCCAGGAGCCAGATGTGTCATCAATGGGTATGATGGACCCTGGACTCCTGAGCTGCTGCAGCAAGGCCGTAGTGAATCCCACCACTAAGCCAGACCCGGCCATGTTCAGGGACACGCCGGAGGTCACGAAGCACTGGAATATTCAGAAAAAGAAACAAGTAAGTAACATCATCATAACATCATGCCTGTTGTCCCCGAAGGGTTAGGCAGAGGTGTATTAACCGTGGGTGTATTTATACACCTACATTGCGAGCCATCAACAGGGAACAAATCCAAATTCTATGGGTGCCACTGAGAAATTCCTGATGGAAAAACACAATAACACTTGGCTCGACCTGAGAATCGAACCCAGGACCAAAAGCCAAAAGCAAAAGGATTTATGAGCAAGCTTATAAGAAGCAATGCACCTTTGAAGGGTGGTGCATTAAAATGGGCAATCAGGACCAGGACTTAATCAGCTTATTTATAACGTTTTATGGGGACAGTCAACTAACAGAGAACTTGTATTCAGGATGCAAAAAAGATGTATACGATCAATGTGTGGTCTAAGAACAACGGATAGTTGCGTTCCTTACTTTAAAAAAATAAAAATACTAAGCTTACCATCCTTGTACATATTTGAAACTGCAGTATTTGTAAAAGCAAATCAACAATTCTTTCAAAAATTTTCAGCAGTCAAGAGAACCCCAATTCGAGCACAATATGAGAATTTGTTATGTTCAAACAAGTGCAAAACTGCTTTATTGATAAAGAGTTTCTTTGGTATCGCTCCAAATATTTATAATAAAATACCTGATATTATTAGATGTATGCCTCTAAACAAATTTAAAAAGTCCCTTCAGGGTTTATTACTAGAGAAGAAGAGAAGACATGGTGATTTTGCATTTAATTTTGACATTGTAATTTTTAATTTAATTTTTGAGATTGTAATTTTTTTTATCGTATTTTTTTTTTGCATTATTTATCTAGTGTGACTAATTTTGTACGCCTTAAATGGCTAAACATGTAGCTACCTCATTAATTATAAGACCTTTATACCATACTCATGTTTTACAAAATAAATAAATCAAATCAAATAAAAAAATTACATTCCAAATGCACAGACCGCTCTGTGAGAGAAAATGTGCCATAAGTGGCCATAATCCCACCACCTAGCTGCATTTTTTAACCGACTTCAAAAAAAGGAGGGGGTTCTCAATTCGGTTGTATTTTTTTTTTGTGTTTGTTACCTCATATCTCCGTCATTTCTGAACCGATTTGAAAAATTCTTCTTTTATCTGAATGAATCTACTTCTCGATTGGTCCCATAGAAATTTCATCAAAATCGGTTCAGCAGTTTGGTTTTGAAATCAAAATAACTGGAAAAATGTCATCCAAGTAAAAGAAATTGCGAAATTGATACTTGACAAGGATTTGTGTGTGATACGATAACTAAAAAGGGTAAAATAAAAACTTTTTTCCAAAAAAAACCGACTTCCAAAAAAACACTAAAAAAGTGGAAAATAACTTTACTTTCGGAAGTCGGTGGCAAAAAAGTCAATGAAACAAACAATAGTCACCGACTTACGAAAGTAAAGTTATTTTCCACTTTTTTAGTGTTTTTTTTGGAAGTCGGTTTTTTTTTGCAAAAAAGTTTTTTTTTAAATCATATTTTTCCTTTACGTAAACACAACTGGCGAAATGTGGGTGTACTGTTAGTTACACCTCTGCCTAACCGTTCGGGATTACAAGGCGTGATGCTATGTTATGTGTATGAAAACGTTGGTCCTGTCCTTATAATGCGCCATTAGGATAGCACATTCAATTCAAATATTCCGATGATTTAACAGTTGTAACTGATCAGTACCCCTAGCACGATCGTATTGGACCACCATAACGGTTTAATATTGTGTTTGTCGCTAGTTTTTTTCAATTGTATGCATATTTCTTGGAGCTGGTATTTTGAAATTGGCACCACGGTTGCCGTACGTGGCGTTTCTAGTGGTTCCTGCATACTGTCATAGGCTATGCTGGATATGGACCGTGTAGGTATTGCAAAATCCTACTATGTAATTTGATATGGTTGTTTTTTTTTTGTATTTTAGATGGCTTTAAGAGTAGAGGAAGACCAAAGAAACGATGGATGGCCTGTGTGAAGGGTGGTATGGCTAGAAAGGAGGTGACTGCTGAGATGACGAGTAATAGAGAAGTACGGAAGAAGAAGACATGCTGCACCGACCCCAAATATATTGAGATAAGAGCAAGAGAATAATGATGATGATTTCTTCAAAATCCAAAAAGTAGTATAGAGGACAGATTCTGATAAGTTCACATGTTCTTGCTGTAGTATAAGTATTTATCTTTCTCTATTTGCAAATGAGCGTCATTTCTTCATTTTTAAGGATATTAACCGTTGGGTTTGGGACCCAGGATAGATCATGAGTTGCATGTATTTGCTTTCGTTCATAAACTTCTTCTTAGCGTGCCGATGGCATTCTAAATTGATTACCCCCAGAAATTGACTATGAGTTCCTTTAATAGGTACTTAAAAAAAAGATGTGCTTAGAGGTTTTAGTTTAAATTAACAGTAAGTCAGTTAATTAGTATATTATCTATTTGTAGAGGATGTTAGGAATATACTATGACTTCACGCTGCCATGTAATGTACCCTGACAATGCCAAAAGCATACGCGGTCACGTCAGCGAAGCCGCGGGCACAGCTAGTAAATAATAAATGTTCAGGCCTTTCTTTCTGTCCTGGTATCAGCTAACGTCACCAGTTCGCCATACTCCTGCTTCAAGATTTTCAATCAAAACGAAGAAGTTTATGGAAATACACCATTAGTTACAACAACCGCTCTGGTCGATCTTCAGGTTAAGGCGCGCTTGCCGTTAAATTTGTCCGTGGATGGGTGACCACCCATTAGATACCGAGTTTCCTCCGTGCCTCGGAAAGTACGTTAAGCCGTTGGTTCCAGCTATCATTTGTAGATCTTTGGCAGTTACAGGAAGTAGTTTGCTAAGTGGGCCGAAATTCTGACAACCAGTCTTACCAAGGGATAATATCTTACCCAGGACTAACTGGGTTGTGGAGGTTAGATAGGCAGTCGCTCCATGTAAAATACTGGTATTCAGCTGCATCCAGTTAGACTGGAAGCCGACCCTAACATAGGTCATGACGGATGGACGTTCACATTGCATACGGAATCTTGTTTTATCACGATCAGGCAAAAAAAAAAACTTTTTTACAAAAAAAAACCGACTTCCAAAAAAAACACTAAAAAAGTGGAAAATAACTTTACTTTAGGAAGTCGGTGACTATTGTTTGTTTCATTGACTTTTTTGCCACCGACTTCCGAAAGTAAAGTTATTTTCCACTTTTTTAGTGTTTTTTTTTGGAAGTCGGTTTTTTTTTGCAAAAAAGTTTTTATTTTACCCTTTTTAGCTATCGTATCACACACAAATCCTTGGCAAGTATCAATTTCCCAATTTCTTTTACTTGGATGACATTTTTTCCAGCTATTTTGATTTCAAAACCAAACTGCTGAACCGATTTTGATGAAATTTCTATGGGACCAATCGGGAAGTAGACCCATTCAGATAAAAGAAGAATTTTTCAAATCGGTTCATAAATGACGGAGATATGAGGTAACAAACACAAAAAAAAAAAAAAAAAAAAAACATACAGCCGAATTGAGAACCTCCTCCTTTTTTTGAAGTCGGTTAAAAAGAATCGTCGTCGTGTGAACGGGCTGTTATTGTGAAAAACGATACGAGTAGGAAGCAAGGAGATTACAGCTATAAGAGAGAAGAAAAATACATTTGTACCGATCACAAACAAATATAAATAAAGACGAAGATGATAAATCATCCAGTATCTGTTTTTTATTCGACTTATAAGCAATGGAAGTTTTATTCCCATTTCAAGTACCTAGGTACTCAGATTGATAATATTATGATAAGACTATTATTAATCTAATCGGGTTCTCTTCCTACTTCCACTTGATTTGAGGTATCTACCTATTTAACATAAACGTTACCTAGGTTTTGTAACAAAACCTAATAATAAATGAGTAGGTGCCCATGGTACCTAACGAAATAATGAGAGGGTGTGGATCTCAATTTTCTCCTATAAAAAATGGTCTAGGCATTTTTAATAGTTTACCTTAAACTACACTGCGTAGCAAAAAGGTGGACTCTATACTGAAACTATAATTAACATAGACATGTAAAAAAACAGATAACTTGTTTATTATATCTATGAAAATTACTATGAAGATCATCTGTTTTGAAACGATTTTTATTTTCACTAGAATTAATCTTAACTATAATATTCTATCACTTCCCGTTGCATTCCTCGATAAATCGATGCCAAATTGCATAAAGTCACATGGCAAACTGCAACTCGCATTATTTATTTACAAAAGCTACTGCCAAAAATAGAATCATTCCCGCCAATCCGAACACACACAGACCATCATAGAATCAGGATTACCAACAGATAAATACAAAATAAAAACAAAACACGAACCTGCTTCATAAATGGCGTAATCCATGATTTAGAGCACCCCATTATGACATTTTTTTTATAAACATTATAACACAACGTCTCTCCACGAGTTTCAACACATATTTAAAATGCTCCCGGTTGATAACGGGCTAACCTAACCTCTGAAATGATATTGGTACAAATGCAAAATGTTCTGTGCATTGACATACAGTCACGAGCGCTAACATGTATACAGTATGCTCGTAACAAAATTCAAAAGCGATTTTATCGTGGAATTACGATATTAATATCTAGCATGTGTTCCAAAATAACAAGTTTTTAATTACATATAATTACAATCAGTATAGTCAACTATAGTGGAAGAAAATTACTTATAAAACGAACTGACTGTATACATGTTAGTTCTTGTGTCTGTACATCAGAATATTGGCTTCTCTCATTGGTTCGACCTTGGTTCAACTAGTTCTATTTTAGAATGAGCTGTCAATATGGTTTTAAAAGCTCGCGTTTAATTGGTTGGCGCGTGTTTTTAATTGATGGGTGGGGGGTTAAGTTACAGTCTCGCAGTTGGGTTTCGGATGGGTAAGCAACCTTGAGGATGGCTAAGTATTAAGCACGTTTCTTGTTGTGGTGGAATTTAGCCATCTTAGAAGTAAAACTTCAAGCTCTTAGGTAAAGTTTTAGAAGTTATAAGTCAACTGTATTTTTTTTGACGACCCGAATGGCGCAGCGGTAGTGAGGCTGCCTTACGTTCATAGGGTTCCGGGTTCGAATCCCGGTAGGAGCAAGTGTTTGTGTGATTAAGCATGAACATTTGTTACCGAGTCATGGATGTTTATATGTATAATAAGTATGTATTTACAAACAAAAAGTATCTATGTAGTATATCAACTATCTAGTGTCCACGACACAAGCCTCGTTGCTTAGTGTGGCACTAGATGGCGCTGTGTGTAATGTCTAGCGATATTTATTTATATTATTTTTATATTTATTAATGCTGGCTGTATAATTGGTAAATGTTAGCGTAATATCGTAAGTAGTAAATAATGTAGATAAATCATATTTTAATTAAAGGAAGTAGAGCTCTAATTTACTTGCAAAGATAAGATAAAGATAAGTAATATCGCCTAATAGAAAGCAGATATCAATATTGCGATAATCTTCCAGTTGTGATTTTGAAACTAGCCTTGGATAGGCGCTAAAACTAAAGAGCTCGAGAAACTACACGGCTCCTTACCTATACAATATTAAAGAAATAATATAGGTTCGCATAAGACTATACAGGGTTGCGCCGACAATACAACAATAAATTAAATTGCGTATAGCTCATAACGTTCCCAGTGTGCGTAAAAACTTTTTTGCAAAAAAAACCGACTTCCACAAAAAACACTAAAAAAGTGGAAAATAAATTTACTTTCGGAAGTCCGCGTCGTGTTCCGTCCGTGTCTGTTTCATTGACTTTTTTGCCACCGACTTCGTTTTTTTTTTTGAAGTCGGTTTGCAAAAAAGTTTTTATTTTACCCTTTTTAGTTATCGTATCATACACAAATCCTTGTCAAGTATCAATTTCGCAATTTCTTTTACTTGGATGACATATTTTTTCCAGCTATTTTGATTTCAAAACCAAACTGCTAAACCGATTTTGATGAAATTTCTATGGAACCAATCGGAAAGTAAATCCATTCAGATAAAAGAAGAATTTTTCAAATCGGTTCATAAATGACGAAGATATGAGGTAACAAACACAAAAAAAATACAACCGAATTGAGAACCTCCTCCTTTTTTTGAAGTCGGTTCAAAAATTCATTCGAATATATCCTGTAGTTTAGTCATAGGACATTATTTTTCATATTCGGAATTTTCTACATGATGTAGATTAATAGGCTAGCATTGACAGGTTAACGATCCCCGCATCGGCAAAAACACTAAACAAATGTTGCCAACTCGCTATTCCAGAAACCTTTGCAAATTCGTTCCTTAAACGTTATCTCCAGACGCGAATTAGTGCAAATTATACCTAAGGTTAGTAACCCAATATTTATAAATGGTGTTGTATTTCGTTAACAGTTTTATGCTATTTAGTCTGTTTGATTTTTTTTTTTCGATTCTAGGATTTTTTTGATAGTTTATAAATATACCTATGAACTAGTATTAAATAAATAAAAATAAAAATACTTTAATTCAGACCTTGATCCATATGATGTTAGTAATACACACTACTTATAAGCTATGTTAGTAACAAACGAAAAACAAAGATTTAATTCATATATCTGCTGCACTCACCTGACGCACCGGGTATATGTACATGTACACGCACCCAATGCGCCATAATAGTGCAGCACGGCTTATCACTAATGACCTTCAGAATGTCATTGCCGCTCCCACGCACGCGGCGCATCATAGAAGCAGTCTTCTTACGTAGAATGGAACTGAAGCTGTCCGTACGTGCTTCTGCAAACATTCCTGACGCGCTACAATAACGTGGGAGCCCCAACAACATCCTGAAAGTATTATTGTACTGAACTCTGAGGGCGTTGTATGCCCTCTGCGTATATCGAACCCACAGAGTGCACGTGTACAATGATTGACAGAAAGCCTTGAAAAGAGTCATTTTTACTTCTGGTGTACAACGTGCGAACCTGCGGGCCAACATATTGCATCGGACAGCCAACGCCCTCCGTTCTCTTTCCATGTCAGCATCGTCCTTTAAGTCCTCCGTAATTATGTGCCCCAAATACTTAAAATCTAGCACTCTTTCAAGGGCCACACCCTTTAACATAACCGGCGGCATATTATGGGCTGGTTTTTTGTGCTTCGCCCTAAACACAAGCAGTTTGCTTTTTTGCACGTTGTAAACAAGTCCGTGCGCTTCTGCATAAGCCTCACAGACCGCCAACAACTTTCTGAGTGCGCTAATTGACGGACTCAGCAGCACCATGTCGTCCGCGTAACTAATACTATTGACACACAGTCCGTCAATAGAACAGCCAACAAGAGTGCTACTGAGCTCGACAATCAGTTGGTTAACATACAGGTTGAAAAGCGCTGGTGAGGTCAATCCACCCTGTCTCACCCCGCATTCCAACCTGTATTCCTCAGACAACTCGTTGGCCCATCTAACTTGATTGGTTTGGTGGCCGTACCAATACTGAAACATATTTGTTATGGCGTCAGGCACTCCCGCTTCGCGCATCTTACACCACAAGACGTCATACCTTACCAGGTCAAATGCTCTGGAAAGGTCTAGAAATGCCCCATATACAGGCGTACTCCTATCCGTGTAGTACCTGACAGTATGCTTGAGGGCCAAAATAGCACATTCAGTTGATAACTGTGGCCTAAAGCCGAACTGAGCATCGTGTATTTTAAGTTGTTTACTAATTTGACTCTCAAACACACCGTCAAGCACTTTAGCCGTAATAGTCGCCAATGAGATCGGTCGGTAATTACCCTTGTCACTGGCGTCACCGGTTTTATTTTTCAATATTGGTACAACCACCGTTCTCATCAACGCAGCGGGTAGGTAGGAGTGTCGGATACAGAACGTAAACAATAACGCTAGCAGTCGTGGGAGATGCGGTCCGGCATGCACAAAATGTTCAATGCTAAGGCTGTCATGTCCAGGCGATTTGCCTCTTCTCATATTTTTAATTATCGCTTTAATCTGCTTAGCCATAACGCGAGCAGGCACATCTAACACAACAGCCCCAGCCACGACACCATTAACATCCGACTTCGAAGGTAGTATTTTAAAATGCTCCTTAAACAAGTTTGCGATCTCCCCGGGCGTGCTTACACCGTCGACACACACCGGGATGCCAGGTTTGGGGTTTAACTTTTTGGTGTGTTTCCAAAATCCGCGAAAGTCTTTCTGTTTGTGTCTTGAAGCCAATATATCCATTTTAATTTGGTCTTGTTTATTCTGACAAAACTTAAGTTTCTGTTTAAAAATCTTGCGGGACTCAACCATATCATTATAAATATATCCAGTGCTTGGTTTACCATGCCAAACCCAATTTGTAAACTTTTGCCTGGAGTCCCGGTGAGCGTACCTAACATGCTTATTCCACCCCAGGATAGGTCGACCCTTTACAACCCCCCTTCTACAGTGACTGACATAAGTGGCCTCTGCAGCCTCCCGTAATGATAAAACAATGCTATGATATAAATTATCAATTACTTTCCTATGTTCTAGCTCATTACACATAGTATCACAACATTGACTTAGATCACTAGGAAAATCAATTTGCCTTAATTTAGAGTTACATTCTTTGGTATACACTTCGATCTGATCTATATTACGTTCACCCCACGTTACTTTATTTATTTGAAACTCATGTAATGGAGTCGACTTTGGCCTGGCCCCCATCATATTACATTGCAGTTCTAACGGGAAGTGATCTGACCAGTAGCTATCATAATGTACCCTAACAGATGTTACAGATTTCCACGCAGCCTCGGTTACCAAACAATGGTCAAGCCACCGACGGCTACCATGCACATCACTTACAAAGGTATAAGAATCAACCCCAAGCTTAATTAAATCGGCACAAAACCAATTTTGTTCTAAACAAAAATTTAACATTTCCTTTCCAAATAGTTCCCCAGGGTGTGCATTAAAGTCCCCTAATATGTATACATTTTCAGTATCGCTACTTTCTATTATGGCCACAATCTCACTTAAACAATCCACAAATTCCAATAAATTATCAGGCGAATCAGTAGGCATATACACATTAAAAATTAAGCTAGATCGGTCCAACACATTTACTTTAATAGCAACAACGCGATCACTATTGCATGGAATCACAGTCACTGAATCAAATAGCGTATTTCGCCATAGTAGGGCTACGCCTCCAAACGGACGACCTTGTAACATTACGCCTGCGTCCATTGCAGACTTGCCAAAGAAACTAAAGTCCTTATTTACTTCCCCTAAGTACGGTATTTCACTAGATTGTAACCAAGTCTCTTGAAGTCCTATCACATCAGCATCACTACTTAACATCTTAACACACTCAAAGGATCTTTTAAAAGATTTACAATTGAAACTAATTAGTTTAGTTGAAGCGTTCTTGTCCTTAGTGTGCACATCCATTATTTATGTTTAAAATTAATAGCACTCGATGGGTGATTATCACCGTTATTCCACTTTTTGTTGAACGTAACATACCTGCGGAAAGATATTCCACTCGGCCACAGGTTTTCATCCATAAATATTGATAATTTATCCTTAGGAATCATAAATTTATACGCCTCATAATCCTTTTTTAGTTTCATATTTATTTTATCTAATTTTACTTCTACCCCCGTTTTACATTTAATATATTCGGTTATATCAGTCGAGGAGCAGTCATTGCTTACATTATATATGTAAAACGGTATGTTTATAGGAGCGGCCTTGAACTTACATTCAGTAGTAACATCAGCAGTCCCTTTCTTGCCAATGAATTTGTTTTTATTCCGCTTTCTTTGTACCAACGTCCACTCGTCCCTATTAACCTGCATTGTATCGTGTGTCACTCCTAGAACGACAGCCGCAGCCCCCGCATACGAATTTGTGTCATTCCGTTTTGTTATTCCCGCAGAAACCACAGTACCGGCCTCCCCTTGCTTGTTCCTCACCTCCGCTAAACCAGTTTCGCCGGGCGCCTGCGTCACCGATAAGGATTGCGCGAGTGAGGCGGTATTATGATGCTTTGGTGTAGGTCTGTGCGAAACCGATTTGTTTGTGTACTGAAGTACCTGCGAGTCATTATTTGTTGAGTCTAATAATTCAACCAACTCGTTTGGTGAAATATGCGGCAATCCAATTGGTCCACTTTCGCAATCAAAACTCTCCATAAGTCCCGCTCCTCTTCGCCGGTTATTCACAAAATCTTTCATCTTCGGAGATGAGACTTTCAACATATCCTTGGTCACATAACTGTCTTTTATAACAGCTATATCCTGCTGCAACAGTATGATATCTTTTAGCAGTCTCGAAGCATCCAAATGGTCAAAGGTTACCGGTGGTAGACGATGAAGGTCTCTCGCAACGAAGACTGGCAAGCACTCAGGGTCGGTTTCCTTGATAATACATAGGATGTCCTCCATGTCACGTTTTTCTTTACCATCTCCTTTACGGTTTATGTTGCGACTACTGGTTTGCACGGATTCAAAAAGTAACTTTTTGGCCGTTACAATTTCCTCACTTTTGAACGACGTGTTACACAAACGTATTATACTGTCTTCGTCCATCACATCTGCCTTATTTTGCACAAAGGCGAGCAACTCCGATATAACAATGTTGCAGTTGCTACATTTAACAGTATTTAAAGCCATTATCACAGGCACTCGCGTCGTAATTATTTAATTCGTTCGTTGACGCATAGGTACGTCACGCGTCGATCGCGCCGCTGAGTGAACTGTATTACCAGTGTTTTTATTTATTGTAGTATTGTCGGCGCCACCCTGTATATGACTGCTTGGTGGGTCCAGTGGCCGCAATCGTGACTGCTGAGCATGAGGAACCCGGGAATCTAGGGTTCTATTCCCTGGTCGGCCAAAGTGTTATTGGGTTTTTCCATCAGGAATTTCTCAGTAGCAGCCACGGAGTCTGGATTTGTGCCTGATTGAAGATGACTGACGATATGTGGGTGTACTTGTTAGGTACCTACCTACACCTCTGCCTAACCCTTCAGGGATTACAAAGCGTGATGTAATGTTATGTTATACGCAAAAGTTCCAGTGAAAGTTTACATAAGGTACCTATACGATTTCATTCATTCTCCCTTAGAATGAATGAAATCGTATATAAACAACTGAATCAGGAATCTATCATAGATCTATATCTATGATATTATTCAGTTATTTTTGTCTGTCTGTGTTACTCAAAGTTGGTATTACCAAACTGCAAACTTTACTGACGTGAACATATTCTAGTAACAACTTCGCGAGGACCGCCATAGACAACAATAGGTCCTGGGATGAGACGTGTTCTCGACATAGCGCACAGAATAAGTACCTAAGCTGAATGGCAATGGGCATCAGAAGAATTCAGCTGAGCTGGGCAGCGATTGGGAAACTTCATCGAGTCTTCTCGTTACATAAATGGAACGAGTTATGATTCAATGAACATTCGAAATTTAGTCATTTTCTTAGCACGCTTTCGAAGTTCCGTACATCGAGATTATGAACATTCTCAATTAAGTATCGAATAAGTACAAACGTGCTTATTTTGTATAAGCCTTAATGGCTGATACAAAGGTTCAATAGGATCGCAATTTTATCAAATAACAATACAGGTCCAAACAACACTAAGCCCATCGTGACCCGGAGACTTACCGCGCTTATGTTTTTAAAACATTGAAATACATCTTCCGCCGAGAAGTATACAAAGTATATGTTATTTTCGTACTTTTGTCATCATCGCCCGTTTTGCCCCTGCTAAAGACTATTATTGCCACTGTCCTGGGGCACGGACAGTAGGTTGTTGCTCTGACGTCATGGCCCAACGCGTTTTATTCATCCATAGTCTCCCATTAACCATCATGCTACCATTCGCTCCCTTTTATTTCAAAAGTAATCCAACTAACTTTAGAGGTATGAAGAGCAGGGTATTCTTCATCCCCGTAGAAATCGCAGGATCCTCGGACCAGACGGGTGTTATGTCTGGTGGGCAACTGCCCGACAATAGTTGTCAGGTTTTTCTATCTTTATGTCACGGGATAACTTTAACTGCGCGATTTAGAATTTTGATATTAGTTCTTCATTTGTGATACAGATGGCGCGACTTTTTGTAGTGCCGCTACACAACTTTTCATTGGCCTTGCGTCGCTCTCTATAGCCATTTACATTGATATACTTCACTCTTTTAGTCCCATAGTTTTATCAAAGCGTCAATAAACCCCCCTTCAGGGGTCAGACGGTATTAATTATGTATTTATTACGTAGAGATAAAGTGCATCGAAATCAACAAACATGAAATCTCTTACTCCTTACAAAATAAATACAGCACGTAAACAAAGATTATACCATTGTGTTATTGTAATCAACAGGCAATATAGATTAGTATTAAGTTAAGCGGTGTTATTCAAACATAATTGCTGTCATAATATTTGTCCTCTCATATTCCAGGACTTTATGAAGACTAAACAGTCCGGGCTCCGACTCATTGTTGAAGAAGGAACAGTGTGGTTGTAGTCGTAGGAGTCCGTCAAACCTTCTATCCAGGAATTCCCCACAAAAACGATAGGTAGAAGTCTTAGTTTGGAGTTTGGGAAATTATATTACTAACAACTACCATTTTCAACTTTCAAGAAGCATTGTTTTGCTTAGTATGAGCGAGAAGCTGAGGGCCAATAATATTTAGTACTAGCTTATGACCGCGGCTTCGCCCGCGTGGAGTTCGATAATTATCCCACAGGATTGTACTACCGGGATAAAATGTATCCTATGTGTTAATCCTGGTTATAAACTATCTGTGTGAATAATTTCATCAAAATCCGTTCCGTAGTATTTGCGTGAAAGAGTAACAAACATCCATACATACAAACTTTCGCGTTTATAATATTAGTAAGGAAGTAAGGATTGGCAGATACCCCAAGCACAGTAAGCAACGCGTTGGCAAACTCACCTATTATTATTTTCCGCTGTTTCAGAATCCAAGACAGTTGAGTCGTTTCTCCGGGACTCGTCCAACTTTACTACCTCGGCGGTTTTTTGGTGGATTCCAATGAAGAAGAAAGAAAAACAAATATTTTTCGCAGGGACATGACCTGCATACCAAACGACAAAAAAAAAACAGCAAGCAAATATTTGTAGATACAACAGGACGGAACTAAAAAGCTGACAGCTTGCAAGTCGTGACTGCGACAAGCAGGTTACCACTCAGCATGATGCTGTGCTATGCGGGGCCCACAGCACAGCGCTGGTTTTCAGTGGTCACCCATGAATAAACGTACGGATGCCAAGACAGCATAAATATGCAGTGCTGATAGGAAATGCGGGGGCCGGGAAGAGAATGCCGGGGCTTGTCCCAAAATAAATAGGCAACGGGCTGCGAAGTGGTACCTTAAGATGGTACCTTTTTCCGAGCCAACAAACGATAACATATTGTTGTTGATAAAACTTTTGTTTATCATCAGTGTAAGTACTTAAAGCAATAAAATACCCCACTCATAGCAATAAAACGATAGAATGTAAGTAATATTAATCAACACGTGATCAGAATGTCAGAAAACAATCATGTTTTAATTATTCAGACTAGCGATCCAACCCTTCTTCACGCGTAGTTCTCAACTGGAAAAAACATCGAGATTCCTTTATTCTAAGATTTTGTACACACTCCTTACGCAGGTATATATAACCGTTGATCCTGGACTCCTAGCAGTCATTTGTTGAAATTTGGCAGTCGATTGGGGCAGTCAGAAGCCAAGATCTGACTACCAAGTCTTACGGAGTGGTATCGTGTTACCTAGTTACTGTATTGTGGAGCTACAAGCAGTCACTCTTATGTGAAATATTGGAATTCCGCAGTTCCTCTATACCCGTTTAGACTAGAAGCCGACCCTAACATAGTTAGACTTCTTCAAGTAACTAGCCTTCGCTAGGCGGATGATGATACATATAAACCTTTCGATATCAATTATTTATGTGAAGGTAAAAATGTCATCAAATTCCATTGATAGATGCCTCATTGACGACCCGATGGCGCAGCGGTAGTGAGGCTGCCTTACGTTCATAGGGTTCCGGGTTCGAATCCCGGTAGGAACAAGTGTTTGTGTGATGAGCATGGACATATTTTGTTTCCGAGTCATGGATGTTTATATGTATAATAAGTATGTATTTACAAACAAAAAAGTATCTATGTAGTATATCTGGTGTCCACGACACAAGCTTCGTTGCTTAGTGTGGCACTAGATGGCGCTGTGTGTAATGTCCAGCGATATTTATTTATTTATTGATAAAATTGAAGTCGACAGACACAAACAGACACGAAAACTGACTGTAATTTATACTGAACTAGCTTTTGTCAAAAAGTGTGTGTGTCCTAACCCAGGTAATACCCTTGTACCGAATTTCATCCGCATCCATTTAGACGTGAAAACATAGCAGACAGACAGACATCTAGATACTTTCGCATTTACAATAAGTAGGTATAGATGTATTGGTTTATTATCTAAAAAGGCTTGATTGAAGGCTTGATTCTTATCTAAAAAAAGGTCCTAAAAAGGCAAAAATATAGTTTCTGCCTAAACCACCAATTTTAACAACTGGTAACACCTGTATTTTAAGCAAATAAAGTATTCTTATCAAATTACCACACTCGGACACGCCCCACCTGCTTTATGACTGGAACATTTTCTCCTAAATATTAGTCATTAAAATTATGTAAACCATATCTTTATTGTTGTAATAAAATCTAATAATATAAATATTCTTTTGTTTGTACCGATACGGAAAAACCCGTTTGTCTCGCTTTCGACCCTGCATTAATATTTTCTTGTATTGTGGGAATGTTTACAGCTTACATCAACTCTTAACTTAACTGGCTCGTTGGTATTTTGTTCGTTAGCGCGACTGCTGAGCACGAGGTCGTCCTGGGTTCGATTCCCGGGTCTGGAAAAGTTTTAAGTATTGGGTTCTTCCATCAGGAATTTCTCATTAGCAGCCACGGAGTCTGGATTTGTGCCCGGTTGATGGCAATACGCTCATGGAACTTAAACATAACTGGCGAAATGTGGGTGTACTATTAGGTACACCTCTGCCTAAACCTTGCAGGATTACAGGCGAGACGTTATGTTATGATATCAACTCTTGATTGATATCAAACCCAAAAAATAATGTACCTGCCTAATCTTGGACCAAGCCATTTTTCAATAAATTTTCCTGTTGGTACAAACATTGGCCTTACTACCGCAACGCGTTCCTATCTACTGGTGAAGAGGAATTAAAACAAACTACAATTTCAAGAATCTTTAGATTTAATTTTTTAACAAGAACACTTAAAACTATTGTACAATCTAGTCTTACAAATATGTTGATCACAATGCATCCACAAGATGACAGTAGCTCCCTTGGTCCAAATTCTGCATTAAATGGAATCGTAATACCTACAAGAGAAAACATTATAGAGATTGACCCACAGATGTCAGCAGTATGAATCACATGTTAATACCATCACTATCCCTTTACAGTTATCTAAACACCTATGAGTTTTGATATGACCATGTCGAGTCTCATATTCTTCAGTTCAATATCTAATTCATCACTATTTACAAAAAAACACTCCTTTGATCACAATTCAGTTCATAATTTTAACTTTAACCTCTTCATCTACATCCACCTTATCATCACGGAACTTTCCATAATTGAAGTAGTCTTCAATCTCCTGAAGGGTCCTATCCTTAGTTTCAGGCAACATGAAGTATAAAGCCAGCAGAGCCAATCCCATGGTAATGCCGAAAACTGCAAACGTGCCATAGACTTTCAAATGAATGAGTAAGTATGGAGTAATCTGGAGTCCAACCATCACTCCAAGAGAAATAAATGTCCCAGCCACTGAAGATCCTACTCCTCGATGACGTAATGGAAATACTTCTCCTAACAAAGCTAAAGGTATGGGAGTACAACCCAAATTGGCGAGGATGAAGTATGTCACGAAAATTCCTATCGGTATCCAAGTTTTGTCGTTAGGGATTATTCCTTTATCTGCTAAGAAGAGGTAAGTACAGGCTACCATAAGAACGGCACAAGCAGAGAATCCTGTGGAGAAAAGTAAAGTTCTTCGCTTCATGACTTTGACGAGAATTGAGGAGGAGACAGCACTGGACGTGATGATCAAGTCAATGGCCAAAGTGTAGTAGAAGGACTGAGATCTATTACCGGTTACTTCTCCAATGATTTGTAAAGCATATGCTGGGAAGATGTGTCTTCCACTAGTTTCCAACAATATACTGCTGATGAAAACTATAAAAAGAGGTTTTAAAAAGTCTCTCTGTGTAAATCTTTTAAAGAAATCTTCACACCTGTCGCCACATGTTGACTTCTGTGCTGGTTTTGATCTTTGCTCCATCTGAGCTCGGACTAGCTCTTCCAATTCATTATAAGATGCTTCTGATTTTCCTCTTAACCAATAAAAGGAGTCTTCACTCCTCTCATACTCTCCTCTTGAAGCCAACCAGGCTGGGCTCTCTGGCCATGTATAGACAACAATCAAGGCTAGGAAATGAGGAATTAGGGCAAACAATGCCACTGTCCTCCAGTGGAAGAAATGCCCTATAACATGAACTGTCATACCTCCTAAGCACACCGATGCCGTCTTCAGATTCAGAAAAACTCCTCTATACTTTGGGTCTGAGTACTCTCCCACAACGATAGCTCCTAAAGAGACTGTGGCTCCAGCAGTGACCCCACCCAAGATCCTCCCAATCATGAGAGCTGGAATGCCTCGAGCGTAGTATATGCAGAGCCAGCCAATGATTCCTGGTAGAATGACGATGCCGTGAGCCAATCTGCGACCGTAGAAGTCCATGAGGAATGATGATATGAAGAAACCTGGGATTCCCGAGAGGCCACATGACGATGCTGAAAAATAAAAAAAAATCTTAGTCAACCTTATCGGAGCGTATTAAAACAAAAAACATGTTAGTGTGGTAAGCACTGCGCCATTAAGAATTTCTTCATAAATATTTCCTTAGTGCTCTGCTTCGTTGTAAAGGAACTCTGGTGCAGAATTTCATTCTTCTAGACACCATCTAGGCCGTGCGTTGACTTTCATTTAGAAATTAATGATTTCAAGATATTTATCGATTGCAGTCGATGGCTTTCTGGGGTGGTTGTCGAGAGCATTGGTGTACTGCTCTTTCATGTGCTCTCAAGTGTCTAGCAGATCCAACTTTGGCCGAAAGACTCCGAGCTAAAAACTCATAGATATTTAGTATGTGTGTTTATGGTAGGTAATCAAGTATGTTCTAAGTCATATTTAACTACGATAGAAGTATATCATTGTTTTTGTCTTTAATTGTTTTTGCGTTGTTTTCAGTCGTTTATTTCTATGTAAGTCTATCGTGTAACTTAATTCTTCAGTGTAGGTAGCCCTAATAAAATAATTTAGGATTTACCTAGCCAAGATGAGGTGTGCAGATCAGTTTTGATAGGAGAGTCTGGCGCCTGTAGCCCTGGCAGGAGGCTGGTGGTGTAGCTCAGCATCATGCCCTGCCCGATCATGTTGGTCCACACCGCTGATAAAGTCCAAGCCTGGGAAGAAGACATTCTGAGTAAGTAATAAGAATAAATTAATTAAGCCGTTGTTACAAACGTTTTCTTAATCTAACTTAGCGCTATGATTAAACGTAACAAGATATACATATTTTAACATAGTCAGAACACAGAGGTGTCTTGAAAGGCTGTTCAAAGTCAATGTAACTTTGCACTTTAGTTGCAGGCATTATTTGCAAGTTTTTTTTAGTAATATCACAGAATACATAAAAGTGCAAGTATTAATATATAAGTAGTTACTGTTATTTCTCATAATATTAAAACTCCAGCTTCTAAAGACGGTCGGCATAATCAGTTTGCAACGTCTATTTTGGTCAACCAATTTGGGTAAATTATGAAAGGCTTATTAATAGGATCGGAAACTTAAAATACGGTACTTGGAAGGTTTTAGTATTTATCAGACCATTGCCTAAGTAGTAGATTTATAGTAGATTAGAAATATTGAGATAAGTAGCAATTGCTCGTTTATACGGGAAAACATAACAAAATGAGGTTGCTTTGTATATTTACTTGAGTCACATTATCTTAGGAAAACGTAATAAAATGAAGGTAGCTTATGATTTACACTTATCTAATTATTATAAACAATGTTTTATGACTGCCATCTAGTCATGTCAGACCCAATGGAGAGATCAGAGTGATGCATTCATGGTACACTGAAACAGTGGTGCCTGAGATTCTGGGTTCTATTGCCAAGTCGGTCAAAGTATTATTGGGTTTTCCCTCAGGAATTTTTAAGAAGCAGCCACGGAGTCTGGATTTGTGTCCGGTTGTTGCAACAGGCTCACCCCCTATTATATGGGACTTAAACATAACTGGCGAAGTGTGACTGTACTATTTGGTACCACCTCTGCCTAACCCTTTGGGGATTAAGGAAGTCATGTTATGTTATAATTATGGTAAATCAGTAATAAGGTTTAAGTCCTTCCCATAAATAGTATGGTTGTTTTCTGCATTTATAATTATTTAAGAGCGTTTACGTCTGCCGCACGAAGTCAAGTTTAGGTAATTCAATGCATTTTTTACGCACACAGAAGCGCGCGTGACTGTGTGCGTAGCACTGGCGCGTTCTCTTACGCTATAATCAAACTAACCCACTATGATCCGTTCGAGTGCAATTGTTGTAGTAAAATTTAATTTGAATTTGAACGTAAACGGATGACTAAACTACGAGTACATAAAATAAGTATTTAATAATATATTGCAAGTATAGCTATAATTATGATTATATTAAAGCTGTTTTTTAGTTATTCAAACATGAATTTGTTGATCTAAACTTTAGAAAGAAACCCAACTTCATTAATTATTATTATTGATTTGTGATTGATATCAAATATTTTTTTGTTCTAATGTATTCAAATAAATCACTTTATACGGATTTACTTATGATTATTTTATATTATATTTTAACCTGACGTAATGTTCCTCTTAGTGACACCTGTTATGAGGGAAACACAACAGGTTGGTGTTAACTTTAAAAACAATCTATGTTCTTATTAAAAACAAAAATAAGTAAAAGTTTCATAAATAAAATTAGTAGGTAAAATATAGGGTAAATATTTGTTGTCACTAAAAATATTGTCAGTCAAGTACCAAGATTTTTCAATCACACTATAAACGTCCGCTATCCTGTTACGTACGGCAAAAGTCAACACAGGCCAGGCAGAGCGCCGAGCGACATGTTTTCTCTCTAGAAAGCCTCGCGGCAGACTGATTTGAAATTGCCCGTGCGCAATGGTTTATAGTAGTTTTCAAATATTTATAGAAAAATAATCACCATAAATTAGTTGATATTTTAAAGTTGGTGTTTTATAGTAGCATATGTTCTTTTATAATATTATTCTATTATTATATTAAATTAAGTAAGATATATCGGTGAAAAAATCATTTTAATTCCTTAATATTTCACATTGTTTGAACTTCAATTTCTTATATAAAGATACCTAAATCAAAAAATCTTCTACACGAACTATTTTCCTTAGGATCTTAGCAATTGGTAAAAAAAAACTAATTAGGTTTGCCAGTGGTTCCCTATAATTAGAGCTTCGAAACTGACGCTGAAAGGGAAATTAAGAAAACCTCTGTTGAGTTATCTTGATAGAATTTACCAATACTCTATTAATTGAAATATTTTTTCTATAACTATTGAGACAACGAAATTTCCTAAAGTTATTAGTAATTAACAATTTTGTAAGATAAAGGGTTTGAAAAGTACTGTTTTGGAGTCAAACAGCGCATGGACGGCGTGAACGCTCTTAAGCAGATGCTAAAATTATTCAAACATACATACATTTGGATTACACACAACTTTAACATGTCTAAGCACATAATATTATTCTGCTCGCAATAATACTGTTTTATTGTCCCATAAAACTATTGTCCCCTTAATTTAATTCTTCTTTTTAACCGACTTCAAAAAAAGGAGGAGGTTCTCAATTCGGTTGTATTTTTTTTTTGTGTTTGTTACCTCATATCTCCGTCATTTATGAACCGATTTGAAAAATTCTTCTTTTATCTGAATGGATTTACTTTCCGATTGGTCCCATAGAAATTTCATCAAAATCGGTTCAGCAGTTTGGTTTTGAAATCAAAATAACTGGAAAAAATGTCATCCAAGTAAAAGAAATTGCGAAATTGATACTTGACAAGGATTTGTGTGTGATACGATAACTAATAAAAAGGGTAAAATAAAAACTTTTTTGCAAAAAAAAACCGACTTCCGAAAAAAAACACTAAAAAAGTGGACTGGGAGTGAATAACTTTACTTTCGGAAGTCGGTGGCAAAAAAGTCAATGAAACAAACAATAGTCAATAATCGGAAGTCGGTTTTTTTTTTTGCAAAAAAGTTTTATAACCACGAATTCACAGAAAAACGATAAAGGAGATTGCCCAGGAACAGTAGTACTCTTGATAAATTACTTGTGTCTCAAAACCTTGAACGGCATGAAATATCTAAAATAAAAATATATTTTTTAAAAAGACTTTGATTGATATTTAAAATGGGAAAGTTTTTTGAACAATAATTAGTACTTTTATGTTTCCGACGTTATAGTACGCCATTTTTTACTACCGGCTGTCAATACTAGGGATGTCCATTTTTTTCTATTGCAGGTAATGTGCATACCTACCTACATAAAATAAAATGATATCGATTTTGTGTTGATTGTTCAATCTATTATTGTAAAGTAATAACAGAGTTCTAAATCACATGTTTTTGCTGGCATTTTTAATATCAGTGGTTGTAAACGGCGGCATCGGCTCCAAGTTGTATTCAATAAATACCACTGGCTAGTTTACGGAAATCGATCAAAAATCGACCTTTCATCAGTATGGGTACAACCTTATTTGACATTTATTGCGCGTCTGTTACTGTTATTTTTGCTGGTTTTGGTACGTTGTGTTTCGAGTCGAGCCTTTTAGTTCCTCCGTTACTGTTACCAACCCATTGATAATAAACATACTTCTAACGCCGCTGCACCATGTGTGTTGTTTATTACTAAAGGCAGGACTTTTTGAGTTGTGATTATGGCGAGTGCGACTGTGATGCAATGTCTCAACTGCTCTTTGAGATTAACGCCACTTAGGCGCAGACACATGTTGTCGGAGATTCCGAATAACATCATGGACATTTCACGAGTCTGGATCTCACCAACACTTACAGTAATGATTTCTTTCATGCTTTTCAATTTCATAAAACGCGGGCATAACATTTAAAAATGCGCAACATCTAAATCAGTAAGACATGGTGAGGTAGACACAGGTGGCCACCAGTAACTGGTCACCTGACAGCTAAAATGTTACAGATTTTACACATATGCTTCAAAGATGTCAAGGTCACCCGTAAACCCATTCAGACCCTTTTAAATAGCTTTTTTCAACAAATTTTTGGTCGAACATAACCTCAAAATAGGAATTTCTAATAAATATGTAAATATCTCGGAAATGCCATTCTAGTTTGTGTTAAATCTTTTGAGGTAGTATTTAGACATGCCATCGAGTATTTTAAAGATGATTTGATGAAGACACAACAATGTTGAATTGAGTACATTTGCCCATAGTGCCGTGGGCATTCTCCTTTACATTCAATGACATTATAATTGCTGTTTAATTATTATTTTCTTTCATAAATTAATCATTTCTAATAAAAGTGACTCATTTTGTTCGGTGCTAATTGTGTAATTTCTTAATTTTCCTAGAATTTTCTCCTATAAAAGCTAGGTATGTAGTTAAATTACTCCATTGTTTATTAAGAATACGAAACGGGGAACACTGCGTTACACTGATTTTATCCAATTAGAGGTAAGTATTCCACGCTAAGCAGCTATTCAAAGCAAATAGGCTCTTTACATAATTCCTTATATTTGCTACAATAGGTTTCTTTTGACAATCTACAGCTTTAAAACCGAACATTAGTATAGGTATCAGTACGAAAGTAAATCTGCACATTTTTTTCCCGTGATAATCGACTTTTGAGGGTCATTATACTCCATATAACCTTATGTGTTTGAATGAAATATAGCACATGTTTGGCTTGACATGGCTGGGCAGCTGGTCTAGACCTAGGTTAGGACAGTAAACTTTTAGCCCGGTAGTACATCATAAAAAATAATTCCATAAATTCCGATGACCTCAAGGGCTATATAGGCCAGTAATAGCCAACACGCACTATGGATCGTGTAAAGTTAGGTCGTAAATAAAGGTTAATGGTTTAATTACCATTCCTACTCAATATTGTTAATTTTTTCCTCAATTTCTTCTGAGTCGAGGTCTCATTGAATCCACACAAGGTCTGATGCAAGAAACATCTTGTGTTACATTGATTTCATCTGTAAGTACTCTTACGTACTTACCTAGGCGTAGCACTTGTATTGCGTCTTTTGTCGCCTCCGTAGTATACAAAACGAAGAGTAGTTACCTCATTGGCAACTTGCTTTAGTTTTCCGTAATTTTTAAGAAAGTTTTGATGAAACAAACCCTTAGGTACTGTATTTTCTTTTCTAGTTTAGCCGAGACAGACCAATGATTCTAAAGACACCATTAGAATTAGGAAGGAGTATACAAAGAATAAAGAAACTCAAACACATGAACATCAACGCTGAAAACATGACACTCCTTTTCTTAGACAGTCGTGTAAAAAAAACTGGTAGATGGAAAATGACCTTGTAACACTTTTAAAATCCAAAAGTTAACATACAAATCCAATGTTTATTTTTAAAAGAATACATAACATAACATTACGTGTAATGCCATGCGTGATGGATGATACCCCGACGTTTACAAATACATAGATGCTTATAACACAACATTTCGCCAGGTATAATAAGTCCCATGAAAAAGGGTGTGATCTCATTGCCACACTGCCTAACCTGGGAAACAAATCCAGGACCAAATACATAGCATTAGTGCTTTGCGACTACTAACCCAACGGTACAGTCTGCTGTTAGTCAATTTATGTTTAAGTATTTTTTTTAAAGGATGTACCTTTATTAAATCATCAAAATATTTACCTTATTTACAAACTAATATTAGATCTAAAATAAGAAAATAAAAATAAATAAATATTAATTAATAAATATTTGTATTTTTCTAAACAATTAATTTATCAGTTACTTTATACTTTTACTTATTGGTCCTTTCAATTTAAAAAAAAACTTTTTTGCAAAAAAAACCGACTTCCAAAAAAAACACGAAAAAATGTGGAAAATAACTTTACTATCGGAAGTCGGTGACTATTGTTTGTTTCATTGACTTTTTTGCCACCGACTTCCGAAAGTAAAGTTATTTTCAACTTTTTTTTGTGTTTTTTTTGGAAGTCGGTTTTTTTTGCAAAAAAGTTTTTATTTTACCCTTTTTAGTTATCGCATCACACACAAATCCTTGTCAAGTATCAATTTCGCAATTTCTTTTACTTGGATGACATATTTTTTCCAGCTATTTTGATTTCAAAACCAAACTGCTGAACCGATTTCGATGAAATTTCTATGGGACCAATCGGAAAGTAGATCCATTCAGATAAAAGAAGAATTTTTCAAATCGGTTCATAAATGACGAAGATATGAGGTAACAAACACAAAAAAAACAACCGAATTGAGAACCTCCTCCTTTTTTTTGAAGTCGGGTAAAAACACCTTTTCATCACAGAACCCACAATTTATTTTCACATTTACATCACAAAGCCACCAAAAAAATAAACAAACATAATTTCTCTACCTGTCTAATGAAGTGAGACACCATTTTGCCCTCCTCCCCTCACCAGCGACTGTCGATGACAACTACGAACTATTATTATCAGTAGTAATTTCTAATTGTAGATAATCTGATAGCGTGAACTATATTGTGCCGATTATAAGCAAATCCCTTTATTGTCTTCTTTAACTAGTGATAATTTGTTGGGCTATGTCTGTTTGTTGATCTTTTAATATTTGTTAACTGTTATACTATTAAATCAATATTTGTACCTTTATATATTTGTAACCACGTTCTCGAAAACGGCTCTAATGATTCCGATGAAAGTTGCAATATGGCTTTACGGGGGCAAAAAATCGATCTAACTAGTCTCACATTTGGGAGAATTCGTTTTCTCTATCTTCACCCGAGCAGAGCTTGGTCACCCAGTTACTACATAATTATATTTATATCTTTAAAATCCGAAATGTATATTGTAAGGGTCTGTTACCATTTACGGTGTGACGAGTGACTGACAAGCAGGAATCAACCAATCTCAGGCAAATAGTAGAGTTTTTAAACTGACATGGTTACTAACGCTATCATTATCATTGAAAACGGGATATTAACCACGTTCAATAAATTGGTAAAGAGATACACACAAATACGTGATTTACGACATAACATAATATTATAAAGAGGTAAAGTTTGTTTGTAAGTTTGTATGTAGGGGGTAATCTTCGGAACTACTGATCCGATTCTAATTTTTTTTTACTGGTAGAAAGGTACGTTGTTCGTGGGTGATATAGGCTATACATTATATTTATATCATGCTTATTAGCTGAGCTATCACAATATTGCGGACCAAGTCGCGGGCGAAGTGCTAGAATAACATGATAATATAGTCCTCCTGACCGTTTTCGGTCCCGGCGGCCAATCTTACGGCGCGGGAGATCTTAAAGTGTATCATACCTCCAACTTCCAAACTCCGGGATAATACTTAGAAATTTGGGAAAAACCCAATAACACTTTTTGCCCGACTCGGGCTTCGAATCCAGGACCTTACGCTCAGCAGTCGCGACCACGAGACCAATGTAGCAGTCAACATGGTAATAACATGGTAGTAGAGTATTAGCCTGAAGTCGGCAAACCTGCACATCCCCCATCGTCGCAGCCTCAAGAAAAACAACACCCTTAAAAGGCTACGGGACCACCACTTGAAGCACCACCACTAAAACTGATAGGCACAGCTGTTTGGTTCGAGACACATACACCAAATCAGCTCTACCTTTCTTGGAAGGCAGAGGGTAAACTTCTAAAAGATTTCCCAAAACTCCACTGATTTTGAGTACGAGCAAAGTCGGAGTTTACAAGCTTATTAAAATCCATGAGTTACGATTATAAATAAGTACTGTGAAGAACTTTTAAAACGAAACCGGTCAGAAAATGGCCTAGTACCAAAAATGTTCAGGAATTACTGCTACTCCATGTAACAGAGAAAAGGCGTTGTGTTCCAACAGTGGAACCGCTATACGCTGATTTTGATACTATTGCTTTCTAAACATGGCCCCTCAATTCGTGGTTCCCTACTTATCTACTTCATGGACGGACAGAAAACCCCAGAATCTGTTTTCATCATTTAGTCAAGAAAGGTAGCAAAAAGGCCCAGCCCAGTCTTACCAAGGGGTATCGTATATTACCCAGTACTAATTGGGTTGTGGAGGTCAGATAGGTAGTCGCTCCATGTAAAAATACTGGTATATAGCTGCATCCCGTTGGACTGGAAGCCGATTCCAACATAGTTGGGAAAAGGCTAGGAAGATGATGTTGAGTCAAGAAAGGTAGCAAAAAGTCAAAATTTAAAGCATTTTTTGAACAATACTAAGTACATCGGGTTTTTGTTTTCAAAACAAATCTTTTATACAATTCTCAATGTATGCAAGTATGTTCTATCGCTAATATAACTAATCTAAAAGATTATAAGGATAGCCTTCCCGCAGCGAGCGGAGCGAGCTCCAAAAATTAACATAGCACGTCAGCAAGAATAAATACATTTTATTGTGAATTATATTTTAAGGTATTGATATAGACTATGTAGAAGTTTTTTTGTAGACTTATGCATGAAAAATATAAAAGCATCAAACTTCAGAAATTTAACGATGCAAGAGCGACCTCGAAAATTTTAGCACTCCACCTCGGATAGGTAACAGATTTTCATTTCATTTAACTTATTTTTAGAACTTACCTATCCATTAAAGATTTGGAAACAATAAGAAATCATAGAGAGTAAAAGCGAGCGAAGCGAGCTAGAAAATTTTAGCATCCCGGAAAAGGTTAGATTTTCTTTTTACTATGAATATCATTTAAAATAGGTGGGCGGCTAGAAGAATATAGTGCTTGTATCGAGAAAATACGGGGCGGCAGACAAGAATATAGGTAAGTAAGGCAGGTATGAAAAGAGTGGCTCGTTCCGCCCCTCGCTATCTGCCGGAGGAAAATACGCCACTGCTCAGTTGTACTTGTTTTTACAACGTAGTCGCGATGATAATAGTAATTATCTGATCTTATAACTATATGACCTGACGCTACCACCTGGCCCCGTTTACCGCCTGTTGGCTCCGCTCTCTGACGCCCCCTGAAACGCGCCACCCGGGGCCAAGGCCCTCTAAGCCCCTCCACGCTATGCCAGTGCCCAAAATAGTACAATCTCTAAAAGCAAATCTGATGGTTGACTGACTTCATGCCCTTTTTGTAAGACGAGAGGTGCTAGACTTGTGGAAGATTATATTTACTATTATAATAAATAAAAATAATAATACTGATATTATTAAAGCCCTAAGCATCACGTTTTTCTTTATTTCAATGCCCTTGAATATGAAAACAATACAATAAATTATATCGAAATTTCTGAACGTGTTGAACGTTCATAATTTCCGATATAATTTTATTGACGTCGTAAATTGAAGTGATCGAAAATTCGTTGTTGATAACTATATAACTGCTGTTTATTACAGTTTGCTTGATATATACACTTAGGAGACGCTTCCAACTACAATTGAGTGCGATTAGTCAACTTGTTTTGGGGTCCGTCCTTTAATCACGTGAGGTTTTTTAAGCCACTTTTATAGCCCCCCCTCCCCCTTGGTGATACGTCGTGAGGTTTACAGCTACCCCTCCTCCCTCTCCCAGTAAAACGTGTATTCTTTATTATTGAAAAGACAGATAGTTTCAGAAACTATTTTGACAAAAAATAAAAAATAAACGGATATTAAAGAGAAAAAATCGCACTTGTTCGGGTTTTTAGACCATAATTTGCTTGCTCGGGTCTCTAATTCATTCTTGGAAAAAAAATATTTATATTTTTCGTCCCACGAAAAAATACACGTGATTATCACATTATCCCCCCAACGTGATTAATTGTGATATTTTTCTAACCCGGAGGGGGTTAGAAAGCCCCTTGTTCAAAGCTCACGTGATTAAAGGACGATCCCTTAGATAGATTCCAACATCCTTCTCTCGATACATAACGAGAAGATGGTGGATGTGGTCCTCCATGCAGTCAATAGGCCTGGTTAAAAGTTTCATACTTTACAAATCATCGTTACTCTTGTGGCTGGAGCAGCTGGTGGATAAATAATAACAGCCGCTCGGGTCTTGCGCACTTGCCTAGGTTGGTTCGTTGATGGGTGACCACCCATTGCATACAGAGTTTCTGCCGTGCCTCGGAAAGTACTTTAAGCCGTTGGTACCGATATTTGACAGTCGTTACAGGTAATCAGCCCGAAAGTCTGACAACCAGTCTTACCAAGGGGCATCGTATTACCCAATACTAACCAGGTTGTGGAGGTCGGATAGACAGTCGCTCCGTGTAAAATACTAGTATTCAGCTGCATCCGGCTAGACTAGAAGCCCATCCCAACATAGTTGATAAAAGGCTTGGCAGATGATGACTTGCTTCGACAACATCCCTTTCCTGCCCTCGGAGCCCCAAAAATTGCAGTCAAAGTGACCACTGAGCTGCCTCCGACGGCGTCGTGGAACTGGTGAAGTTGTAGGTTAACAAAAATACTGTCGTACCAGTGACACGAAGGAAAAAATCTTCAGCCAGTTGTGGGCGTTATACTCAACGCCAACACTGTTTACCAGTCGGTCCAAGGCGATAAATGCATGTCATTTCAGCATCTTATTCTTCTGTTCGAATCAATGGCAAAAATACTGAATAATAAATGAATACGGCCTAAAACGCTACTTCAATCGGTTTCCACTATGACAGCTTCAAGGCCACTATTGGATTTTGTAACGCCGCGCGCCGTTACTATTTATCTAGGCCGACAACTATAAAACATGTGCGTGCTATCGTAGTTTCTGTGCTTGCCAATGATAAGACAATTAGATTATTGGTGCGTAGGTCATGATAGCCTAGGGTTCTGTAGTCGGAATAACAACATAGCTACTGCGATCATCAACCTATCATGAAGAGTGACAATCGCCTTTGGTTGACAGGTATGAAGAAGCACAATGATCTAGTTTGATTTTTTCTTGTTAGCCTGAATTGTCCCTCCTACTCACCTTCCTCTTTTCTCGATTTCGCGCCTCTTCTTGTCACTTCACAAGAAAGCCATCCAAGGCGTCCTGCCATCTTCTTTGGGTCAATTATGATACTAAAAGTGGACACGAAAGCTTAGTCTTATTTGAGAAAGGATCTATCCAACTTAATAATGGGTTTGGTCAGGATTTAACTGGAGAGAATAATTCACACGGCAACTGGACTGTCGATAACCAAAGACAATCGTGATGGTCGAGAAACCCAATGGATTCTTATCACAACCTGGTTGTTATTAATAAAATTGAGGGTAGTGGGTTATCAGAATCATTCTTCAATGACATTGAAGAGTCCCAAACTTACCTATAAAGTTAAACGCATATTACGGCCGTGGGAGTGGCAGTTCAGTGCAATGGAAAGGCTCGCGCTCGTTTGAGAGGGCAACGCATAACAGGCTGTTATGTGATGCTGTGTTGCTGTTGTTAACAGCCGTCGCCAAAATCCGCTCGACGAGAAATCGCCAGTGTATTGCGCTGGTGTGACCCGCCAGTAGTGTGCGAATGGTTCAGAAAGTAGACCGTACTAATGATGACCGTACCGTGTGATGTGTGATTCTTGCACTAGGAATCTGCGCTCTTGAAATATAGCAAGGTTTCTTACCTACAGACATAGGTTATGGTAGTAATATTATACAAGGTGTAATTTGAATTAAAACTCAACGCATGGAACAACAGATTTTTTGATAAATTTCGAAGTAGATTTTGCGTTCAAAGAGTTTATTTTTTGAGTTCAAAGATCCCCGTTTGGATTTTCAGTCATTTAAATAACACCTATTATGAAAGAATTTGTAAAACAAACAATAATTGCGGAATAGTATCGTAACGTGAAACAGATGTTTCTGGTATTATTAGTAGTTTCACGAGCATTGAGCAACCGTGGTGATCACACTGCGCTTGCTCAATACATGTTGACGATTAAAGACTAACTTAAGGGATAATAATTAAAAAAGAAGTACTCAAAAACTTTATTTATTTATCTACACACACATAAAACAAAACACACACTCACTTTATGTCTCTTCATCAGTGCACGTCATCACAAATCGTCTAAAACTATCTTCAAACTTTTTTGCCAGCCTTTGAATAAATTGACTGCATCCTCTTATAAAATATTTTTAAATTACTACTTACAAAAAATAGGCTGCTAACTTATACTTAATTCTACAGTCTTACTCATTGATCATCTTAGTATTAGCTTCATCATCATCTTCAACATTCACGAACCTTCCATAGTTGAAGTAGTTTTCAATCTCCTGCAAGGTCCTGTCTTTGGTTTCTGGCATTATAAAGTATAGTATGAAAAGAGACACCCCCATAATAATTCCATACACAGCGAAGAAACCATATACTTTGATGCTGTCGATCAAATGTGGGGTGGATTTGAGTCCTCCCATCAAACATATTGATATCCAGACTCCTGATAAGGCCAAACCTGCTCCTCTATGAGCTAGGGGGAAGACTTCCCCTACTAAAGCTAATGGTATAGGTGCACAACCCAAGTTGGCAAGAATAAAGTATAAAACTAACATAGACATTGGTATCCACGGACGTCCACCAGGTATAATACCCCTGGCTTCCAAGAAAAGATACGTACAGACAGCCATTAATACTCCAAAAGCAGCAAAACCAGTGGAGAAAAGTAGTGTTCTCCTATTCATCATCTTCACTAAAGCCGAAGCAAATAAAGCACTCGCAGTGATGATGATATCTGAACCCAGAGTGTAGTAGAAGGATTGTGAAGTTTCTCCTGTCATCTCAGCCATGATATGGAGAAGGTATGCTGGAAAAATGTGTCTCCCACTCATTTCTAAGACAACAGTTGCTAACACCATTATTATGACTGGTTTCACAAAGTCTTTCTGAGTGAATTTCTTGAAAAAGTCCGAGATTTTCTCCGAGTATGTCAGATTTAATTGTGGCTTTGCCATTCTTTCTTTTTGGGCTTTTACGGTCCCCGTGATCTCTTTGCGGGAAGCTTCGCAGTTCCCTCGGAGCCAGTAAAAGGCTCTCTCGCTTTTGTCGTACTTTTGTTTTGAGAGCAGCCATGCAGGACTCTCTGGCCATGTGCAGACGATGAGCAAGGCAACAATAAGAGGAGTTAACGAAACTAATGCTATTGTCCTCCAGTGGAGAAACCTACATATAATATGGATAAACATGGCTCCCATGCACACTGAGGCATTCTTTAAATAAAGAAATACTCCTCTATACTTTGGACTGGTATATTCTCCTATAACCATGGCTCCTAAAGAAACCGTAGCGGCAGAGGACAGTCCACCCAGAAACCTTCCAGTCATGAGAACTGTGATGTCGTTGGAGAAGTATATCATCACCCAGCCGATTATTCCTGGCAAGATTACCAAGCCGTGGGTAATCTTTCGTCCGTAGAGGTCCATGAGAAGTGAAGATATGAGGAACCCTGGTATTCCTGCGACGCCAACGATGGATCCTAGAAAAGGAAAGATGATTTCAGATTACATTCAAGTTATTAAATCAAAAGAAGGTCTAACCTGCCTAGTCATTTCCCTTCTGAGTCAAGCGGAGATGGCGTTCAGTCGAACCGGTTCTAGCTGAATACCAGTATTTTGCGTGCCTTACAGCGTGGATCACTGAGGCATAAGGGTGCGTTGCTGTTATGCAGTTTATATTTATGTTTGTCTTGTTGTGATTTCCTGTATAGTAAGTAACTAAATTGATGCTACCTCTTCAGCGTCCATTCTTTTGAACATCTGTGATCGGAGTACATGACTGATCGAAACACATCCACAGGACCTGCCGTGCTCACTGCTTCTCCGCCTGATCGCGCGGACAAGCGGTGTCGTATTAGAATCGCTTATAACATGAGTATTGTTTGCAATACCAGTTTTAGTATTATTCCAAGAGTGGGTAAGAGATGGCGCAAGACAGCTGTCTAGCGCTGTCACTTCCCATTCTCGGAATAATACTAAAACATTCCTGCAATAACAGATTATGGTAACCTACCAGATCGTTGCATGTCCAGCAACACTACCATATTATAGTAATCAAAGGTCATTAGAAAGTACCTCTAACACACAACATTGACCAAGTTACTTATGTAATACAAACGCACAAGAATTGTGTTAAAGCCATGCATTGCATGCATCCCACATACTTAGGTTCACCTAGGTCTAGCAACAACCTAGAGTTCCTAGACTTACAAGACCCAAGTTACAAGGTCTTGGGTTGCATCAAAGCAGGTACTTATGCATTTTGTGCAATTTATTTGACCACCTCTGCTCTTAAGACGGTGAAGGAAAACATTGTGAAGACCGATATGTCATAAGACCAACGAATCGAAGACACGTGACATGCACAGTCGGCTCGCGTGATGGATTACGGACCACTCCCTCTCTTAAAGAAGGCCTGGGTGCCAGCAGTGGGAACATCATATTCTATAGACTGATTTTACGAGGCTGCAATTACCAATCCATCTCCCAAATTGTGATGTTTACTGATTATTTATTGGTTATTGTAACATCAGTTGCAGGTAGTGTGCTCAACAATGACATCGGTCATTATTCGCTGATTTCGGTTCATGACGATTTGTGTATTTTGTTTAGTGTCTTTATTTAATCAGGTGTGTTTCTTGCGTTCTTGTTTAGGTGTTTTTGTTTTATTTGTAAAGCTGGTTTTAACTTTAACGAACTATAGACTGTTTATAAACTACTTAAGGTGTAATTGAAATAACTGAAAACGTGAAAAGGCCATTGAACTCATTGAATTCTCTGAAACCTTCAGAGAAGAGCTACCTGATTTACACGGTGGAATTAAATGCCATAAATGATTATAAAAGTTGCAACGTCTTATAATAACGCAGTTTTTTTCACGTTTCTTATTAGATTGGGCATATCTGACTCGCTCTGCGGGGAGTGGCGGACATTAGCCAAAATAGTTTTATATTAAATGACCTTTCACTGTTATTAATATTATTATTTAATTGAAAATCAATGGAGAAAAAATGAAGGGGTCGTTTTACAAACAGATTCCATTTGTGCGACGATGTCCTTTCCACCTAGCATTAATTTTTTTTTTCGAAATCCCAGTTCAAACTACTGCGATTAATGCCCTAGTAAATCAGAACCATATAATCAATACATTCTATAGGTATTTCGTTTGTGTCCGCCATTGGTATGTTTTCCATGTTGGAATGAACTTTTGCGAGGAGAATTAAACTCTCTAAAGAACTACAGATGTATTTCCAAGGGTACTTTAAAAGAAGCACAAATAAGTTTTGTATCTTAACCAGCCATGATGCGGTGTGCAGGTCAGTTTTGATGGGCGAGACAGACTGGCTGAGCGCTTGCAGCAGACTCCGGGAAGACACCAGGCCCTGACCAAACATCTTGATGCATATCTTACCTAGCCATGATGCGGTGTGCAGGTCAGCTTTGATGGGCGAGTCAGACTGGCTGAGCGCTGGCAGCAGGCTAGACGGGAAACTCAGCACCAGTCCTTGACCAAACATGTTGATCAGCACCGCTGACATGGTCCATGACTGGAAGTAAAGAAAGGTAGAGGTATACTTTACTGTACATCAAAATTGCAATTCACCCCTTTAAAGCTATGCATGAAATCAGTGGCAGGCAGATTTGGACAGAGTTGAAGAAGGTTGGTACAGTTATGCACAAAAAAGTAGGCGTAGACATAGTCGACGTCATATTAATTGCTGTATTTGATCATTCAGATAGGTACTTCAATTTAAACGATGTTTCAATTTCCCAGGCATTGTTGTCAAACGTGGTAAAACAATTTGGAGGTCGACTATACTTATTCAATTCGATATTTTTGGAGAAAATCAGCGTAAATTACGTCATACGAATTTCTCGATTTTAGATTCCCCCCCCCCCCATCTCCCCCGTCCCGTCCCGTCCATGTCACAGCTGGTCACATCTATGAGACTCCCCAGTGTGACGTCCCACATTATGGCATTTTACATGTTCATACAGATAAAGTTGGAAATATTTTTTAAGTTTTTTGTTAATAGTTCAAACGTGTTTTCGGTTTAAAGAAACTTTATTCCCAATAAAGACATAAGTCACTTACTTGAGAACAATACTAAAAATATAGATTACAATAAGGGTTTTTATACTTAGATATATTAGATTTTGAAATGTGACAAGGACCCCTCCCACACAATGTCACACTTCGTCGACCCCATCCCCCCTTAACGTATGACGTAATTTATAGATGGTCCGTTGGCCCCTAACGGCGAGGAGGTCATTATGTCATATAGCAGATTAATTGCTCACTGATGAGTACTGATAACCCAAATAATGTTCTGTCTGTGATAATTATGCTTATAGTAAATATCTGGAGATGCTACTAAGAAATCGCTGATGAAAAAACCCAATTAACAGTTTGGACCTCATATTCAGTAGGCGCAAAATCAACGAGGCAGCAATATTAATAATTTTTTACGTGTAGGTATAAAGGCGAGGGGGAGAATGATTAGAGACTATTGGCACCATACACTTGATATTCGGAGAGTAGGTGCCTTTTATGAACCGCTATACAAATATGATGTGAAAATAAGAAAAAAATAGGGGTGGCCCTTCATACATGTAATGCTGGGGTGAAAAAAAAATTACGTATATAACTGTTTGCGCGCTTGGTCAGTTTTTTTTTATCCTCTCTACCTAAAATGATAGAGAGCGCCTTTATAGGTGCTTTTATGTGTAATTTAATGCTACTGGTCTTTATAAAATCAATGTATAACTTGATTGTTATTTTTCTTTTTGTTAGATTTTTAAATTTTTAATGTACCTATTGATAAAAATGTGCGTTCACCTTGTGTATATTTTTTTTGTTAACATTCAATAAAGTTTAAGTTAAAAAGTTGTAGTTTTGTGATATTATATTATAAAGTAAGAATAATGACAATAAGTAGGTACCTAAGTACCTACTTTTTAATGTAAATTACCTACGTTACAAAATAACAATTTGACGTCATAATGTTTTAGTCTTCTATGAATTGCGCGTGTATTTTTATTTTGCTATCTCACTTTTTGGCATTGTCTAAAACTTGTCTAAGAATTAACATAGAATTAGCCAAAAATACTCAAAAGTTGGAACAAAGTTTTATAGTGATCGGATTTTCATGGGCGTTTATTGGATATTCGGGGTGGAAGGGACACCGACGCGAAAACATACACCACAATATACTCAGTACATCATTCTGAACTCCCCACATTTTTTTTTGGTAATTTAAAAAAAAACAGCTGTTTTTTGCAAGTCGGTTTTTTTTTTGCAAATAAGTTTTTATTTTACCCTTTTTAGTTATCCTATCACACACAAATCCTTGTCAAGTATCAATTTCGCAATTTCTTTTACTTGGATGACATTTTTTCCAGCTATTTTGATTTCAAAACCAAACTGCTGTACCGATTTTAATGAAATTTCTATGGGACCAATCGGGAAGTAGATCCATTCAGATAAAAGAAGAATTTTTCAAATCGGTTCATAAATGACGGAGATATGAGGTAACAAACACAAAAAAAAAAAAAAACATACAACCGAATTGAGAACCTCCTCCTTTTTTTGAAGTCGGTTAAAAAAGAAAACAAGTTGATTTATTATAATTTTGAAACATTGTTATTTGATTTTCTTTATTTATTTCCTATACACATTATTTTACATTTTTAAATATTTCTTAATAAAACATACAAAAAAATAAAAAACCGGTCAAGTGCGAGTTGGACTCGCGTACCGAGGGTTCCGTACAAACCTGTGGGTATATAACTTTTTTTTATATGACGAAACTAAAAATTTACGGTTTTCGTAATTTTTCCTATATCTGTACTATAAGACGTGACTTCGTACAAAATCTCAAGATTCTAAGTTCACGGGAAGTACCCTGTAGGTTTTGATTCCCGTGCGAGTTTCGAAAATTAGCGGAAATTTGCGGCCTAAGTGGCTGTATCTTTTGATTGCGTTGACTTAGAAGGTTGATTTTTCTACAGCTTCCAGGGACAGTAGAACTAAGTATCATATAGAAATTTCCGTTTGATACCTCCACGCGTTCCTGAGAAAAACGGTCTTGACAGACGGACGGACGGACGGACGGACGGACGGACAACAAAGTGATCTTGTAAGGGTTCCGTTTTTTCCTTTTGAGGTACGGAACCCTAAAAATAGTAGCCCACTGGTATCGGGAGCAGGGTCCAAGCTACCGGCGGTCAGGGCTCCAGAGAGAGGAACCTCCTAACAATACGAGCCGTGTCCAGGAGTACCGCTTTCTGAATCAAGCCCTTGATCCAGCCGCCTAACGAGAGCCTCCTCAGGTATTGGTCGAGGCTCTTGGCAATTAAGCCATGGGCTGAAACGACTATCGGCACGATGATCGCCGTGTCCACTTCCCACATGTCGACAACCTCGCGAGCCAAGTCAAGATACTTGATTTGTTTATCTTTCTCGGCTTTCACGAGGTTCCCGTCATGCGGGACCGTTATGTCAACAATCAGGCTTGTTGGCCACAATAGTCCTGTCAGTGATGATGGATTGATCCCAGTACAGTGTGATATTGCCATTTTCGAGAACTGGGTCGGGCACATACCTATAGTACGGCACTTCCGATTCCACAAGGTTGTATTTTAGAGCAAGTTGCTGATGGATAATCCTGGCTACAAGGTTGTGTCTATGCAAGTACTCACCGTTAGCCAGACGAGAACACCCGGAGATAATGTGACGAATTGATTCGCCCGTGCCGTCCTTCACAATAAATCTCCGGTAGTTATTCGTCATCTTAACTTCATCCATAATTGCACAGACAAAACCTTCGGTTTCTCCGAAGAGGTCGCCGGAACGTAGCCAGGCTACGGACGCTGATAGGTCTACATCGGGCCCATGAAGGGCCCGGAAAAAGCGTCCGTGGAGCTCTTTACTCTGCCATACCTCCTTGCGGTCGTTAGTGTTAAGTACTACAGGTTTGCGCCAGTTCTCTTTAGCCAAGGAGAGCGGGGTGAGGCCCTTGTCCACCGCGACCACATCCCGATCCCGATGCATCCCCGACGTCGGTCGTTTCGGTTTCTAGGAAAAATTCCCTGAGACTGCATATCTAGCGATTGTGGAGAGTCTTAGCGTTTAAAAAGCCTCGACCTCCGCACCTCCGCGGGATATACAGTCTCATAACCGAAGATCGTGGGTGATGCATTCGATATGCCGTCAACCATGTACGGACCTTCCTATCCAGGGCGTCTAGTTCTGTTTGTGTCCATTTGAGTATGCCGAAAGAGTACATCAAAACCGGCATGACCCAACCGTTGAAGGCACGCACCTTGTTCCCGCCTGATAAAAGACTACTAAATATTTTTCTCAGGCGGCCAAAGAAGCGCTCCCTCAACGATTGCTTCATGTCAGCTACATTGATGCCCAGCGCTTCCGACATACCCAAATACTTGTAGGTTTCAGTTGCTGAAACGGATCTAAGATTTATGGAATCCGAGAGTTGGGTTCCCACAGATTCCACAATCTCCCCTCGCTTTACATGCATGACCGCACATTTGTCCACACCAAATTCCATCCTGATGGCGCTACTGAAAGTTTCAGTTACCTTCAGTAGCTCCATCAGTTGCAAATCGTTGGGGGCAAAGAGTTTCAGGTCGTCCATGTAAAGGAGGTGAGATATAACCTGACCACCTCTCCTCAACCGATAACCTAGACCTGAATCCTCCAGCAGCGTGCTAAGAGGATTCAAGGCTAAACAGAACCAAAGTGGACTCAAACTATCGCCTTGAAATATACCCCGCTCAATCCTTATCGGCTCGCTATTCCTCTGGATTTGCCGACATCCTGGATAGCGAAGGTCTGTCCTCCATTGCCCCATACACGACATCAGGAAGGTGCGCAGAGTTGCATCAACTTTATACAACTCTAGCACCCTCATGAGCCATGTATGTGGCACCGAGTCATAGGCCTTCTTATAGTCAATCCAACAAAAAAAAAAACAAACATTGTTATTATTATTTCAAATAATAGAAAGGTACTTAACCATAAAGGAATATTTACTTGTTGGAACCATACATAAGTACTATTTAAATTTTGATTTATTTAAAAAATATTATATTTATTTAAAGCATTACTAAAAATAATAAACAAAAAAAAATCATTTACCTGTCGCAACAAAGGGGACGACATTGTACTAAAATCCCTTCACCTTCATGCTGATCACAAGTCACCACTCATGGCCGGCACTGGCCCAGCTTTGACACCTCTGCCAAGAAAGAAGAGGTTATTATACATCTGTTTTACCCACAGATACCTCCTTTTACCTAACGCAGACACAACTGTGTGAACCTGGTTTTGTAGAAAGATTTATTAAAATAAACCTGCGTTTCCATTGCGCAGATTTTTTAGCAAGTCAAAATATAGAAAAAAAAAATCAGAGAAAAATAAAAAATGAGCCAAATAATTTCGAGATGAATCTGATCTTGTTTGCGGGGTGAGCATGGCCAAAGATCGCACAAGAGAGGTTTGGAAGGAGAAAGGGTGGGGGGGTCCAAGAGTAAGACACTTGAGAGGCTAACAAAAAAAATATTTTAAGATAAGCTGGTGTTCGGAATCTACCTAGAAATCCGAGGTACTACTTTTTGTGATTGGGTTTAACTGAGAGATATTTATGAACAGATTCTACAAAATCTATGTCAACCAGAGTCTAGCCTGTTAACTAAAATGGCAAACCAAATAGAAGTATAGACCGTCTGAGCACATTCTATGCCAGGTTATCAATGCAAACAGGTCAATTACGACAAATCGAATCTGCATCAGTAGTTAAATAGAACGACAATATAAATCTTTGGTACCTACCTACCTATTAAAGTAAGATTATACATGATATGTTATTTAAATCATGCGAACTATTCGCCATCAGTTAATCAGTTTCAATAGCATAAAACAAGGAAAACCATGACACCAATTAATATATAAATAAGTTGGTTTCGCAATTGCAGCACGCAATGACTGATGAACTTGAACATTAAAAAAAAATGTTTCATGTCTATACAATCTCGAACTCAAAGCATTTTTTATTCAATTAAACCATTTACAGGCTGTTTTGAATTATCAAGGAGTCGATCTGTTAGTCGAAAAATTAAAAATGTTGAAGATAGACCACATACTGGCGTAAAACATTTCAGACTGGAACGGACACTTTTTTCTAAAATCTATCTACACCTGCCCGGTCTAACTTTTTTTTCCAAAAACTTAGCCGAAAAAAAACAACATTAATTTATAGTCGGTAAAAGACGAAACTACGCATCGGCTATTGAGGTTAATTCATAATTTAATTACAAAACATAAGTCTGTTCTAAACTCTGTGACCGCGTAATAAAACCACCACCTTTATTTATGCACTGACGTCACGTTTCTGTGTGTAAGTACAGTGATACACAAAACTATTTTGACACAATAATATTATGTTGCACAGTCACAAAAAAAAAACCAACGCTTGCTCACATTACCTAAGGTTACTTAATGATTATGTAGTACGATTTGAAATCTAGGACTAATTATATATGTAAGAAGCTTCTATGACTAAAACTAAATGAATATTTAATAACTTAGCATTCAAAAATCAAGGTTATTGTCATAGTTATGATGAAGTTCTCGAATTTCGCTGTGCACGTTATTTGAGTTATTTCTAAAGCACAGGACAAAATACGCACAACATAACAGTGCTAGCTGGTTTTGTACGACTTACTCAAGGGGCGTATTACAAAAAAACGCGAAATTGCAAGGTTTCCTCGTTGAAATTGTATGTTAGCCGTTCGTTGTTTGAAATAACAATTACGTGTTAAAAATGGTTCATTCAATAATCAATAATCAATAATCTTTATTACACAAGAAAGTGGTTACAAAATTGTGTGAAGTCCCTGACTCCTGTGCTAGGTGAGAAACCTGTGTTACAGGAGCCAGTGCCCTCTCCCAGAAGAAGATATTACAGAATCTTATGCAAAAGATTAACAAAAATAGAAATAAAATAAAAACTATAGTAACAACAAAAATAAATTAAAGTGGTTGGAAGAAGCCTGTATCGTGTATGAGAGTGTCTGCGTGTGTGTCCGTGTGTGAGCGTATGTGTATGTGTGTGTGTGTGTGTGTATGTGAGTGTGAATTGAATAAATTATCAGGAAGGGTTTTCAGCAATCGCGAGAGCGGTGAGAAATTGTGTGCCTGTCAAGCGATGCGATAGCATTAGTGTTACGAAATTGATAAAATAATGTTCTCTGTTTCGTCATAGTTCAGTTCATTTCCTCTATTACAATAATAATTAAGCGAATTTTAGATAAATTATTAATTTATTCAGTAATAATCATTCTCCCAATGCAAAAACTAACGGAGACGTAATTTGGGAGCTCTAATTTGTAGATTCTATTGAATATAGACCATCAAAATATTTTTTTGCTCTTACAAATATCCCCAACTTCAATAATGATTGAATACATTTTCGTTATATGCATTTATTGTAAAGATAAAAACCTAATTCAATTATTGACCGAAAAGACTTCGAAAGAAGGCCCGATATCTCCGAAATCGTACATCATTTTGACGTAATATTTATACCAAAATAATCTTCAACATTTGCCTAAACTATAGTACCTTTTTTTTATCGCTACTATTGTTTTTTAATGTATTAAATAAAAGTACAATATATTTCACTGCGCCGGGCATCTGCACTAAGAACGGCGAAGTGAAATTATACTTGAAGAATTGTAATTTTATGCGCCTCCTAATTCAAAATTCAATTCCATTCAATTCAATTCAATTTATTCAAAGTTTTTTTTTTTTTAGAATAAAACATAAGTCTTAGAAATAATGTAGGTAAAACAGAGTTAGATGCCTGTACTAGGATAAACCTGTATCACAGGCGATGTGTTCTAATACTAAGTACATATTTGGACAGCAAATTTTTAAACAATATTTAACATACGATGTTTTTTTTGAAATTAGTGAAAAAAAAATTGTTAATTTATTATGATAATAATATACCTAATTTACTTTAACTCTATTATTTATTAGATGTGAACAAAATGACAATGAAAAAAAGAAGAAAGGTCTTAAACATGTAGATAAAAGCTATGTACAATTTTGCGCTTAATTAATATTTATTGACTGTATAGCGATTGCAAAAAACCTTATACTTTTTATCTTCCGTTCCGTTTCTTTACTTCCGGTAATAATAATAACACCGGTGTACTCTCTTCCCTGGCTCTCATAGTCTGATGGGACGGGAATCCAACACGACCAGAGATCAGGCGCAGAACCAAGAGCCTAAGGCGGGGTTGATGATTGATGATTTTAATGATTATAATTCTGTAAATTTACATACATGTTACGTTGGCGAATCATATTTTGTTCAACATATTATTACCTGCATATTGAATGAATTGAATGAAATCGTAAGAAAATTTGAAGTTCGCGGACGACACTGGCACTTCCATCTTAACGTGCTATCCCAGGCACGGGGGTGTCAAACCACCCCCTCCCAAACTACGGACAGCTACTGAGCAATCCCTAATGGAAAAAGTACCACTTCACGATCTGGAAATCGACCCAGGACCAGTCATCTGTCATGATGTACTAAATACGTGGTAAACTTTTTAGCGTCGTTGTTCCATCCACCTTGTACGTCGGTCGGAAGCAGTTTTAAAGGTGACAGCGAGGAGACGCTTTATGATTGCATCGAATGTCATACTTAAAGGCAATTCTGAATTCCTGATACAGTCCTTTATATTTATTGACGTCAAAAAATGGTGCGAGGATTTGTCTGCTTGGTGGAATACTACACAGTATTAGCACGAAGTTAACCGACGTTTGTTTCAACCGATACACTTTTGCTTTTCAGTGTACCTGCGTCATGATTTTGCGTCAGACAGGACGAATCTTAACAAATAAACATTAATAAGATTGTTTTAATTGAAAAATATTTTAGGTAAGGTTATTCATGTAAGTGCTCCTTCGTATAATTTTGTCGACAATTATCATTTTTAATCTTGTAAATCGACATTAACTTGTTGATGAAGACTTTATATGTATAAGTATTGTTTTTGGCAAATAACGTAAGCATTGTTACAATAGTATGTACCTAGATTTTTTGGGAATATCTACATCTATTCTAAACATAATTATAATAAATCTGTTGACGTGGCGTTTCTGTACATTGAAAATATTAAGAAAAAACATAGTAGGGGTGTTGTCTGTTTGTCCGTTTGTCTATATGTCTGCAGTCTGTGAGTCTGCGCCTATGTTTGTTTAAGTACCATGTGAAAATTACAAAACCAATGTGGTTAGTTTTAACGCACAAATATTGTGCGTAACTTAGAAAAGGTATTAGTTTTTGTTTAATTGCAATCCGTGCTCTTAATCAAAAGATATATGAATTTAAAGTGTTCAATAAGCAATCATCATCATTACTTAAGACACATGCGACATCGAATAAATGTGCTCACAAGATAACTTTTAAATCTACTGCCCGAGTTTTTCAAAAAGTTATGATCGGAAAAGGTACTCTATATGGCGCTCCTTTCAAAATCTAAATAATAAAGAGTGACTGTTCGATCGCTTTCCATGCATTATATGTTAGCAGTTTAACTCCGTGCTCGATAGATGGCGTTGTGAATTTGACGCCAGTTTCTGAATCGTGGTGTTAAGATTTTCCGTGATTGAACTACGCTCGCAACACTATGTGGTCGTAAATTTTACAAATATTCCGTTTTAGACTACCATTTGAAGGCTTCTTCAAATACTATCCTAACTATACACCGTTAAATTTTGATCGTTTTAATCCTGTGGAGGGTCGTTCCAATGCATGGAACAATATCGATTTGTAAAGATAAAATTAAAAAATTCAATTACTTTTCCTTGTAACCTCGAATCAATTCTCGCGCAGTCCACGTTGACTCACGAAAATTAGCCAATGCTAAACCAGACTCCGCCAACAACCCCCATTTGATTGGCAATGCGAAAGCTGAATGCCCCGCACGCCCCGGGCTGCACTTGTAAACAAATCAGTTTCTCTAAGACGTCATCGGTTTATCGTTGTTTCCTTGTCGCGCGAACACATTTTACCTGGAGTTTGTTGCTGTGTTTTTGTTTGTTTTTTAATGGTGCAATTATACGCGATCGCGAAATCGTTTAATTAGTAACTAGAACTTTTTCTTTTCAAATCTTTGTAAATAGTTTTGATTCCACATTTTGCCATAACTACCTAACCCACTTGTAGGTACTTATTATTCACCTACATTTACCGCTTTTAGCATAATTCTATAAATTTTATTAGTTTGCAAAACCTAGACACAAAACAATTATGACGGTCATAAGCCCGTAAAAGTGTGAAGGAAAATTTAGAATAATTTAATTTGCTAACAGACATAATGAACCCCCGTTCATTATGTCCGTATTCTTCAACTGTTTTATTTGTTAGACGTTTCAGTATCATCACAAACATGAGAACGGCTATTTATAAATTATGTCAACGGATTATACAACCTAGCGGTTTAATGACCGCTCTGTAAATTACGTGATTGCAAGTACGAGCTCAATATTAATTTCACTTTTTGTGATTTGTTTGAATATTTTTTTGATGCTGTGAGATTTCCATTTTTTTGTGTATCTTTTGCATTTCGATTTTTCTTCAACAATTTCTCCATAAAGTAATAAGGAAGTATGGAAGAAGAAGACATGCCGCACCGACCCCAAATCAATTGGGATAAGGGCAGGAGAATGATGATGATGATTTCTTCAAAATCCAAAAAGTAGATTAAGGGACAGGTTCTGATCAGTTTACATGTACTTGCTGTAGAATAAGTATTTTTCTTTCTCTATTTGCAAATGAGCGTCTTTTTCAATTTTTAAGGATTTTTAACCGTTGTGTTTGGGACCCAGGATAGATCATGAGTTGCTTGTATTTGCTTTCGTTCATAAACTTCTTAGCGCGCCGATGGCAATCTTAATTGATTCCCCCCAAAAATTGACTATGAGTTCCTTTAATACTTAAAACAAAGATTATACTAACAGGTTTTAGTTTAAATTAACAGTAATTCAGTTAATTAGTATATTATTTGTAGAGGATGTAAGGAATATACTACGACTTCACGTTCCCATGTAATGTATCCTGACAATGCCAAAAGAATACGCGGTCACGTGAGCGAAGCCGCGGGCACAGCTAGTAATTATTATAATTGGTTAATAAAAAATTGTTACGTAACAATTTTTTATCATCTGAAATCTCATACTTTGATGTAATCTATGTCGGTAAACTAATCTTTACTTAATGCTGTTTATAGATCTTTGACGGTCACGTCACAGGTAGTAAGCGGCGGCCCGAAAGTCCGATAACCAGTCTAACCAAGGGGTTCCCCTTGTTATTTTGTAATACGATAGTACATATTACCCAGTGCTAACCGGGTTCTGGAGCTGCATCCGGTTAGACTGGAAGCCGAAACCAACACAGTTTTGAAAAGTCTAGACGAGATGATGTGTTTACAGACACGAACCTCACATTCCAAGAACCAGAATGAGGAATATAAATCAGCGAGTCATCCATCAGGGAATTTAACCCGCTACTCTTGCCGCACCAACGACGTAGCCACTGCACCTAACGCCTCGCCCATGGCCACTTTACTTTTCGCCCGCCCTTCGCCACTTCCTAGTATTTTAGATGGGAAGAAGAAGTGGAGGAACAAACACCCAGCAAAGTAGCACACCAAAAAAATGTTCTCGCCGACAATTGCTGATGCTCCGTGGCACGAGACGGTGATGGAACGGTTTAGTGCATAGTCTCATACTTTTCAATACATTTAATTAACCGCGTATGAGGACCGTTCTAAACCCGTTATGAACGAGTATGATGACCGTTCTAAACCCGTTATAACCGCGTATGATGTCCGTTCTAAATCCGTTATAACCGCGTAAGATGTCCGTTCTAAATCCGTTATAACCGCGTAAGATGACCGTTCTAATCCCGTTATAAATGGGTATGATACACTGTTGATCTGATACGTTTTAGTGTGCATGGTAGTTCGTGTCATATATTTTCATTCCGCGCCTAAAACGTTCATAGCACGGTCATAGTATGTTACTGTATAGTGGGCGACTCATTTAAGATTAACGAACATCTAAAATTAATCATAAAATCTCTGCTAAAAAAAATTGATTTCAAAATAGACACACGTTCGTTCGTTCCACTTCACGATTTCACCTTTTAATTTGCCGAATTTATGCAAGTGTGTAACAAAGTTAAAACTGTGCTTAATTTAAAATTATCTTTAACGATCAAAACAGCCATCATCCATCATCACTTATCAGATAGTAATCGACCAATTTTGGACATCAATTAAGTAACACATTATACAGGTTAGAAAGAACACCAACGTTAAAACGTCTGGTTTATTTAATAGAACAGTTACTACTGATTCTTACAAGGTCAAAATTTCTTTGTGGGGGTTACAAAATGATGCACTGAATACGTGGTACCCGTTTTAGTGTTCGTGTCCCTTCCACCTCGTATATCACCTACGCCTGCAGTGAGACCATTACGTAAAATAACATATTTGCCAAGTTTAAAACGTTACACTTTTGCCGACAACAATCACTTACATAGTTGACTAGTACCTAGATTACGGTTTTTTCGCGTCGTTTATCGTAATTTTTAACCGACTTCTAAAAAAGGAGGAGGTTCTCAATTCGGTTGTATGTTTTTTTTTTTTTTTTTTTTTTTTTGTGTTTGTTACCTCATATCTCCGTCATTTATGAACGGATTTGAAAAATTCTTGTTTTATCTGAATGGATCTACTTCCCGATTGGTCCCATCGAAATTTCATCAAAATCGGTTCAGCAGTTTGGTTTTTAAATCAAAATAGCTGGAAAAAATTTCATCCAAGTAAAAGAAATTGCGAAATTGATAGTTGACAAGGATTTGTGTGTGATACTATAACTAAAAAGGGTAAAATAAAAACTTTTTTGCAAAAAAAAACCGACTTCCAAAAAAAACACTAAAAAAGTGGAAAATAACATTACTTTCGGAAGTCGGTGCCAAAAAAGTCAATGAAACAAACCATAGTCACCGACTTCCGAAAGTAATGTTATTTTCCACTTTTTTAGTGTTTTTTTTGGAAGTCGGTTTTTTTTTGCAAAAAAGTTTTTTCTTTAATTCGACATAGCAACTAGACTGCTTAAGTGTATTCTCCCGCACATATTTTGGATGCCAGCTACAGTATAGTATATATACAGCAAATATAACTTGGCATTAAAGTAAATGAAACACCAAAAACAAACAAAGTCACGGAAATCCGGAAGTAAAGGGTTTTTTTTTTCGTTTTTCTGGAACTCGGTTATTTGTTTTGCAAATATTTTTTTATTAAGTATACTTTTAAACGTCTTTGTTATTGCCACAAGCACGAAATAAATCTTCTTCGATGCCATTTCATATGACACTCTGATTGTAAGTAGTTACGAATGGAACCCGAACCCAGGTACCTAATGATACCAGTGGTTCACATGAGTAACGGATCGCCCACTAGTGGGACGATGCAGTCAGTTAGTAACCAATTTGCTAGTGAGAAATGCCCGATGGGAAAATGCGATACCACTTTGTCCGACCTGGGAATCGAAACCAGGACCTCATTTACAGCAGTAGCACTTGCGACCACTAGACACAATCAGAGATCGAGACTAGTTACAATCAGATTGTAATTGCAGAACAAGCTATTCACTCTTATACATATTACGAAAATGTTTCTTATTTCCCAATAAGTTGCATTTTTATAAACATTGTTTAAATTGTTAGTGCCTAACTTAATTTTAGTTTTAAATTATTTCTTAATTTTAATTTTACCGTCTGGTTTAGAATTAGTTATAATACTTACCCAGCACTTTGAACAGTTAAACTACCTATAGAATGTCCTCCGAAACTGTTTTTCTGTCTAATCTTTTATGAAAGGCGCTGGCCTGTGATACAATGATTTTCATTTGTACAGGTACATACCAACGATACCCTTTTTCGTCGTTACCACATTTCACTAGTAAAACGGTTTTCTATTGACCTTGTAAAATTTATATTTTTTCTGAATAAACTACTATTATTTATTATTATACAGGGTGGATGGGCACCGACGCGAAAACAGTTACCACGTACCTATTCAGTACATAATTCTAAAGCCCCATCGAAATTTTTCAAGCAGCTGTTTCATACATTTCGACCTTATAGGTATTTCACTTTTGTACGAAACAGCAGAATTTTTATTAAAATACCGATGAAATAATTCTATATGGGGGTTCAAAATGATGTACTAACCTACTGAGTACGTGGTAACCGTTTTCGCGTCGGTGTCTCATCCACCCTGTATATTCGCCGAACCTCGCAATTAGTTTAAGAAAAATACTGTAAAAACTCTAAATGTCACTTTTAACACTATAATAAGCCTTCTTGTATTTCGCACTCATTTTATACTAAACCAAAATTGTAAAGTCATGTGTGGGAACGTAATGAATTGTACATTAAGTGAAAAAAATAAAAAATAAATCCGTCGACTTATAGTCCACGGTCATATGGACTGGACTTTCCTTTCCTACCTTCCGACCTTCGCCTGATCAGTGACCCTTCGTTTTTGCAAAAAAAGTTTCCTTCCTACTAAAAGTAGGTGATCCAGTTCGCATGAATTGGACATTTATTTCTTATGAGGATAATGGTATTTAAAGGTTAAGAACTAGTTTTTTAACGAACAAGAAATAGGTTTAAGAAATGTCTACAGTACTGTCCCTTTATTAAGCAAAGGGAATATTTCTCCCACCATATTTTTCAGCTCAAAAATGAATAAATGTATTAAATTACTCATTAAATATTCAAAAGACATAAAAAATTAAAAAACATCTATTTGGCATTATTTTCCGATTGCCAGACCATTATGTTTTACAAGTTTTTATGCTAATTTTGGAATAGTTCTATTCCCCATTTCCAAAAAAAAAACATATTGAGATTAAACAATCATATAACTTTTATATCTTTACAAATAAAAAAAAATACAAATAAATAAAATAGAAGTGTTTGTTTTACTGAATGCATGAAAGTATATACGGTACTTATAACATATTTTTTTTTTCATTTTTGTCTGTCTGTTTGTTCCTGCTAATCTCTGAAACGGCTGGACCTATTTTGACGGGGCTTTTACTGGCAGATAGCTGATGTTATAAGAAGTAACTTAGGCTTTTTTAATTATGGAAGAAGGATTGGGCTTGCGTGCCGTATGAAATTGTTAACAAAATCCGATTCAAGTAGTGCTTAATATTATAACTAATTAATTATCAAAAGGGACATGCATTTTTCAAATAGGTTATAAAACACAATTTAATACATGCCTGAAAACTGAAATCACTGAACTTCAATCCACTTCCCTTTTCACTGAACTTAGGACTTTTTACACTGAAAACCACACCACATTTCCAGCAATGCCCTTTACAATACACAGGTGATCCTTCGCCCGAAACTGCTGCCATGCAGCCGAAACTACTGCTAGCCGAAATATTGTAAAACTTTCTCGCATCTACGCTAGTGCTATAAATAGTACCCCCACTATAACAAAGTTAAGAGATTTGTATTCAGAGCTAGCCCAGGGTTGACAAACCTTTAGGTACTTATTTATTATTATTACTATCAGCCATTTGTGTCCCACTGCAGGGCAAAGGCCTCCCCTCCCTCTTACTAGTTATCTCTATCTATAACTATTATTTGTCAACCCTTGTAAAAAGAGTCGAGTTCGTCCCGCCATCTCCTTCTGGGCCTGCCGCGTTGCCGTTTGCTGCTGTTTGGGACCCACCGTGTGGTCACCCTAGCCCATAGCTCCTCCGGCATGCGGTAGATGTGGCCAGCCCAGTTCCATTTGAGCTTGGTGGATTTGAGCTTGCTTTAAGTACTTACGTATGTTTATACCTCCATATTTATTTGTGTCATCTTTTGCAAGCAAGCAAAAACAAAACGCATTTATTCCAATTACGCTTAGAATCAGCAGTTTTTGGACATTTCACAACATTGTCTCCGAAACGCTCACCTGTCACCACTTCTTTGTGTTTTAGGTGAGGAGAAGTGGCGGAACAAACTCCTCAGCTTATGTGACTAAAGAGTGTAAATAGGAAGCCAAAAGGCACTTATACTCCCCGTCATTGCGATCATTTTTTATATGCCATACCTGATACTTGGGAACCTTCTAGTTACGAAGATATTGAAGATCAAAGTTTCAACTTTTTGAAAAGTTTTTTTTTTTTTTAACTAGATTTTAAGATTATAAACTTATAACTTTACCTTAAATATCTCAATGACCTGTTTACATTCATGTTACACAGTATTTATTGATGCTAAGAAATCGCTTTGACAAAGATTTTCGGGTTTTAACATTTAAAAGGAGGATGTCCGTTCGACTGGTTTATTTATTGACATTTTTTATCAAAATTATAGATATTTTAAGTGACCGTCATGAGTCGGTCCCGCTTCAATATTAATTTAGTAATTTTTTACCATCTTCAATAATGAATACGGTATTTTTAATTAATGCTCAGCGGTCTGCCCGCCTTTCATGTGGCTTGCCAATAGTTTGCCTTCTCTGTCTGAGCCTTTCTAAAGAATTAATAAGAATAAGAATATTAATGAGAGATTCGAGTGTATCTCATACGCTAGAACATAAAGTTTGAACCAAATTTTAATTGTGTTATGTATTATGTAAGACGCATGTTACGTATAGGTACCGCACTTTTTTCAAGTCTGAAATTAGTGACAGATGGATAAGAGCTTAATGACAGGTCAAAGAGAAAGTCTTTGTAACGATTGCTGAGACGGAATGGTGCAGTTTTTTCATAGTTCTATTGGATCCTTTAAGTATTTTTTTGTACATGGATCTAAATTCAATCTATATTTTTTCAAAATGACTTCTGGGATTCAGTGGAGGGTTTTTAAAACTCTCTAAGGCCATGTTTTCTTAGCTGAAGCTTTTTAGGAGATAGTTTTTTTCGACGATGACCCATTTATCTATTTAATACAAAGTTGTTGGAACCCCAGTATATACAAGGTCACATGGACACCGACGCACAAATATTTAATAACTATTCGTTACATCATTCTGAACCCCCCCACATAGAGATTTTTCATCGGTTTTTTAGCTGCTAGTTTTTTTTTTTAATAATCGACGAGAATTTCCATGTGGTTTATAATGATCTACTGAATACTTGGTAGCCCCTCCCACCTTGTATACAGTTGCAACACCAAGGGTGGGGCCCCACTGGGTCTGCGTGGTCGATTATGTCCCATTCCCTGTCACGAAGAGGAGGCATGAGTCTCACCAGTGAGACCGTTATAAACCAGCGGGTCAGGCAGAGGTGTACCTAATAGTACACCCACATTTCGCCAGTCATGTTGATGTCCCATGTAATAGGGGACGAGCCTATTGCCATCAACCGGGCACAAATCCAGACTGCTACTGAAAAATTCCTGATGGAAAAATACATTAACACTTTGCCCGACCCGGGAATCGAATCCAGGACCTCATGTATGCATGCAATGCCTGCATGAGATGCTTGCATGTAGTATACTTTATAACTAAATGCTAAAAAACTAGAACAGCCCAGACGTACCTAGACTTTAATTATGAAACAATGTTAAATGTCAGTGACTCAGTGCCCTATCAAGACTGTGGTTTATGATTCTCTCTGTAACTTCCTCATATTATTATCATCTGAAATTACATACAGACGCCGGTCGTACTTACTTCCTAGTTTCATAATGTACTGTTATTAAGTAAAGTTTTGCTATATGGGTTTTACGTCAGCTGACCTAGACAACTTTAATAACCAACAACACACCGCAACTTGTGAAATGTGGGTGACCCAATCAGCTCTGACGAACCTTTTGGTGAATATCGACGTGAAGCTGCGTGTGGCATAGACTTAGAGAAAAAGTACCGAACCAAGCATAATTATTAATTAATTATGCTTGGTTTAAAAATACGTAAATTCAGACACGCAAGTGACCCCTTACAACAAAAAATGAATTTCGTATGCGATGTTTCATAATTAACTTGCATATCATCATACTTAATGCATTTCATACATTATGATGATATTGCACTTTTAATTGTGTTCTACAAATGAACAAGCCATTTAGACCGGGTTAGTCCCCGAGTACCCCGATCCCCGAGGCACCCGAACCGGAGGACCCCGATTTATTTTTATCTTGAGAAAGTCAATCAAAAGTCAGTTTAGCTTAACAACGTAAAGCAAAAGTTAAAGTAACGTCAGCAGATTAAATGTTAAATAAAATGTTATTACGTAAGTCTTGCTTGGTTAAGGTAAATATTATAATTAGATAAGATCAAAAGTAATTTATTCAAATTAAACTTTTAATCAGTTTTTTCTGACATTTAAATGACATAAGACAGACCTATGTCTGCATGTTTGCCGGAAGCCGGCAAAGATGTGGGCCTGCATGTCGCAGAACTGGAGCCCTGAGACCGCTAGACGGTGTCGCGGCAGACCGAGGAGAAGATGGCGTGACGCCTTGGATAGCTTTCTCGTTCGATCGAGAAAAGTGGAAGGAATGGGGGGAGGCCTTTGCCCAGGAGTGGGACAGCCCAGGCTAACAAAAAAAAAAAAGTGAGCCCCTCAAAACGTCCACCCTTAACCAAAAATCATGAACTTGTATACCAACTTTCCCCGACTTTAACCCATGAAGGGGGTGAATTTTCAAAAATCCTATTTGGTGCGCAGTTGCTGTTTATACATACGAGTTTAGCTGTCTCACCTCGCAAAAGACAAGGAGAAATAATTATTCTAAGGTGATCGCTAACAGAATGTTAGCCATCAGTTCTAATTGGAGAGGCACTAGAAGAAGAATACATAAGAAACTGTTGCAAAATTTCATGGTTCCTGGACCCAACGGTTTAGGTTGTACGTTGTCTATCAGTGAATTGAGATAAATCAATAAAATAGGTAGCAAAAGTGAGTCTGACCGGAAAAACAGAAACTTTCACACCGGTCTTCACCGGTTTTTTAACAGACTTCAAAAAAAGTAGGAGGTTCTCAATTAAGTTGTTTTTTGTGTTTGTTTCCTCTTATTTTCGTCATTTATGAACCGGTTTGAAAAGTTCTTCTTTTATCTGAAATATAGCCCGATTGGTCACATAGAAATTTCGTAAAAATCGGTAAAGTAGTTTGGTTTTTAAATCAAAATAGCTGGAAAAAATATGTCATTCAAGTAAAAGAAATTACGAAATTGATACTTGACAAGGATTTGTGTGTGATACGATAACTAAAAAGGGTAAAATAAAAACTTTTTTCCAAAAAAATTACCGACTTCCAAAAAAAAACAAAAAAAGAAGTGGAAAATAACTTTACTTTCGGAAGTCGGTGGCAAAAAAGTCAATGAAACAAACAATAGTCACCAACTTCCGAAAATAAAGTTATTTTCCACTTTTTATAATAATTATCATTATCACACGTCATTGGACTAAAATTCTAAATTAGCGACATGGCATCATGATTCATTTGAATGTAATTAAAGAATTATTTGTCACTATCTGTTGCTCGCTGCTTCACCCGCGTTGTGTTTGGAAATTATCCCCGGGGATGTACTACTAAGATATGTATATGTATAAGTATCCCATGACATGGTCTTTGCCTATTTGTGTGCCAAGTTTCATTGAAATCCGTTCAACTGTTAAGGCATGAAAAGGTAACAAACATACAGACAGACAGAGTTACTTTCGCATTTATAATATTAGTATAGTATGCTGTATGAATATTATAAAATATTTGGCCAATGTCCTTTACGTAACGATGTTTTTGCAAAACTTTAATCTATGTTGACGTATTTTATTGATGTGGTAAATTTGGATTAATAAAATTTATCTAATAGTTATGAAGAAAAGAGATTATGATTTATGTATATTGAGATGAATTTGCATAAAAGCTTGTTGCGTGTCGCCCATTACAAAATAAAGTCATGTCGGTATTAGTTGTTTTTATATCCTTTTACTTTCAGTATGTAGCCAAATTATTAAACGTGTTGCGCCGACCCCAAGTAGAATGGGACCAGGGCAGGAAGATGATGATGATCGAGCCATTTGTGCAGTGAAGTGAAATGAATTTAAATAAGTAAGATGACGTTTGAAAGTGGCGCCAGTGACAGCAAAGTTGAAAGGCAATCTTAGTGCTAGGCTTGGTAAGGGACGGGGTAAGTGATAAGGAGGGATGAATGATGTTGAGGAAGCCCAAAGATAAGATGGATAGATTGTGTGAGATATGATACGTAAGTGGGGAAGGGAATAGCAGCGTGACGGTTGACAGGGGAGAATGGAAAAGGAAAAACATGGTGCGCCAATCCCAAGTAATATGGGACAAGGGCAGGAGGATGAAGATTTCTGTAGCCAGATAAATAATTGTCATGGCATTTTAGACCTTTTCTAGAATGGCTTTTGGTCCAGACTCCAACTATTCAATTCAATTTCAATGGAACCTTTGCATTCGTTGTTGGGCGTATTGCGTTTAGAGCGCGGCCATCTTCTTCAATAAAAATTTTAATCTCGAAAAAAAAAAGAAAGCCCGAGATTTCTTGAGATCTGCTACATTTTAGGTTTTAGAAAGGTTTTGAAAAGGTTCTAAAACCTTTATATGGAAATCTTCTCGTAAGTCTTAATAGGCTCAAAAACGTTATATTAACTTCCTGAGTGCAAAAAGCCCTACGTTTTATTTATTTATTTAAAACACATACCACTATCATCACAGGCTTACCTAATACAATAGTGTAGTTATAGTTATTAGCTTAATAAGATTAGACTTACAATTATATTATCTCAACAACCAAGAGTAATTTTACAAAATGCGGCCCGTGTGAATTCACTCAGAGAACAATTGAAGCAGTCCGGTCAGCGCCCGTGTCTGCGGCGCGTGCTGCAGCAGGTTGGTGCGAGCGGGCGGCACCCACAGCAGCGGCGGCCGCCTCCGTCGACCCACGTACCCATCAGGTACACACAACCCAACCGTGCGTAGAACGCCTGGGTTGTGTATTTTACCACGCATGATCTTTAATAAGTAAGTGGCGAGTGCTACATCCCTGCTGCTGCTTTTCTGCTTTTCTTTAGAACCTTTCTGAGAGCTACAGCAAAAACTATAGCACAAATCCAGAACCTTTCGAACTATTTGCACAGTACCCAAATATAACCTTCACAACCTTTATTTAACGTTAATACAACCTTGCAAGGCAGCTTATAAGTTCTAAATTAGTCTTGGATGTAACTCTATGACAATATAAAACCTTTTTGATGGACATGAATAAATGCCTTTCCAGGACTCTCGGATTTTAAAATGTTTCTGTGTAAGATTTTTTACACAGAAACACCAATCGTGGATTTAAATACTTATTTGTAATGGCGCCATTCCCTGTCATTATACCAAGTTTCAAAATGGCTAGATAATAGTATTTATAAAAATATAAGTATCTTGCTGAAGTCAGGAAAAATTTAAAAAATAGTGCGACTGGCACTTCGTCGTGAAGCTATAGGATAATAGTGCTGTGTACGAGACGGGCCTTTCGTTAGTTTATAATTTTGAAGATATTTAATGAAATAAAAATTATAAAATTATACGGTCGGTGGTAAGTCGTATTAGAAATAAAACTTCTATTCATTTCAAAAAACAAAAATTTTAAATGGTATGGCACAAGTAACTTAATTTAACCTTATTGAATTAAACTATTGCTTTTTGTTTCGATTTTTTTTTATTTCAGTGTAAAAAATGGGTGGCGTTAGGAAATTACTAGAAAGCATTAAAATTAACCTTTTCAGAACGGTTACAGCTAAAAGCTTTTGCTTAATGTTTGCCAAAATAAGAGCTAAACGTAATCTCGCGGAGCTATTTAAAACACATGGACTATTTTCGCAGGTTTAAGGTTATCATCAGGACGAAGAGACGTTCAAGACTTGCTAGTCGCGAAAACAACCCCCGCGCATATTTAGTTGCTTTTTAAATTTTGGTTGTAGGAGGACGTAATAGTTGTTAGTTGTTATTGCAATCTACGATTGTGTGTAACAGAAATTAACACAATCGCTACAGAATGCCTAGAATATTTTGTCAGGCGGCATGTGGAAACACCAAGGCCAAGATCTTATAAACACGACAACATATTAGAAAAAAACATAACATAACATCACACCTATCCTTGAAAGATAAGGCAGAGGTGTAGGTACCTAAAATTACACCCACCATTCGCTAGTTATGTTTTAAGTCCCATGTCAGGTAAGATTATGAAACTGAGTAGGAGTAACACCCATATTTCTTTGTTGTATACCGACGCTAGTACTGAATGAAAGCCGGCGCGAATGGGCGCGAGTGTCGGCTCGCCCAGCTACTTTCATTTTTTATACCGAAAACCTAGCAAAAACAAATCGTTAAAAGCATTAAAACTGTGTTCTTAAATAAGCCTTATACCAGTGCCTTATTCTAGCTTCTATTATGTAGGTATTGTTAAGCTAATATTGGAGAATGCGTTAAATGTCTGGGACCAAAATATCTTGTGTAAGCCCGCCGTGTAATGAAGAACAGTATTGATTTTCATGAAATAGGGGTGCGGCTAGCGTTTCAGCGGGTAGTGTTGTGTTTTGTTTGTTCCTGTCAGCAGTTTTTCGATTTTTACACTTATTATATAATTGAAAATGGTGTGGGAAAATAAAAATGTATTAAGAGCACATTGACATAAACCACCGAAAAAATACTACTATTGGAAACTATTGGAAATAATACGATAAATACGAAACTCTGAACCCTGTGTTTGTATACATACGTCTTACTTTTTTATTATAACAAATTGAATAAGCACATTTTTGCAAAACATGGCTGTTTTTAAGCAATGTTCTGACGCAAAATTGTAAATGTTTTCTTAGAGAAGAAACCTAAGTGTAAGTCCCACTTTAGCTAGCCACTTTAGTTAGCAATTTAGCTTTAGCTTTTGAAATCGTAAAATAGCAAAGATGCAGATTGAGGTAAACCTCACGAGAAATAACTCAGCCGTTTATAGATTCGTAATGATACACGGACGTGTTTACGGAGCGTATAGGATTGTAACATACTTTGTAAACAGTTGAACTGCACTGAAGCTATCTTCATTGCGTTTCAAAACAGTACGATGGCAGTTTGCCACCAAAATCTTCTATTAATACGTGCCCATTTTATCGTTCCGACGTTTCCAATCACTGCTCAGCTCCTAACAATGCTAGCGTGATAGTTTTTCCATTTAAATATTTGTGAAAAAACGCTCTATAAATCGGTGTAATTTTCATCAAAATATGTGCAGTGGTTTCAGAAGTATGTGCGTGTAAACTTTGGTCAATGTCATGTCAATGGTTTCAATGTCGGTTTTCAGGAAGTTTTGTGACATTTATGCGTGATTGTTTATAGTCTGTGGTAGTATTTAGGAAGTGAAAATCTACAATATGTCTATTTTGATTTTTGAAGTCATGGAAATGCGTTTCTTGCGGATAGACGAGAATCGAAAATGTAAATACTTAAAAATAGTGATCGTCATTTGGCGAAAAGAACTATTTCGTAATAGTTCCTGTTACCGTTAGTCTGCATCATTTCACTACCGGGCAAAAGACCTCCCCGCATGACTTAATACGAATTTACGAATAAATAATTTTGACTTTGACTTTGACTTTGACTTCCATTTCCCAGGGCGGGCAAAGTGCTGTTGGGTTTTTTCATCAGTTTAACTTCAATAACAAACAATAAACAACAAGTTTTATGTTATAAATGCTATTATAATTTGAATGACTACTTAAATGACACTGACATATTAATTTAATTAAATTATTATTTATATTTTTTCATTTGTAACTGACATTCTTTTTTGAATTTAAACTATAATTATTAAAAATATTATTATTTTATATAATTGATCACCAATCTAATTTAACATTTGTACGCCCATGTGGTAGAATGTGATGACAAATAAATGATTTGATTTGAATTAAAGAACAAAACAACAATGCGGGTTTAACAATTTAACTTAGGTTAGGCCGGGTTATAGTGCTGCCACATTTCGCCAGTAATGTTTAAGTCCATCCGTTGCGATATTTTGGGTGGAAAAGCACCACAGTGAAAAGTTAAAAAACTTCTTTGCAAAAAAATAACCGACTTCCAAAAAAAAAAACAAAAAAGTGAAAAATAACTTTACTTTCGGAAGTCGGTGACTATTGCTTGTTTCGTTTACTTTTATGGCATCGACTTCCGAAAGTAAAGTTATTTTTCAGTTTTTTTTTTGCAAAAAAGTTTTTATTTTACCATTTTTGTTATCGTATCACACAAAAATCCTTGTCAAGTATCAATTTCGCAATTTCTTTTACTAGGATGACATATTTTTTCCAGCTATTTTGATTTAATAACCAAACTACTAAACCGATTTTGATGAAATTTCTATGGGACCAATCGGGAAGTATATCCTTTCAGATAAAATAATTTTTCAAATCAACAATACAACCGAATTGAGAACCTCCTCCTTTTTTTGAAGTCGTTTAAAAATATATGAGAATCGCGAATCTTACGTTTCAAGACATCCGTTATCCGGTGTAATATCTACTAATACGAAAACTGTCATAAATATAAGTAAGAAGGAGAAACATATTTCCGTGACGTCAAGCTGCATCGCATTAAACGTAAAAAGGAATTTCGACGATGCTAATACTAGACCGGTGTCAGTACGCATAGGTACCTAATTAAAAACCACGTGTCACTAATAGATGACGAACTCGTCTAAATTGGTAGCACTTCATCTAGACGTAATATTACTCGTATTTACACCCTACACGTGATGTTGGTATTTCTCATGTTCTACTACTTACTTATTATCTTTATTGGTTTTCTGCCTTGTTGATCTAGCGACTGCTGAACATGAGCTCTTGTGTTAATTACCAGGTCGGACAACATATTGTTGTCCAGTTTTTAACCGACTTCAAAAAAAGGAGGAGGTTCTCAATTCGGTTTGTGTTTGTTACCTCATATCTTCGTCATTATGAACCAATCTGAAAAATTCTTCTTATATCTGAATGGATTTACTTCCCAATTAGTCCCATAGAAATTTCATAAAAATCGGTTTAGCAGTTTGGTTTTAAATCAAAATAGCTGGAAAAAATATGTCATCCAAGTAAAAGTAATTGCGAAATTGATACTTGACAAGAATTTGTGTGTGATGCGATAACTAAAAAATGTAAAATAAAAACGTTTTTGCAAAAAAAAAAAAACTTCCAAAAAAACACTAAAAAAAGTGGAAATTAACTTTACTTTCGGAAGTCGGTGCCAAAAAAGTCAATGAAATAAAACAATAGTCACCGACTTCCGAAAGTAAAGTTATTTTCCACTTTTTTAGTGTTTTTTTTTTGGAAGTCGGTTATTTTTCCATCATAACACACACATAAGGCGCAATGTGGGTATACCATTAGGTACACCTCTGCCTAACCATTCGGAGATTTGCGACGTGATGTAGTGTTATGTTCTCATGTTTATAAATTGCAGTGATAAGTGTCAGAGCGAAATTATTGTTTTTAATTGATTTTAATTAACACTAGTCACCGTTTAAAGTCCTGGATTTTAGATTGCCATTATTGTGGGGAAACGTTGCAGAGTTTTATGAAACAATAAAAAAAAATACTAGCATAATATCGGTCTATCGGGCTAAAAGAATGAAATGCTGAAGTAGAGTCCAAATATATGTATACAAGGTGTAGTTTTGCATCCTTGTCAAAATTCAGGAGGTTGTCATAGATGACGTATAATTAATCAATATAAAATACGGTTCCTGGTCAATCATAATAAACGCTGCTTTTTTAAGTTGCTTTAATTTGAAACTATTTCAGAATGAAGCCCTTTTCAACCGAGAAACTGAGAATCAACCGTTTATCGAATAAACGTCTGCGTTTGTTTGTGTGTGTGAAAGCGCGGTTATAGGGCTAGTATTAGACGGGCCGAGTTTTAAAACGGGTGGTGTACACTTATCGATTTCCGATATTAAGAAAAAAATATAAAAATTACCTACCCATTTTATTATTGATTCGGGTCGAGAATGATTAGCATAGTTACCTCCTTGAATTTGACGAGAATGCAAAGCAACACCTTGTATAATTATGTATGTGTGTGTTAAATATTATAACATATTTCCTTTTTTCTATGAATAAAGTTAGATTTAAGTTTAATTAATGTAATATCTTATTGTGAAAGTTATTATTTTACGCCATATTTGATAATAATAGATATTCACTACAATAATGATAGTTTAAAGTTATCTTGCTGCGCCCTAACAGGGTCATGTACGCACTAGTTTTAAGCCCATCTGTAACTCTATGCTTGTGTACATTGTGCATTAAATAAATAAATAAAAAGTGTCCAATATCCTAACCCAGGTCATGGTCTACCTAAATGCTAATTCCTCGAAATCTGTTCAGCGAAAAAAGGTATCAGGCGACAAACCGAACAGACAGACTGAGTTATAGCATTCGCATTTGTAATGTTGTATTTATAGGGATGCAGCCATGGAGTTTAATCTACCAGGGCACTTAATTTTTCCAATGTTTGTCTTTATTATGCAATGTTCTGACCTCCAGGTCATGTTATATTGTTTATTGGGAAAATATTAGGTATTACGTTATTCGTTAGTTCGGGCAAAGTGTCATTGGGTTTTTCCATCCGGAATTTCTCAATAGCAGCATAAGAGTTTGGATCTGTGCCCGGTTGATGGCAATAGGCTCGCCCTCAAGTACATGGATCTTTAAAAATAACTGGCGAAACGTGGGTGTACGATTAGGTACACCTCTGTCCAACCCTTCAGGGATTACATGCGTGACGTAATGTTATTACAAGGACAATGGATTACAGTAATGCACGCATATTTCCCAAGTGGTCCCATTATTATGTTCCATCTACTTTATCAACTACATATGTACCAACACCGACTTAGGTACCCATTTATTATTATTACGTTTAATATAAAATATCTCGACTAGACGTATATTGTTCTGTACTAGACAAACTAATTAATTCGTTTTAAATACTACCACAGACTAACTAAAAGGCTAATTTAGTCGACCAAAACATTTTGAGCTGGGGTACTTTAGCATAGAGAGGTTTTAAAGTACACACTTAGTAAATAAGTCAACCAAATCCTTTCAGAGGAAAATGATTTTTTTAATGATCAAAGATTTATACAGCGTGTACCAGAAAGTTTTTTTTTGTTTTTTAAATATTTTGTGCACTTGTGGCCTTTGTGGCATGTGCCAAATAAATATACTTTCTTTATTTCCTTCTACATATATGTACATATAAATAAATGAATAAATATAATATATATATATATATAATTAAATACATGGTTAAATATATGAAGTTGTTCAGTTTAATGGTTACAGACTATTAATCTGAACAACTTTCTCCATGGAACCAATATCGCATTCCCGAAAGAATTATCAAAAATGTACTCGATCCAAATGTATGGGACAGCTATTTATTGCTCATCATGCAATGTAGGTATAGTAAAACTTGTTTAGTTCGACGGTCTGTACCATCATCTGCCCAGCCTTTACTCGACTATGTTAGGGTCGGCACCCAGTCTTACCGGATTCAGCTGAATGTCAGTGTTATTCATGGAGCGACTGCCTATCTGACCTCCACAACTCAGCTAGTACTGGGTAATACGGTAGCCATTGGTAAGACACCATACCCTTAAAAATATGACGACACCTTTCTGGTATACGCTGGTGGGTATCAGTAGCTTAAAGGTGCTTATCAAGGTATACTAGTTTCCATACAAGGAAACATGTTTACCCATTTCGCAATATCTTACTACCTATTTACTAACCCAGTTGGTCTACTGACTTCAGCTACTCTGTGTCACAATATTCAATAATATCGCTCAATCGCATCACGTGTGAGTCTAGGTAGAAATAAAACTGCAATTCATAATTAAAATCTAACAGTTATAAACGTACCTACATAAGTATATTATCATTCGTATCATATTGATAATGTTCACAAGTGGACACAGAACTAGCAATGTCGCCATCGAAATCAAACGTGTGTGTCAGGTATCAGTGAATCGAAGTGAGTTTTAAATTTTAATAAAAATGGCGAAGAAGACCTCAGGATGGCTTACACCGTTCAAAAAGCAGGTGAGTTGGTGGTTTAATTAGTTTTTTTTTTATATTAAGGTGTGTCTATTTCAAGGAATTTAATATTATGTTTCAAATCTTAGGTGTTTTGAAATTAAAAAGAGGACCTCTGACCACCAAACACATTTTAGGGTTTCATTGACAAATAGTTGATGATTGAGTATGAAGTGTTGGGTTCGATTCCCGGGTCGGGCTAAGTGTTGTGTTTTAATCAGGAATTTCGTATATATATTTTATAGATTCGTGCTCGATTCATGATATTAGGCTGACATAAATTTAATTAGTGAAATGTGGATGTAATGAAGGTCGTGGACCTCTGCCTTACCCATCGTAGACTACAAGCGTGATGTCATGACACGAAGTTTCATTTACGAATACTGTTTTTACACCTTTTATTGTGTACTTGACCGTTTCACAGAGCACTAGTAAAGGTCACGGACTCGCTGTACGTTCTTCGAAAAATCGTTTTTTCATGAACGGACTAAATTTTCATTAATCACTGTGTAATTGCTGCTGGATGGATAGACTGACGAACCACGCCTACTGTTGGGGAAATCGGGGAAAATTACTTACCTATGCATTTACATTAATTTGCAGTTAGTAATATAAAAAAATTATATCATTCTGAGTAAGTATAAAAACTCAAGGTTGGCATACAAAAAAGCTGAATCTTACAAGTACTTATTCGTGATACTTACATACTTTGAAATTAAGATGCTGGACAAAAAGTTATTCAAGGTGAAAACATAACTACTTATTAAAACTGTATGTAATGGTCTCAAATGATACGAATCTCCAGTCGCCAAAATATCATGCAAGTCCGTTGTATCTTTAGAAATAAACCTAACCACGGAGACAGTACCTCGTTCATATTTGAAGTGGCTGAAAATTAATGGAGCTCATTTTATTTTCTGGTTCAATTGGTATCAATTTGATCTTATTAAACTTCAAGTAGTTTTGGGTAAGAATCAAGAAAATGATACGGTGTTGTAGAAATCTATTGTTTTGGATGATTATATCTCCATAAAACAGATGGTTTTCCTCCTGTTCTGGTGTTAGTCCTCGCTTTATTCACTATCATCTATTTTTGTCTAGATACTAACCTACGGTACTAAAATTCAGACCAGTAATTCACTACAAAGATTTACAGATATTATACCGAACCAGAAACTCGGTCTTGTAGGTACTTTATAATATTGTTTTATGTGCTCCTGTTGTTCATAAACTGCTGTACTGAACTGTGAACTGTGTTCTGTATACGTTGTTCTCAGAATTTGATATTATGAGAATATCTCAAACAAATATGAGGAGGTATTATTTGTGAAAGAAGAGCTGTAGGTTTTATTAAGGCTTGGAAGGAACTTCATCTGCATAGCCTTTTCTCAACTATGTCGGGGACGGACCTTTGCAATCCAGTGACTGGATAAGACTGGTTGTTAGACTTTCGGGCCACTGATTATCTGTAATGTATGTCAGAAGATTTTCTTACGATCGTTGAATGGGATTAAGCCTCCCACACACAGGCGCAGCGCGTCACGCGACGTTAAAATCTCCGTAGAACAAATTGTATGAAAACGCGTGCGCGAGTTCACACTGGCGCGTCACGACGCTTTGCGTTTCAGATAATTTAATAACTTTTCGATAGCGCCGCGCGTGACGCGGCGTGAAGCGCGGCGCTCGGCGCCGAAAAACAAAAATACTCGTAGAACATTTTGATGAAAACGCCTGCGTGTCACGCCGCGCTTCACGCCGCGTCACGCCGCGCCTGTGTGTGAAGCTTTGGGTTGCGGCGTCACCGCTATGCCGCAAAGCGCGACAAAACGCGCCTGTGTGAACGAGGCTTTAAACTAACTTGTTTTGATGATTCGAGTGATTATAATTCTGTAACTACATACGTATTACGTTCGCAAATCATATTTCGTTTAACAAACAGCCTGACACAGTCCTGCTAATTGCAAAAAAAAAAAACAGAAGAAATAATAGAATGTCGCGGGCTACCCTGGCGCAACCCCTTTAATCTCCCCTTTCCGGGGCAGGCCTCGATAGTTAGGTCGTGGATGACCACTCAAACTCGGAGCCAACTCGGCAAACGTAGCTCAAAATTGTATGCTAAGGAGACAGGTATTTATTAACTCGTAACTAAATAAACTAACCAACGGACGGTACATAATCTAAAATGCCATCCAAAACACGCCCTTAACGCTATTAACAGGTCGTTAGGAATTTGGGACCAAGAGACTGGCGGCTTGTATGACTTTGGACAAAGTAAAAGCCAGCCCTTAGGTCACGGGCAGTCTCATAGGTTCAACATTTTGTTCAAATATGTAGCGAATTCACAAACAAATAATCTAAACTCATTCACGTAATAGATTAAAATAAATACAACTCGTAAGCTTGCAATATGTATTTATCTCCCATAATATAATCGTGATAAGATTACGAAAACGCTTGTTAAAGTGATAGTGGGCCTATGCTATCCGCCTCGAGTCAGTTTCGGGAGAAAAACGTTATGTAATACTACTAAACTAAATATTTTTTTGGAAATTACCTATTACGTGCCATATATCAAGTCAGTCTTACCGGTAAGATAGGCAGTCGCTACATGATAAATAATGGTAGACTTCTGCTTCAGTTGGACTGGAAGCCCACCCGAAATTAAGGCTGGACAGAGAGAGAAACCTTAATTTCAGAAATAGTACAACAGGATTTTAAGAAAAAATACATACATATATTAAAGCATCCACCATAACGCCTGTAAACCCCGAAGAGTTAAGCGGAGGCGTTCCTGATAGCACACGCACATTTCGCCAGTTGTGTTTACGTACCATTTAATATAGGGGGGATTGGGGGCGAGCCTATTGCTATCAACCGGGCACGAATCCAGACTCCGTGGCTGCTACTGAGAAATACAGTTAGTGGGGAATCGAACTCAGCACCTCATGGTCAGTCGCACTCGCGACCACAAGATCAGCGAGGTAATTTTTTAATAATTAAACTACTAATTAATTTGTTAGTGATTCCGCAAATATCAAAAAAAAAAACAGCAAAATAAACTATTTTATGGCTATATGCTCTTCATCTTATTTCTGCTAGGCAAAGGTCTCTGGCACGTTTCCACTTTTTTAGTGTTTTTTTTGGAAGTCGGTTTTTTTTGCAAAAAAGTTTTTTTTACCTCCATTGGCAACCTCATTTTGTAAAGTATAAACATTATATAAAACTTATCTAATGTAGGCTCGGCATGATTAACAAAGTAACTATAGACCGTAGAAATTCAATTAATTTATTTCTTTACAGACCTAGCCTAACCTTGTCTTCAGGGATTAGAAGTATGGTATTATATTATGTGTTTTTTGTTTATAACGAAGTAATGAAAACTTTTTAAGTTAAAATATGTCCAGAATGGAAGTCTGGTGGTGTCGGCTACTGAAAAGTTGTGCGATGTGTGACGCAGGGGAATGAGAATAATTTTGATTATGAATGTGGATGGCTATTAAAACAGAGGAAGACCAAAGAAACGATTGGAAGACTGTGTGATGGATGATATGGCATGAAAGTAGGTGTCTGATGAAATGACGAGTGATAGAGAAGTATGGGAGAAGAAGACATGCTGCGCCGACCACAAATATATTGGGATAAGGGCGGGAGAATGATGACAATAAGTTTCTCTTAAACAGAGAGGACCTGTTAATGTTTATTTTTATTAGGAAAAAGCAATAAAACCTCATTATTATGAACATACTAATGCTAACACCTTGATTAGGTCAGCTGGGGCATGTTTTGTGGGTCATATTGTAGGTAGGTACTTAGTCAGACATTAATAAAGTGGTTTCTCTTGGCTTATATAAATAGAGGAAATATCTAAGGTAAGTTTATTTATTGTCTTAAACTTGAATTGTCTCTATAGAGGACAAGCGCTAGGAGATAAGTATAATTATTTTTATTAGCCTGGCTTTTCCAGCTGCGAGAGAAATACTCTTTTTCTCCGCGAAGAGTGAAGAGGAAGATGAGTAGAGTTAGGAGTTCTTCAAAACACTAGTAATAAATAGCTCACGACTGGGACCAGTCTATAAAGACGGAGCAGCTTATGCCCGTGGCGTCGCCCGCGTGGAGTTCGCTAATCGTCTCACGGGATCGTACTACTGGGATGAAAATTATCCTATATTTTAATCCAGGTTATACACTATCTGTGTTCCAAATTTCAGCCAAAGTCGTTCAGTAGTTTTTACGTGAAAGAGTATCGAACATCCATCCATCCATACAACATCCATCCTTACAAACTTTCGCATAAAGTAAGATAAGATATTGGGCGAATTGTTTTAGTTGTTTCGCAAATCTTTTAAATGAAGCCTCTGTCTCCCTCTCGAAGTCTTCTAACACTAGAGCAGTTTGTTAACATTGCTATTTTGTCGAAATGGAACCTTGAAATGCCACTACTGCCAATAACTACCAAGTTCATACTTAAAGTAATTGAACGTGTTATCAGATTTCGATTTCACGCCAATTTGTTAGAGAAAATTACGGGATACACATCATTATGAGCACCATTGTGGAACTAAGTACAATAATATATATATTATGTATACTAGCTGACCGCCGCAACTTCGTCTGCGTAACATTTATGAATAATGCTCCGCTCCTATTTGTCGCAGCTTTATATTTTATAGCCAAAATATTTTTTCAACTCGAACCAGTAGTTCCTGAGATTAGCGCTTTCAACCAAACAAACAAAAAAACTCTTCAGCTTTACAATATTAGTATAGATATGTATGTTCAAGCTGCATTGTTGTCATTGCATATTAATATCGCATACGTAACTAAGAACTGCCACGTTGGTCTTCTGGAAGCGAGCGTTATTGGGTTTTTCCATCAGGTATTTCTCAGTAGTAGCCACGGAGTATGGATTTGTGCCCGATTGATGGCAATAGGCTCGCCCCGCGACTGGGTGTACTATTAGGTACACATCTGGTAGGCGTGATGTTATCTATATGTTATGTAACTATTAGGTACCTAGAAGCTTATATGGCTCGCAGTCGGTCCATTGTCATGACGTAGCCATCCAATAACCTTGACACACATACCTTTCTGTAAAAAGTCTAACAGAGAAACATCAACATAACATCACGCCTAACGTATACCTACCCCCAAAGGGGAGGTAACCTTCCGATTAGGCCAGCTGTGTTTGAGTCCCATGTAATAGGAGGCGAGCCTATTGCCGGCAAACGTGTACAAATTCAAACTCCGGGCTGATACTTAGGAATTCTTGATGGAAATACCCGACCTAGGAATCGAGCCCAGAACCTTATGCTCAGCCAGCTCAGCCAGCTCAGCTATCCAACTAAACACATTTCTCCATGGGACTAGCTTCGTAATGGCGAAAAAATATTCAGCTGTCCCTTAGATTTGGATCGAGTGGCTACTGAAGGAAGTTTTGTATGGGACACATGATTATTTTTTCACTATTCGATATTGGTTCCATAAAGGCACTTGTTCAGGAGCTTGTGGCTAAATAATAACAGCCGCTCGGGTCGATCGTCAGGTTAAGCCGCGCTTGCCTGGGTGGGTCCATGGATGGGTGACCACGCATTACATACACAAGCTGTTTACATATTTCTCACGTCGGTGTTTCGTTGTAAGTATATTGTTACACAGGAATCAAAATCATTTATTTCAATTAGGCCTGTTACAGGATATACTTACTCACTTATTAAATTATGTAGTAACTATTAGCAGATACTTAAAATCCCTTCCTTAAGATAGGAAACCAAGACCCTTGTTGCAAGTAACCTTGTTACTTGTAAAGAGGGCACTGCTAAGAAACAACCCTTGAAATTGAAGTTGTTCGGATAAGCATTTGTTATCGCAATAATGATATAGGTAGCGCCCTCCATGGATGGTAGTTTTGATAACCTTATCTATCTGTAATCTATATCTTATCATAATTTTATCAAATGTGATGTAAACAAGATTTGAACATCTGATCTAAGATATAAAATCAAGGACATCTTCTACTGCATTCATGTATCTGTATTATTAAGTTCTATAAATTTGATCAGTAGTTTTCGGTTACCGTGGTATCGAAATGTGATGCGGAGGAATGAGAAAAATGTTGGGTATAAAAATGTGGATAACCACAAAAGTAGGCTAGGAAGACCAAAGAAATGATGGATGGACTGTGTGGTGAAAGATATGGCTAGAAAGGAGGTAATTGCTGAGATGACAAGTAATAGAGAAGTATGGAAAAAGAAGACATGCTGCGCCGACAACAAATAAATTGGCATAGGGGCAGGAGAATGATGATGATGATGATGTTCAGTACTTCTGTCAGGTGACATTCGCGCGATCGCTCTATGTAAAATACTAGTATTGTCCAGTTAGACTGGAAGTCGACCCCAACTCCGTTGGGAAAACGTTAGGCACCTGATGACGATATGACTGCCACCGGGATACGAACTGCAATGGCCAATCTGGAAACCTCTTAACCGATTGCAGGCCGCGGTAGATATAATCTGGCTAATTGAGGTATCCTCGACCCACTTCCTGTCCTGCCCCTCCAGCAGAACCACTTGCACCTTTCAGGATTTAAATGAAGCAAATGTTATAGCTGTGCAGTTTGCTACTACTTATACTTGTCTAACATCATTAGAGTTTCATCGACACGAAGAAGAGTCTAGATTCGTGCCCGTTTGACGACAATAGACTCGCCCGCGATTACATGGGACTTAAACATTACTAGTGAAATGAGGGTGTACTAGAACACCTACATATGCCCAACCCTTGGGGATATCAGGAGATGTTATGTTAAAATTACAGAAGGTTTTGTGACGTACAGAAAATTTGTCTTTAGGATCCTACTGATAGTTACTGAAATAAATATTACGTCAGCTATTTTCCACACGATAGCAAAACGTTGCGTTTACGTCAGAACTGCATTAACGAATTAGTTAGGTGCTAAACACAAGACCATCGCAAGTACTTATCTCGTTAAAGTATTCACAAGTCAATCAATCTTAGTAAGTAAACAAAACCTGTTCATGTATATCATTTAGTTTATTATTTAAGGTCTACACTTCTAATTCTGGGTTCAATCGTAGCTGGCAATATCAAGGTCATGTGTTAGTACAATTAATATTTATCAAATAAAGTGACTGAATGAGCTCCGTGGGAGTAACACAAACGCGCGAAGGAAACGTAACGTAATTTCTATCGAATTTTTAACCGAAAATAAGGCTATTGTGCTTGGTAAACTGGGAAATCAACAGGCCTTTGAAAAATCTATTATACCCATTCTCTGGTTCATAATTTTGACAGTTCTGCAGCGTTGTCACGTGCCCAGAAGAAGTGTGGTTATATCCTCTCGTCATTCTGTCAATTTAAAACACACTATCAAGTAGACTCACCAAGACGTACGCAGTTCATTAATTCAGTTCTCATGTGACGTTCCAGTGTTTCGTCACAATCGGCGTCTGCCTGAACATGGCGGCCCACGGTCTCGTCATGGGGTTCAACGCCATCCTCCTGCCTCAGCTCCGGAAACCAGACTCCATCATACCTATCGATGACTCTTCTGGATCTTGGATTGGTAAGTTGTTAGTTAATTGATTAAGTAGACTGTGGTAGAAATTTGTTCGTACGGTGGCATATTTTAAAAGTGGCACGCACAGGTGACTGAAAAGTTGACCATACCAGGTATGTGATACGCAGGGATGAGGAAAATGTCTTGAGGAAAGTTTTGAGTATGAATGTGGATGGATTTAGGAGTGGGAGAAAATCAAAGAAACGATGAAGGAACTGGGTGAAATATGAATATGGCTAGAAAAGAGGTGACTACTGATATGAAGCCTTATATAGAGTAGAGAAGTATGAGAACAAGAAGACGTTCAGCGCCGACCTAAGGGCAAGAGAATGATGATGAGTAGCAATTTAATGACAGACGAATGTGCTGTGAAGAATAAGGGCTAACAAAATGGTACGAACTGTATTGAAAAGATTAGCTATTGAGCATGAATAGTATGTAAACTGTCCTGTGTGCTGTGGGCCACATGTTCTAAGTTGTGATCGCTCTTAAACGTTTCTGGTCTACTCTCTCGCACAGAGAGAGACGAGATTATTCAAAAAACGATTCTACCCACGAGAAAAAAAATGAATGAAAAAAAAAAACAAATACCTATATTTATTTCATATCAAATGTATACTCGTATAAATGAAGACTGCCACAATAAGTTAATTAGTAGCCAATCTTAGATACGATAAGCAAATGTAATTATTTCCCTTGTGTATAAAAGCCTATTAATTCATAAAATATGCACAATGCGTAGTTTAAAACAATAACCAGTCTACAGGCCCAATTGGATCAGGCAAATAGACATTGTTTACGTTTTTCCATTATTTTTTATCTTTTATTTTGTAAATCTAAAATTACATTTATTCACTTGGTAAAGCATCCAAATTAAAAACGATTTAATAAACTATAAAAGGGCATCAAAAAACTCCTCTTCAACACTGTTAGCAGATAATGTGCCTAAGAGACTGAGCGGCGTTGTATGGCATTAACTTATTTTTTTATCTCCTTCCAGCTTCAATCATCGGCTTCGCGCTCGTAGCGGGGAACTTCGTCGTCCCTCCCATCATGGCGAACTACGGCAGAAGAACTGCCAACCTCATCAGCATCGCTCCTCTCATCACTGGCTGGTTCTCTATCATCTTGGCTAAGAGTGTCCCTGTTCTTCTTGTCGCTAGATTTCTCCAAGGACTCTCTATGGGCATGAGTGCTTCTCTAGGCCCCGTCCTAATTGGAGAGTACACTAGCCCTCATAATAGGGGAGCATTTTTGACCATGATTTCCTTATGTATAGCTACGGGAGTGCTAACAGTTCATACCATGGGGTCCTATCTACATTGGCAAACGACAGCCTTAGTATGTGGCTGCATTGCCTTCGTTGATCTAGTCATTATTATATACTCTCCTGAGTCTCCAAGTTGGCTCGCTGACCAAGGGAGATACGAAGACTGCAAGAAAGTCTTCCGATGGCTATGAAATGAGAATGAAGAAGAAGAATTACAGAAGATGATTGAAGCCAGTGCTATAGTAAGGGAATCTAAAGCTGACGCCAATATTTCTCAGTCCTTTGGCAAGAAAATCAAAAGTGGTATCGTCTACTTTAATGTTACCATAAAAAAGAAGGAGTTCTACAAACCTATTTTCATAATGATGCATATTTATACTTTAGGACAATGGGCAGGTGCTAACATTCTAGCTGCATACACGATAGATATTTTCCATCATGTCATCGATACTGAAGTTAACATAGCTCTTTTAGTCATTACTCTTGATGCCCAAAGAATCTTTTCAAATGCCATAGCCGTATTAGTTATTAAAAAGGTTAATAGAAGAACGATGTTGTTTGCTACTGTCATCGTCAATATAGTTGCTTTCTTGCTAACAGCAGCTTACACTTACTGTAAGGGCCAGGGGATGCTGCCTGTGTACCTCGACCATCCAGCTGTTGGTGTGGCGTTGGTCCATCTTCACATGTTCACAATCGCAACTGGAACTGTTCCATTACCATTCATCATCGCTGGTGAAGTCTTCCCTCTAGAATACAGAAGTCTGGCTGGAGGTATCAGTGTCCTCTTCCTGTCTTCCAATCTTTTCATTACCGTTAAGACAGTTCCCTTCTTCTTCGGTACTTTGGGTATCCATGGAGCTTACTGCATCTATGCGGCTGTAGTCGGCTACTGTCTTGTGATAGCTTACTTCTTCCTGCCTGAAACCAAGGATAGAACACTTCAGGATATTGAAGATGAGTTCAGAGGGAGACCTCTATCTCCTGAGGAGTTAAAGTCTACACAATCTTTGACTTCTTGGAAGTTACAAAGTAGAGACAGACGATGCAGTAATCCTGTTGTGTAAATAAATGGTACGTGATACTCTATGTGATATTTGAACGAAATTGTTAAATAGTATATGACAAGAACAGTATTTTTTTTAGATTAGAATTTCACTTGGCACTGGCAATAAAAAGCTGAAAGTGTGAACCAAGTGTAAAAATGATGATTGACTTGTAAATAGCGTTTGACAAGGTAGTTATAACTAATTTATATTAAAAACACATGATATTATAGATAAGTGAATTACATAATAAATATTGTTTGAGAAATAATCAAAGAGAGGTTTTATTTTAATATCGCTAAGCAAAATAGATTTTATGGTTTTTTTACTTACTTACTTTTTTACTTTGGTTTCGCAAGGTTCAATAATCAGACCCTTAATTTTTTTCTTAGTGATACAATTGAAAATAATAACAATTTATTTATTTATAACTTTCATCTAACCAGTAAATACTGCCATTCAAAGTTGCCGTGAGCTAAATCATTGAAACAAAAATATAATAAAAACAGGAAAAGTTAGGCGACTCAGTTTTCGATCTGATTCTTGACGTATTGTGGTGTTTAATTAAGCTAACTACAATATAAATTAACCTAAATATTAATAAACGGTTATCAACGTTACAGCTAACTTTTCCAAAACTAAAACAGCTTGGTATTTCGTCAGGACATCGGAGTTGCTATACGGAATGGAAACCCCCCCAGTTTAGAAATTCGGTGGGTCTAAAATCATGTCCTAAATTCGTGGTAATTAGTTTTCGCATCGATGTTTTCTAACATAATGTATTTATTCTGTTTTCTTTACTAGAAATTGTATCTTTCTGTTACATTTTATCGGCCAAGTCTTTTTCTGCACATGAGTACAACTAAATAAAATTATCAAGTCGAACATAGGATAAGCAAGCCAACGTCTAGACTCTATAAATTGTCTAAAAGGTTAGCTAAAACAATACTACTGAATATTTCGATAATAAAATAAAATGAAATAAAAATTATTTCACTTAAAACAACCATCGAAGTGAACGTTATTTGATTACGAAGTAAACAAAAAAGATAAATTAACTATTTCTTATTTTTAAATGTAACAACCTAACTGAATTTAGCTGTGTTGAAAGTAATAATACCCGTCATAGTGATTGTGTTTATAATAATTGGGGTTAAAGTATGAAATTGCCGTTTTGTAGTAATAGATACTCTGAATTGACATTAAACCTTCATGGTTTGAGATATTCGAGTGATTTTTTTTTGACATTAATGAGATTTTTCTTTTAAAAAATGTGCAACATTCGATTTTCGAATTTCAATTGGTTTTTTTATTCAGCTTAGACGGAAAAGATGAATACTTCGAAAATCTGAGAAATTTTTGAATACGAGTTCTTACACCGAACTAACGCGGCAGAAACGGCTCGCAATATCATTGCTGCGTTTGGAGAGGATACTGCTAATGAACGCACCGTGCGTTTTTGGTTTAAACGCTTTCGTAATGGAAAGTTCGACTTGAAGAGCGAACCACGTGGAAGACCGCCGGGCACACAGGTGAATATCGCTGAATTGAAGGAGATGGTGGAAGCCGATCCGAGTCAAACTACCCAGGAATTAGCTGCATGGTTTAACGTTACCTTACCTACAATATTGACTCATTTGCATCAAATCAATAAGATAAATAAATATGAAAACTGGGTGCCTCATGGTTTGACTGATCTGCAGAAAGAAACGCTTGTTGAAACTTAAGCTGCCTTGTTGAATCGGTACAGAAATGAAGGAATATTGGATCGAATTGTGACATGCGACGAAAAGTGGATTCTTTACGATAACCGTTAGTGAAAAATGCAATGATTGACCTCAGGTCAAACGCCGCAACAGTGCCCTAAAGCAAAGCTTACCAAGAAAAGGGTAATGGTAACTGTTTGGTGGTCTCTTCATGGTGTTATTCACTATAGCTTTATCAGGTCTGGTCAAGCAATATCAGCAGATGTTTACTCTGCCAAACTTCGAACAATGATGGCGAAACTGGCAGTGAAACAACCCCGACTTGTGAATCGATCTTCTCCATTATTGCTCCATGATAAGGCAAGACCTCGCACTGCACGTGAAACCCGTTCTGACTCTATAAGAACTGCAGTTAGAAACCATACGTCATCCTCCGAGTCCGTACTCGCCAAACCTTGCTCCTACTGACTAATTTTTTTCGTGATTTAGACTATTTTCTACGTGGTAAAAACTTTTCTTCCCAGGAGGCGGTACAAAATGCTTTCACACAATTTGTCGAATCTAGATCCCCAGAGTTCTATCGCAAAGGCATAAATGAACTTCCGATTAGATGAGAGCAATGTATAGATAATGAGGGTAAATATTTTGATTAAATAAATATGTTACATCTTGGAAAAAAAAACGAGTTTTAATTTTGCAGTATAAATCGGCAATTTTATACTTTAATCCCTAATATCTGCAATGGTGAGTATTTCCTCGGTGCTGATGTGTTGGAGAACCTCCTGATCGTGTACCCTTGGCAGAATGAAGCTTTCCGCATTTATGGGAACCAGACACGGCAGTAGTCAGTAAGTTAAATTGTATTATATAGGTTGATTGGTTAAACTTGAGAAACATTTTAAAGGAATGAAGTATCTACTCATACATATTCATGTTCAACTTTTCCTATAGGACTAACTATGAAATATGATAAAATGAATCAGCTTGTCTACATGTCTTCGAGTTAAGGGACCAATGATGTATGGAGCAGCTGATATATTTTTTTTCGAGTTCGTGGTCTGTCCCATGGTAAACTTTAATTTATGTAAAGTTCATTTTAATGAATAATACTCGCCTAAAGTACTGCCCACGTTTAACAAAACAGCCAGTATAATAATGTTACATTCTAGTATCTTCCAAAACTGACAAGCTGTGGTGCCTCAGTAGTAAAGTAAAGGTAGGTTGTGGGTTTGGATCCAGGCAGGCTGGCAGGCGCATTACCGAATAAAAAAAACAAGATGGCTACCATTCGCGGGGTGTTGGGTTAGGAGTATTTATAAACGTGTATTTGTCGATAGAAATGACTATATAATATTATGCACTTAAAGTATCGGTATCCGTTAACCAAATACTCTGTAGACTGATAATGCAGGTATGAGAAACAGGGTGTAAATTTCTTCATCCCCTCAATGAAAAGCGTGGAACCCCCGACCGGACGGGTGTTGCGTCTGGTGGGCCCGACGGTTTTAGTACCTAAGGTTGTTGTTTAAAGGGTACCCACCCTTTAACAAAGGGACACACCGACGCACGGTCAAACAAAAGGCAATGCATCAAAACCTAGAAAAATCACGAGTTGAGATGACGGGAGTCAACATAGCGGGAATGATCCAAACAAACATCATTGTGAAACAAAAATCATTTTCATTGATGAAAAAATTACATCCAAATTTTTCTCGAAGTTTTTCGTCGGTAGTTTTATAAAAAAGACAGCGGTGCGTACATTTTGACGATTTTGATTTTTTGATTTTGATGTAAGATAGAAAAAAACTGCATCTTTTTAAAAAAAAGAGGTGACAGACACAATTACAATACTAGAAATAGGGACCAACTCATCTTTCATGGGGTACTGTTTGAGATGCTATAATAAAATTCCACAAAGTATTCTTGAACTTAATGAGACGAAATTTAAAACATGCATTAAACGCACACTGTGTGCCCTGGCTGGTGGGAGTATGTCATGCTCACTCAAATGTCTCGCTGATGGTGACGTGTGTGTCGGGTCATTTAGTTCCCTTCAAAATGGTTGAGTTGATTGATGGCTGATCAAATCAAATCAAATCAAATCAAATCAAATCAATCTTTATTTGTGAACATAAGTACAAAAAGGTGTTATTTATACATTTTAGCTGATCTGTATGTTCGGCCAATAATCGGCATACAAATATAATATTATAAGCAGGTTAATTTTTTATCATAATTATTAAACTCTAGGATAAAGGAAATGAAGCAATTGAAAATGTCATGAGCCGCATAAAATAAAGTAATTGAATTATATTATTAATTATTTAGAATGTCAAAGAAAATTAAATTTAGTCACAATTTGTCATTTAAAAAGTCTTCAATTGAGTAATACGTCTTTTCAACAAGAAACAGGAACAACTTTTTTTTAAAATGGCTGACATTTTCCTCACTTCTGATACACTTTGGCAATTTATTGTATAATTTTGGAGCCATTACGAAAATACTGTTCTTGTATAAAGCAGTTTTAGATCCAACAGTTTGTAGCCGGTCCGCTCGACGCTGACTACCTACTCGGTCAAATTTATACATATTATTTTTGACGAATATAGAAGTCTGGTATATGTACAATGAGGGCACTGTTAAAATTTTCATACTTTTAAAATATTGTTTACAGCTGTCAGTAGTTTGCAGGTTACAGATCGCTCTAATACACCTTTTCTGACACTTAAACACCATATCTTTACCAGAGGCGTTTCCCCAAAACATAATGCCATATCTTAATGTCGAGGCTACTAGACCATGATATGCAGTTAGTACAGTGTTTCGATTGGCCGTTTTACTTAGCATACGCAGCGCATGAGAAAATTGGTTTACTTTACTACATACTTTGTCAATCTGGGTATTCCATTTTAATGTGCTTTCAATATTTAATCCCAGAAATTTTGTCACATTCGTCTCATTAATCCTTGTATCATTATATCTTATATCTAAATTTAAATTCTGATTTACTGTTTGTTGAAATTTCATTATTACTGTCTTGTCAAAATTTATTACCAAATTATTATTCTCTAGCCAATTTATAACTGATTTTATATTAGAGTTGATGTCTGATTCTAATGTATCTAATTGGTCACTGTTGAAAAGTAGAGTGCTGTCATCTGCAAACATTGTCATGGGATAGGTCGTTGCTTTTGGGAAGTCATTTATATATATAATAAATAGGAGAGGTCCAAGTATGCTACCTTGTGGAACTCCATACATCACTGATCCATGCATCATGTTCGTGAACGGGCGCTGTCAGTTGTGACTGGTCATCTCTTAGTTGCAAGTCTTGCTACATCGTTCTCACATAATGTACCATCTCAACAAGAATGATGTATCCAAGATTTTTGTAAAAACATTATGATTTAAAAGAGTGTCCATGGAGTTTCTTGCCCATTCTTCTCCATAGAGATCTACGCTTTGGAATGGGCAACTACAGTACTTTCACAGTTATTATGTCTTGTGACTGGGACTGTAGCTTCATTTTTTATTGCTGTCTTTGTTTCGACAATTCAAAAGTGCCTGTAATTGGCCTACATTAATTAATAAATGCTTTGATTTTGATTTTTTGATTTTTGACCATGTTTGTTCTCTTATTACGCAATGCAGGATTTTCGTTTTTGCGTCATAGACTATGTCGCGATCTTTTCACAATTTGATTATGGTCGCTACAGAGTAAAGAAGAAAGACCCGTATTATTCAGCGTATCGTTGTATTGTCATTTATTTCTCGAGTCATGAGGGAAGCCATAAAAAGTAATTAATTGTAATGGGAGTGCAAATTATTTTTAGTAACCCCCGATTTCCGGTGAACCGAAGTAATAGATTTCCGGAACTGATAACCTAGTTACATTGCAACTGCTAATTTTAACACTTTGTTGCAGTTAAAGTTAAATAAAATTATCGTGAGAAAGGTGTTAACTAAATTACTGACGTTTATAACATATTAAATTCAATAGAAACCAAACTAAACTGATGGAAAACTTTAAATTCTATTTAGTTTTCAAAATAATCGTGTTTTTGTAAAAATAGGATTAATAATATTTTGTTGTTTGTTAACTCCTTACGTTTTTTTTTTTGTTATTCTAATTCTGGCAGATTTTTTGTAGTTTAACTCGATTTTATGCTCAACCTATAACTTGTAATTATAAAATAATAAATAAAGTTGTGTGTGTTGTGTGGTGTAAACCTATAATTTGGTTTTAAATGAATAGATATTGTAAAAGACTGTGTTACGATTTTGGTGTACAATAAAGTATATTATATTTTGCTATTTTGTTATTAATAAACTTATGTCAAAATCAGGCACATATTAATTATGAAAATTAGGCTGGCAATCAGCACGTTCTTATAGTCAGAAATTACATAAGACAGACCCACAAAACGCCCGCCATTCGCCACGTCTTGTGCTCTGAAAAATACCATGTGGCAAATATAAACTGGCTACTTTTGACACACATAACCCACCAGGTTAAAAGTATCCAGTGTCCACTCTCATAGAAATAAAGAGTTTGTTAGGGCGCCCTCAAAAAAAAATAATCCAAGGGGACGCGGACGCTAGAACTTACCGGGCGTCGACACGGGCACACCGCAAATCGATATAAAAAACTTCACACTTTAAAAGAAAGTTTTTTAAAAATTCGTCTAGTGATTAATTTGGGGGATGAAAGTTTGTTAACTTACATAAACTCACGCCTTTTCTTAAGGAGATAGGCAGAAACTACAGAACGCCACCTGCTACGATCCTTACGTACTCCTTTCGCCTCATCCACGTTCATACGTCTGGCCATACACGCTCGCCGCTTGCGAATACTATGCACCTGAATTTTCTCAAGAACCTCACCAATAAGTGTTTATCCTTCTAGCGCGTCCCAACCCGTTCGCTTTTTTTTTGCACATGGAAAATCCCATCGTGCAGACGTCATATTCTCAGTATAAATTGCATCTCAGATACTATCACATCAGGAAGATTATGCAAGAAGTATCGAATCATACAAACAACAATAAGTTTATTTAAATTAAATATGAACAGTGTACAACATTCCTGCGACTTGTGATGTAAGATGGCGGATGTAATTAAAATAAAACGAACTTTATGACTTCAATTTATAAGGCGATGTGTTCCCTTTACATGCAGTTGTGGTGTCACACTGTACGTGCAAGGAACTCGTGTTTTATAAAAGTAAGTTTAAAGTGCAGTTTTCTGTTTAAAGTGGAAACGCCAGGGTACCCCGCGAAATTTGCCGGTTGGTATTAGGGTGCATGTTGACCCTGGCGCTTCTACCTTAATAGTTAGATTTTTTGGTCACGCCACTAAAACTTGAGGCTCTATTTTTGGTCAGGGTTGACTTGGCCCACGAGGGGTTTATATCGAGCAGTGATTGTTAACTGATTGTTCTGGGTTTGAGCCCTTTCAGGTATAGTTTGTCTCAGTGATTATGACGTAGTATTAGTCTTTAGTCATCAAGCTTAATATCGTTGTGATAGAAGTTTTGATCAAATAGATGCTGGCAAATAGTAGAGCCAACAGTCACGACCTCTTTGTGCACCTTGGACGTCATGGTTAACTATTATAATTACGTGTGCTGCTTATTACCACCTCTGTTATCCAAATATTTGTATTTGGTATACCGACTACTTCTTGATTCACAAGTAGTAGTTGGTTCGCTTCACCACCTTTTCGTAATTTTTCACCCTTGTCATCACCATTGGCTGCCTTGTTCCACCCATTACCTACAAGCAAACACCTCCTCACTTTTGAGCCAGGTTCCCTGGTACTTACCCGCGATCTTCTGAATGCCATTGCCATCCACCCATCCGACTGTTGGTTTACCTAATTTCTTAGGTACCATTCCTTTCGTCTCTCAGCAACCATTCAGTAAGATCGGCTAACTATAAAGTTATATAGAATTTTCTTTCACACACGACTTGTATCTTATAACGATTCCTCGAAGATACCACAGGACTAAACTAAACATTTATTCAACAGCTACCCCCTACAATCCACAAAATCCAAAATGACCCAAGTCAGTCGCAACGTCTCCAGAGCCCTCACGATGGTGGTACTGATGATGTGCTGGTTCAGCGCCATGGCCTTCAGGAACAGCTCCCGGATCCCCAGCAGAAGACCCAGGATCAACTACTCAGTAGACTTCGATTGATTCGGCTTGATTCATTAAAATGATTTTGTAACTGACTAGTGAAGTTTTTTTGTACAAAAGTCAATCCAACTTGGATCTTGTAGGTGCTGAATATTTGGGCGATGATACGGCTTTCTAAAGCTAGTCTTCAAAGTTATGACTATTGAGTTGGTCTAGTGGTTGAAAGCGCTACTACTGATCATGAGAGCTTGGGTTCGATTACCAGGTCTGGCAAAGTATTATTGGGATTTTTCATCAAGAATTTCTCAGCAGTAGCCATGAAGTCTGGATTTGTACTCATTTGCCGCCAATACGTTCGCCTCCCTATTACATGGGACTTAAACTTAACTGGCGAAATGTGGGTGCACTAGGATACACCCACATTTCTGGTCATAGGGTCTGCTCAACCCTTGGAGGAAATTATACTCAGAATGTAATGTTATTGTATGTTAGAGTAAGAACTATGGTTTATATTCTAATTGATAGTTTTCAAAAACATACTTAAACCTAAATTAGCATAATTCATTCATGGCATGAAAAACAACACTTATTATATTCTTCTATATTTATTATTTACAACATCTATTTACAATAATGCTTTCTCAGTATCACTATTCAGTATCTTTCACCGGTTTTAATACTAAAACCATAAACCTAAAATGGAATAGGACTGCTACATCTTCTCTCTGACATTCTCCTCTTATACGCCATGATGGGGTCAACTTGCAAAGACTTCCTGACTTCCATCTCCTCAGGAGCCAATGGTAGACCATTGGCTCCTGAGGAGATGTAGACCTCTGAACTCATCTTCAATCTGCTGCAAGGTCCTGCCTTTAGTTTCTGGTAGCAGGGACCAGATGACGACCATGCAGTAAGTGACGATACCTCCATATACCATATAGGCTCCATGCATGCCTACACTATCGACTAATCCAGTGAAAGTCTTCAGAACTATGAAGAATGTGGCTGAAAATGATGCTAAGCTAATGGTTCCACCGATACTTCGATACTCCAAAGGAAATACTTCTCCTCCAATCACGTTTGGCAAAGGTAACATGCCTGTGGCTACTGCGAAGAATTTCAGATTGATCAGTAATATTGGTATCCATAAAGCGTCGTATGGTAAGGTTCCTTGTTGCTTGAAGTATACATAAGCAGCCAAAGCGAACTGGATGAAGATCGCGAGGCCTCCAGTCGCAAACATCATCGTCCGTCTCTTGAATTTGTTGATCGCAAACACTGCTAAAGCATTTGAGATGAATCTTTGGGCACCCAAAAAGATCATCCAGAAATGAGCATTTACTTGGGGTCCCATCACTATGCCTATGATCAAAGTTGAATAAGCAGACATGGTAGTGCCTCCAGCAAAGTTCACTAACACATGGGCATGCATCATAATGATTATAGGCTTGTAAAACTCTTTCTTCTTTATTGTTGAAATCATATTTAGGATGCGAATTTTCTTTCTGCCGAAACTCGCTGAGATCATCGCCTTTTCGAAGAGTAGTCGACTTTCAATCATTTCTTCTAACTCTTCTTCTTCATCATATCCTCGGAGCCAGCGGAACACCCTGCGACATTCCTCATGTCTTCCTTTCGTGACCAGCCAGCTTGGAGATTCCGGGGAGTATATAGTCATGATGAGGCTTATGAAAGGGAAGAATGCGCAGACCAGAGCCGTCTGCTGCCAACTCAGGAGCGATCCAATGAGGTGAACGAAGAAAATGCCAAAGGATTGTGATAACGAGACGGTGGTGAGTAAAGCTCCTCGGTTCTTGGGACTCGCGTATTCTCCTATGAGGACTGATCGTAGAGGTGATAGCATGCCGATTGATAGACCTTGGAGTATCCGACCAGCGAAGAGGACCTGAAATAGAAAAAATAGCATCAATAAGATAAATATTTAGTTCGCTTGATACACTGTCTTTCAGACACCACGCTCTATGGAAACGGCTTTTTTTGACTATCGGATTCATCATCAGGCATATTTCGCTCGTTTGCGACAAGGATGACATAACTCAAAATTTAGATTTTTCGATGTTGTTTGTAGTTGAATATAAAATTAAGGAAAGCAAGTATTAAATTAAGTAACGAAATACGTAAAATAAACCTTTAATCTTTTGATAAAAAGTTTCTCTATGCAAAAAAAATATTGGCAATATACTGAAAATATTTTTAGAACTTACAAAAAAGCTGTCCTGTATTTCTTATTTTTGAGTTATGTCATCCTTGTCGCAAACGAGCGATTTCATGCTAACAGTTCGCTCCTTCGACTAATGATTATTAATATTGCAATTTATCTTCTAAGTAACAATATACATGGCTGCATAGTTGGTCTAGTGGTTGCACTGCATGAGGGCATGGGTTCGATCTCCAGGTCGGGCAAAGTGGTATCGGTTTTTCCATCAGGAATTTCTCGGTAGCAGCCAAGCAATCTGGCTTTGTACCCGTTTGATGGCAATAGGCTCGTTTCCTATTACATGGGACTTACGCATTACTGGCGAAATGTGTCAAGCAGGGTCTATTCCTCCTACAAAATCATAAACGAACTGTGTGAACTCTAGTCCTACCTCAAAGTTCGTAGCCATGGTGACGATGAACCATCCCACTAGATTGGGCACTGTCGCGGTGAAGTGTGTCATCCTTCTGCCGTACCTCTCCATGATAGGAGGCGAGATGAAGCTTCCGACCAGCTGCGTGATACCCAGGATTGATGCTGTGAAATAAAGAGGAGCAGGGTGTTATTTACGAATAAAAAAGTTGACTACTCTAAGTATTTGTCTTCGACTGGAGCAAACTTAACTGCAACATATAACGGCGTTTAGACCGCGATGTCAATAGGATTATGAAAAAAGGAAGAATTTATCGTATCAGGCCAAATCGGGAACTTTTCGTCGACAGGTTTCATACAACAGACACTTACAACAACAACAGTTATTTAACAACAATTACTTACGGCCGCCTGTTATAATCGTCGTAGCATCCAAACACAATAAAACAGCTTGGCGACAGTAATTATTTGTTTCTCACATGTTTTACTACTTAAAGCACAGGGTTAAAGTCTAGGTAGGTAGACAAAAAACTTCCTAAGTAAGTTTTTGTCCAGGCACACTGTTTCGCGTGGAGCTTTACCAGTGTTACTCTAAATCCTTCCAAAAATGGAGCTAAATCTCTTACCAAACGTATTCAGCTAGCTAATTCTAAATACTGACCAATCCATGACGCAGACACAGGGTCTAGTTTAAACTCGGAGTCCACCAGATGCAGCTGCGGCAGCAAGATGGCGGGGTAGCCGATCACGCAGCCGTGCCCGATGATGTTGCTGCCGACTGCTGCCGACACGAAGCACTGGAAGCAACAGTAAAGAAGGTATAAGAGAAAATATGGTTATACAAAGTCACGCAGCCCCTGGCTAGAGTCCTTACACTCAAAGCACCCACATGATGTTCCGCTTGTATCCCTCAAAGGGTAGACCTAGATGTAAAGACCACCGTATATCGCCAACCATGTTAATGTCCTGTTAGCGGGAAGGCCATCAGATCGGCTGTTAATAATTGTAGATCTTTACAGTGACCACTAGTCTTATCGGGTCGTCAACAACTATCAGGCCATGAGACGCATATCTGAACTAGAACTAGAACTATGCAAGGCCCATAACTCAATAATACACTTAGAATCTCTTAAAGCCCCTGATGAGTCTGAGAACACCTGCGATCTTTATGATGAGTTGGTCGGTAGCCAGTCAGGACCTGTATGTGTTGAGCCAATTGTAACCATAGACTTTACTAATGAAACTACCACTAAATATAATTTACTCACCAGTCATAATAAGATTAAAAAATACATTAAAATTAATAAACGAATTAGATATATAAAAAAATCCTTAACACGCCTAAAAGTAAAAAACTTAGGCAAAGGAATCTAAATTTAATTCAAGATTTAAAGAAGTGTTATAGTGAATTACAATTATGTAGGACAACGCATGATACTGACACTCAGAACCTTCAGGATGAACTGTTTGTTAGCGAATATGCTCTAAAAGATATATATATTTAGTAAATATGAGGCATCTCAACAAGACCTGAGCAAGCGCATGCAGGAGGCCAATGAACTGGTAGACCTGGTCACGTACAATGCGGAGAGATATGAGTCCCTGACAAATAATCTCTCTTGTAGCTGTGCCTGCTCACAGACACCACAGCCTCAGCATGATTCACCCACACCCTCAGTGGCTCAGCCAGTAGGTAGTTGTATTATTAATGATGAACGATGAATAATTTAATAAATACTACATACTTATTTTCTGATAAGATCGGTCAAGGTTTTGGTACCTTATTTAATCAATGTTCAAAACACTATGTAATAAATAATTGTTTGCCCGGTGCCAGTGTTAGCCAATTAATTAGTAATATTAAATTGACTGAAATAAATCCCAATTCTACTGTTATATTATTATATGGGGATAGTTTAAATGTAAGAAAAAAGGACATAGTTGAATGTGTCCATTTATTGTAAATTCATTTTCTGTGCCTTGCCTTATTCTCAATATTTGTCTGTTGAGCAAAATAGGTACATTTACGATTTAAACCTGTTAATTTATAATAGGACATGTCGTCCTAGCGACCCTATTTTATATTTTGACTGTAATCAATTTATCTCTGATGATTACAGACTCACTAACCACACCATGTTTTTACCACCTAGTTGTAAGCGGCATATTGCTAATCTTTTAGCATACAATATACACACACAGACAGCGACACTATTACCTGTGTTGTACCAACGATTACTGTTAGTAATTATACTAACTCCACTATTGTTACGAACACTGCTATTGATACACCTTGTAGTTTAAACTATTAGGTGCGACAATGTGTAGGCTGCATATGTTGAATGTTGTGCATCAAGATATGCAAGGGTTGTCCGGCAAAGATTTAGTGTTAAGTTTGTTTATGGAGAAGTATGATGTTCAGGTGTATGTCTAACTGAACATTGGTTGAAAGAACATGAAGTAGTGTTTATCAATGATGATTTTTATACCGTACAGAGTGCATTTGTGAGTAAAAATGCTATTCGCGGTGGAGTTTAATTTAAACAGTCTTCTCCACTATGATCAATATGGCTTTGCAAAAGGTCGTTCTACTACGGATGCGGGTGTGGCTTTGCTGAAACACACACATACACAACACACACACATACACACACACACACACAACACACATATTTAACCAATGGGAAAACGCGCAAAATGCAATCGGCGTTTTCTGCGACCTCTCCAAAGTTTTTGATTGCGTTAACCACGATACGCTTCTACGGAAACTACGTCATTACGGTGTTCAAAATGAAGCCCTAAATGTAATAGATTCGTTTTTACAAAATAGATTCCAATGTGTAGATGTTAATGGCGCGAAATCTTCCTGGCTACCTGTTCAGCTGGGTGTACCTCAAGGCTCAATTCTGGGTCCGTTTTTATTTTTGGTTTATATTAACGACCTACCATATTATTTAAAGGATATTTGTGACGTTGTACTATTTGCAGATGATACTTCTCTTATCTTTAAAGTCGATAGGAATAGACACGATTTTGGTGACGTAAACAGCACGCTATCAATGGTCACGGATTGGTTCACAACAAATAACCTTGTTCTTAATGCCAAGAAAACTAAATGTATTAAGTTCGCCTTACCCAATGTTAGCAATCTATCTCCCAACATTGTGCTCGGCAATGAGGAGCTTGATACTGTCGACTCAGCTGTGTTTCTGGGTATTGCGGTAGATTAAAAATTACAATGGGGTCCACACATATCAGGCCTAGCGGGAAGGCTTAGGTCGGCTGCATACGCCGTCAGAAAAGTTAGACAATTCACTGACGTTCATACGGCACGGTTAGTCTATTTTAGTTATTTTCACAGCCTTATGTCATCCTACGGTATTCTGCTGTGGAGCAAAGCGGCAGATATCCAAAATATATTTGTTCTTCAGAAACGAGCGGTTCGTGCAATTTACCAGCTGGGTACCGGAGTTTTCCTGAGAGATTTTTTTAAAGAGATTGGTAATCTCACGGTGGCTTCACAATTCATCTCGGCCAACATTTTATATAATTAGGCAAAATATCCATCTGTACAATAAAAACAGTGATATTCACAACTTTAGCACTAAAAATAAGCATAAACTACGTGCTCACTTTCACCGGCTATTCATTCATAGGGCTTGGTATAACCTTTTATAACAAGCTACCGCCTTCTTTTCTAGACTTGCCATTTAATGCATTTAAAGCTAAAGTAAAATCTAACCTTTGTCTAAAGGCCTACCATTCCATTAACGACTATTTAAACTATAAGAATAGTTGGGCGCTGTGTTGAACTCAAGACAATGTTTATGTTCTTTCTCCAAAATTAGCTTAATGATAATAAGTTATCTAGCTTCATTTTTTTTTCGTCTGTATGTGTAAATGAATTTTTGTTTGTTTTTATTTAATGACCTGATCTACTCATTACAATGTTTTTGATGAGTTGTATTGCAATATGTGGTTAACTAGCGACCTCGACTATTGATTTTAATTAATTTTTTGGCCTCTTAAACCGGCAGCAAGTTCGTCATGCTCCCTTAGATGTCATTGCTTGCGGTAGCGTCGGGGGTCGGGTTATCTCCTTCCCTCAAATATGGCGAAGGGGGTGATGGCTGGTCTTTGCGTTATGCTCTTGAACGGGTGCTGCTTGTGGTGACTGGTCTTCTTGTTGACCAGGTTTTTGTTACTGTTATTAGTAATTCGTTTTTTCTTTTTGTTTCTTGCACTATGGTCCTAGTTTATCATTTGTGACTTCAAGTTACCGCTATATGTATAACCCTACACCTTGCACGTGTAAGCGGGCACGTCCTTCATGCCTGGTGGCTTTATTTATGCTTGAATATATATAGTATATAGAGTATATATATAATATATGTTAATGTTTTATTTTATTATTGGTGTGTGCTAGCATGACATGTCACAATTATTGAATGCAATTGATACTTTGTTTATATATTTTTCACGCTATTGTATAGAATCTGGTTCTTCTAACCCAATAGACAGATGTGTTGCTGGAGAGTTTGTTCCGCCACTTCTTCTTCCCAACTAAAACACTATTAAGTGGCGAAGGGCGGGCGTTTTGGGGGACTGTCTATTGTAAACTCGACGTTCGAAAAGTGCTGATTATCAGCCTAATTTGAATAAATGACTTTTGATTTTTTGTGTTTATCAATATGAAGGTGGAAGGGACACCGCCTCTCAAACGGTTAACACGTGTTCAGTACATCATTACGAACCCCGCACATGGAAATTTTTCAACAGTACCTAATTAAAATAAAATCAGTAACTGTGTTTCGTTCGTAAATATATAGCTGGATGCAGTTAGTCTGTAATGGAAACCGGCCCCAACAAAGTTGGGAGAAGGCTAGGTGGATGGATGGTGGACTTTCACCTTCGTAAATCTGTGATTATATACATAAATAAACTTTTTGTTAGATTTAAATACTCACTTGTTTCCAGAACGGCGAAAACTGGTGTTTCTTTTTTGAGGACATCACTGATATATTTTCCTACGCTTTTCACTACATCTAATTATTTGTTTTAATTTCTTGTCAATTTATTTGCATCGGTAAACTGTCTTAAAATTCACATCCATTTAATACGAAGAACTTCGAAATAAAACCATAAATTTTTATTTGAATAATAAAACAATATATGTATATGGATGGGTTATCCTTGTCATAAATTAATGTTTTAACTCTAGACTGCGCTTATCAATAAATAAAATTGTATGATTTTACAATGAAAACTTATCGTTTGAAATTTGACTTACTCAAAAAAATCTTGTAGGTGCTCTTCCGAGAACCATAGTAGTTCTGCAAACGATTTACGGTAGGTTTACGGATGTGGCTGCTTTGGGAAGAGCACGTTCATATATTTAAAAAAACAACTCTTGTTTTTTTTTTAAATTATTCTCGAATTAATCTAAATCTTGTCTTAATTTGATCAATGATGACCAATAGGTCTATCTGTTCATACACTAAATCTCTTAAAGGGTCACTGTACTCATCATTATGAACAACTTTTACTATGGGACCAACCCTGAATTTTGGCGATTTTGGTGTTGGCACCATAGTAAAAGTTGATCATAATGATGAGTACAATGTCCCCTTAAGAGATTTCGTGTATGATTAGATAAACCTTATACGGGTTGGAAGGGACACCGACGCAAAAACGAAAACTACATACTCAGTATATCAATCTGAACCCCCCACACGAAAATTTTCGCCGGTTATTAAAAAAAAATCTGCTGTTTCCTACAAAAGTGCTATACTTAATTAATTACACTCCTTATATACAAAAATAAACGACACAGATTATTAGTAGTTTAGTTTATTTAATCGTTATTTATTTTAATTGTAAAATATGTGATGCTTTATCTCGCAAATAAATGATTACATTAATAGATAAACAAAAACAATAAACCATTAATTTTGTTGTTTTTGATTTGCTATAGTTTTATGAATTATCGTTTGAAACCATTTCAGCTTTGTACCCGAAAAACCTGCATTGACAATGAAGTTGTTATCATTACTGTCTGTTTACTATCAACAGTTTATTGGCTAATTTATTAAATACCCAATATAATTCAAATGAAACTTTGTCTCGTGTTCGCTGACATTCGTCTCATCACTATCAGACACGTTTAATGTCTAAAAATGGCTAGGTTTTACTTGTCCAAAGGTCAAAGGCAAAGATTGGGGCTTATTCTGAATCTTATGCTAATCTTTTTGCTACCTAGGTTGGTATGGCCATGCGTATAAAGCGGCTTTATGTAGGAGTGGCAATAGCATCCTGAATATGATTGTTGCGAGGCCGGACTGCCCCATCCAAAGACACACACACGGTCAAGGTCGTCTTATGTATAGTTAAATGAAATAGATCATACAAATAGTTAACTACTAAAATAATTACGACAAGCACAAATTGTGCACAATGAGCAAAATTTTATAAAATAAATGGAATTAAAAAAAGTTTCAGATTTTATTTTTAATTTCAGAGCTAGGTCTCTAGTATTAAACGTTGTTAATTTTCATGAATTCTAGGTACATTCCCCTCTGGAAATTTGTTTAAAGGTAAGTAATAGAAATAGTTAGCTGCACTGACAGAAATTTACGTCTTCTAATGCTTAATAACGTAAAAAACTAGCTACAATCCGTATCACTTCATTTAAGTTAGTATCACTTCTTTCACAAATCACTTAGAATCACCTATCTAACCCAGTTTAAGTCACAGACTCACCGCCTGCTACATCACTTTAGTAACATTTTAAGGTTCTACGCCTATCCGACACGACAGTTCGTGACTTGGTCGTTATGAGAAGTAAATAAGTAGTAATAAGTGGCTAAACTTAACCTTCGATCCACACTTGTGTCCATACAAAGTCATATGATTGATCACGTGGGGTGACCTGCTGAATATCAGGTTAATTTTAAATAGATCCTTTCATTAACTGGGCCAGAATCATAAAAAATTTATCATATACCTATGTACGGTTTATCATCGTACACCTATATTCTTCTTAATAAACTTTGTAACGCAAAGGTGATTCAGACCATAAAACTGGACAACTTTTCCTAAGGAACACGGATCAAAAACACGGTCGGGCTGACGCAATTTGTATGAACAGTCTAAGTTACAGAATCAGGCGTAACTTTGCGAAATCCATGACAAATGATGTTATGCGAAATATTATGTGGTTTTAATTCCTCGAAAAAAATAAGTCAAATTATTTTTTTTATAAGTACTAACTGGGTTCTGGAGATCAGATAGGCAGTCGCTCCGTGTAAAATACTGGTATTCAACTGCATCCGGTTAGACAGGAAGCCGACCCCAACATATAGTTGGGAAAAGGCTGGGTAGATAATGTCCGGTACAACAATTCACGGACCGTGTCTGCGCACCGCTTTCAATCTAGGAAAATTAATGCAATAAACTTTGAAGAATCGTCAAAATAATTAATATTAAGAATGCTAGTGTATAAAGAAATGTTGTTACCCAACTAAGCTGAATCAAGCCGTGATAAAGGTAAAATTTAAGCTCTTTGCTCATTACGATACTCGTAAGATACGATACTTGAGTCGAATACCAGTTGAATAAATGTTCGCGACTCATGGTTCGCATATTGCGCTAATGAAAATAAAGTCATTTCATCATTTGCAGCACACATTTCTGATTAAAAGGACGTTTTCTTTTTCCAATTCCTTCCCAAGGCCTTTCAATGGTATGTTTTCTCATGTATCTAATGAGGCAATTTAAAGTTATCTAAACACGGATATTTTTATTTATTTAAACTTCATGTACAAGAGTGGTACGTAAGCAGACTTAATGCCACAAGGCATTCTCTACCAGTAAACTTTTGGGTCAAATGGGATAGCATTGTGATGGAGAATAAAAAAATTAAGAAAAAACAAATCCAGTTTGTTAACATAAATTGATATACATTAATAGGTTCATACTAATAAATAATAATACATATATAAACAGATAAAATAAACGAATACATATTATTACACATTACATGTTATTTTTATTTAATATATAATACAAGCTCCGCTGTCATTTTGACAAGATTCGTAGGAGACGCGACACGCGGGCGACTGCATGGCGGGTATCGCGAGACTAGTCGCGGACGCGTTGGATACTGGTAGCGAAGTGTGCGATTCTCCATATAAATATAATTATGTGAGATACTCCGCGGCGACTGGTCTCCGAGACTGCTGTAGGATATTAGTCGTCTGCGTGTATCGTAATGGGAGATGGGCTTTATCCACATCAAACCCGGCAGATAGTTTCACCCAGCTCAATAGATGGCGCTGTGCGGTAATCCTAAATAGCGTATTGGTTTCGTTACATGTGTCTGCTGGTACTAAACTAAGTCTGCTACAAGCATCCCTCTACATTCGGGGCGACCCACGCAGACACTGGGTGATGTTACACAATACAACACCACCCACACACACAACGGCTCTTCAGTCGTGACCTTGACCGGCTAGCTGTGGAAGCGGGGCGGACGGGAGCCGCACATCTACTGTTGGTGCGTCTTAGTCGGCCCCTCTGTCGCTGGTCGTCTCTTATTAGGCCTCCCCCGGATACCTGGGGGGTGCACTCGGCGGGGACAGACGTGTCGTGAAGAAAACAGCACTGTGCGACAGCACTGTGGCGCGCCTACAGAAACTCTCATAGCAACCACACACTCCGGCGCGCGTTGTGGTTTTTAGCGCTTCAGTAACCAACGTATGGTATCCTCATGAGGTTGCCGTTACTCTCATGCTGGAAACATTGCAAGAAGCTTTTCTCAGATACTTTTACAAACGTGTGTTCGGATATTAGGTGCCCATAATATGTATCCTACTACGTTTCTTTTAGCATGTTTCAATTTTAATTCCCTTAAAGTTAGGCGTGCTGTTGACCAAATGACAACAGCATGTAAAATTATACATGGGTTATACCGACGCCTCAGATTTGAATGCGGACTTACTTCTTATTTTTACGTTTAAATACTGTCCTAAATAAGCCAAAAGCTAGTGTGTTAACAGCTCATCAATTCAAGATCACATGACACTAACATTAGTAAAACAATACTTTGATTGAGCCGACCGGTCTAGATTCTGGAGCACACATGGTATAATGAAATTAGGTCAGTGGCTATTACTCGCTATGTTGTGAAACCTGAGATGGTTAATTGAAATACAAAGTGTGACTGGTTTGTTTTGCGAATGTATATTTGCTTTGTTATCCATAATGGGTCAGGGTTTATCCAGAGGCATCATTTTAATTTCGGCCGTTACTGCTGTGACTAAATAGTAACGTAGAGTAGAAACCGACCTAAATTTATTTGGGAAAAGCCGCGGCACATATGTATATATAATTTGGATAGCAATGGATGGTTAGCTAAGTGACGTCATTCTAAATCCAAAATGGCCGACTCCCAAAGATAGGGACTAGTTATTTTCATGCATTCCCATGATATGGGTATCAAATGATAGACTTTGCTGAGAAGTATAGGTACGATAAATAAAATTACATCACATATTAGTTTTTTTTTTTTAATAAACTGTAATATTATTTATTTATTTTTTAAGGTAATATAGTTTTCGCCGATGGAGTGACTAAAAGCCCTCTTGTAGAAATACGAAACTCTTTTAAAGGGAATGACACTTGTTTAGGCCCTGTCGATTTTCTAATAAAATTATGCAGTTATTTTGAGCATCAATATAAATATTCATGTTACTGCCAGAAACATAGGCCTATGTAATAACAAAAAGAGTAAATAATTATGCAAATACAAAATGGCTATTACCTCTAACATCAAAACGCGGGGAAAGTCAATGTGATTGCGCAAGAGTTGCGCTAGGAGGGAGAGGACTAGTGATGTGCTCAGTATCGATACTTTCTGTCAAGTGGTTTTGCTTAAACATGAAAACATTATTTTGTTTAGATCTTAGGTGATAAGATTTAAGTTTTTCAATATTTTAAATTCCTTCCTATTTAAAACATAGAATAGAATAGAATAGAATATACTTTATTGTACACCAAAATTGATACAGAACGGTTTTACAAAAATTGTTAATTTTATGGTTACAATGGCGGTCTTATCGCTGATAGCGATCTCTTCCAGACAACCTTTACAACAACAAATAATTGACAACAATAAATAATTTGGGTTGCTAGAACGTTGAACGTTGTTAATATTTTCACGTATATTATTTTATAATGAGAAGTTTGCTTTACTTAAAAATATAATAAATTCACGTGAATTTGTACCTATATCTAAAAATGACAATTTTTTTTTGTGTTTTGCTTATTAATTAGCGAAAAATACTTATGATTGAATCATTTATTTGTCTTTCACATATATCATCTGAAATATACCATTGTGTTTTTTTTTATGTTTTGTGCTTTTATTATTTATATGAGAAGAGGCCTTCACCCAGAACTAGGTTAGAAATAGGCTGATATTATCATTACAGTATTTCAGCGTGAGAAGTGTGAATATTAACTGCTTTAAAAATCCACAAACACTTGAGTTAAATGACTGCTGATGAAAGCTGAAATCAGCTTTGTTTATGGGAAAGCAATGATTCTGATATGCGTCATATCCCATAATCCATTTAAAATAAATATGTAGATTCTTTTAATTCACATAAAAAGATCCAAATAAGTACAAATTCTTATAGGTATATTGATTTATATTATTGATGCTATGACTACATGTTTACCTCTAAGATGTTTCGTACTCCAAACGTATAAATAGTTGTTACTTTTCTATTAAAATAGACACAATTTAAAATTATAAATCCTAGCTAATTAAACACATTATCTACCATGTCAAAAAAATAATCAAACGTTGATTTATAATAAAGTAGAATATCAAATATGGATTGTTATCATAACAGCTTCTTATGCCATTTTCTGTATGATTAGGTTGAACACCGATCCCAAACCGGCCGGAATCATAGGTGAATTTACGAATAAGTATTTATTTTTATCGATAAAACATTTTTAGCAGTATCTCACAACACTGACCTCACCTTTTCCCTCCAATATTAAAGTACGGTACCAAATAATAATATTACAGTTTTTGATGTAAAAGCACCTTATTGCGTTCCTAAGAACGAAAGTGAAATAAAAAACAATGTGGTTGGTGAAGTAGTTTTTGTGCATGTGAGCTGGGCTCAAAAGCTTTTCAAGTTTTCAGCTGAAAGTGTTGATTGGAACTGTGGTTGGTAAACGCACCCACGATACAAGAGGAATTCCTAGTGTGGGGCAAAATTTAAAAAACAAGTGTGTTATCAGTGCCAGTTTTAAATCGCTTGAAACGGAATATGTAAGTAACAGTGTTTATTAACCATTATCATTTTTAAGGACACGCACCTTACATTTTCTACCTAGGTAATCAACTGCTAACATAAGATTTGCTTTTTCTTTACCAGAAAACAAAAACTATTTTGCATAAATACACCGCCTAAAGCCCTTCTCCTATTACGGTACACGCAGGCGACTGTATTGTTTGTGTGTATCCTACGGGAGTCTCACAGACTAGTCGCTGCTGAATATCTCATACGGGGTGGAAGGGACACCAATGCAAAAACGGAAACCACATACTCCCCCACGTAGAAATTTCTCGTCGGTTATTCAAAAAAAAAACAGCTGTTCCATATAATAGGTCTTTACCTATGAAGTTGCCGTTTTACAATACTGGCCATTTGAAATGTAATGTATGTATGGCTGGCAATAAATTCTAAACTCAAATGAATTTTCTTTATCAAATATGGAATTCTATTTTCAAATTCAGTCATTTGTTTATTTATTAGTGTTTTGTTTTCACTACATTTGTATCTTTTTCATCAATATGGACACGATAAAAATACGAGTAATTATGGAATACGAGTTCCGTCGCGGTAGCAATGCCGCACAAACGGCTCCCAACATTAATTATGTGTACGGAGTAAACACTTCCGACATGGAAATTTTGATCTAAAAAATGAACCCCGTGGTCGCCCGAAAACTAAAGTCAACAACGACGAATTAAAGGCGATAGTGGAAGCTGACGATACTCAAGCTACGGCTGAGTTAGCAGCAGCTTTCAACGTTAGCATCAAAACAATATTGGTTCATTTGCGTCAAATCGGTAAGGTAAAAAAACTTGATAAATGGGTGCCACACGAACTAGACGATCGCCAGTGCGACGAACGCGTTGAGGTATGTCTTGCGTTGCTTCACAGACACAGAAACGAAGGGATTTTGAACCGCATTGTCACTTGCGATGAAAAATAGATTCTTTTTGATAATCGTAAGCGGTCATCATGTTGTTTAGACCCTGGTTCAGCACCTAGGCAATGCCCCAAACGAAAACTTAGGTACTCCTAAAAAAGTCAAGGTCACTGTTTGGTGGTCTAGTGGCGGTATAATTCATCACAACTTCTTACCAAATGGCAGTAGCATTACTGCGGATGTATACTGTGAGGAGCTGGACACAATGATGGAGAAGCTCGCAAATCTCCGGCCTGCCTTGGTTAATTGTTCGTCCCCGCTGCACCTATATGACAACGCTCGACCTTATACGGCACAACAGACGGTCTTTAAGCTACAAGAGCTAGGGTTGGAAGTTTTGCGTCATCCACCATACTCACCAGACCTTGCGCCGACAGACTTCTGCTTTTTCCAAAATTTTGACAACTTTTTGGCTGGGAAAAAATTCAATACCCGAGAGGCAGTACAAAATGCCTTTGAAGAGTTTGTTGGCTCCCGTACACCAGACTTCTTCAAGAAGGGCATTGAAAAATTACCACTGTGCTGGCAGAGATGCATCGTTAGCGTGGGTACATACACACATCAAAAGTATCTAGGGATCAACATATATTTTTGCAATAACTTTTCTCCTGATTGATATTAATTAAAATTTTCTTTAAGGATTCATCAAATAAAGTGTTTTCGTTTGTCACAGTAACGATAAACCAAGTCACCTTTGCATTAATAAAGAAATTTGCCATTTTCCTAATAAAGGGATTTTTGACATTTGAACCACTAACATTAAAGTTCGAAAAAAAGACTGAAATAACAGTTTTCTTTAAAATTTTATTGGGTAACTTAAACAATTAATAATCCGTGTTTCTACCGCGAACACTAACAACACAAGAACATCGGTTTGGCATACTCAAAATGAGTTCATCCAAATCACGCTGTGGAATGGCCGCCCATGTTCGTTGCAACAACAAAAAAAGGTCTTCTTGCGACTGGATACCCTCCATATTCGGCAGAGCTCTTCTCTGTAGCATATCCCATGCATGCTCAATCGGGTTCAAGTCTGGCGACTGAGCAGGCCAGGGCAGGACATTGATGTTAGCTGCGGCGAGAGTCTGTCTTACAACTCTTGCGGTGTGCGGTCGTGCATTATCATGCATTAACTGAAATAAGGGACCGATTTGCACTTGTAGAGGAACGATGACGTCTGATACAATCATCTCAGCATAAATTTGAGCGTTGAGGTTGCCTCTGATCCAAATCAACTCAGTTCTTCCGCCGATCCAAATACCCGCCCATACCATGATGGTTCCACCACTATAAGGATGGACTTCCTGGCAGGATTTTAATCGCTGTTGGCGTCCAGGGGTTCTCCAGTGTCGTATACGTCTTGTATCCGGTCTCATACCAAAACGAGACTCATCAGAAAAGCACACGAAACGCCATTGTTCTTCTGCCCAATTTCTGTGTTCAAGAGCCCATTGATATCGAATCCTACGATTGTGCATTGCTATAGGTGGTACCCGTAGCGGTCTTCGGGAATGAAGGTTCACTTCATGCAAGCGGTTTCTGACTGTTTGGTCGCTAATTAAGTTCCCTGAAGAGTGATGAAGCCTCACGGCTAACATCATGGCGGTTATTGTTGGAGCTCTTCGAGTTAAGATTTGAATGTATCGGTCTTGTCTCCGTGTGGTGCAGCGATACCGTCCTCCATGGCGCTCAGCCACGGTACCAGTGCTTCGGTAACGTGTCCAAAGTCGACTGATAACACTCTGACTTGTATTCAGAGCTAAAGCCACAGTACGTTGCCGGGAACCAGCTTCTATCATTCCCACGGCTCTGAGCATTTCTTCCCTGCTTAAATGACGTCGCCGCTCCATAATAACGTTGGTTTTAATCAGTAGTAGGGAAACAGTAGCACTAATAATGTCTTCAATGCGTTGTATGTTTTTATAGGGAAAATATTGACAGCTTATTTTCATCTTTTACTCGAATTTGATTGAGAGTTCCTGATTCAAATTATGAAATGCACCAAAAAGGATCCATATAAATTTATAAAATCATAAATTTATTACAAAGCCACATCTCAATCTCAAGAAATCCGCATAAAAATGCTTGATCCCTAGACACTTTTGATGTGTGTAGTTTGATTACGATTATTAGAAATGACTTGTCTCTCTGTATACTAAACGGCATTTTCGTATTGCACTTTTGTAGGAAACAGCTAATTTTGTTTTTTTTACCTAATTTTTGTTTTGCTGTTTTGTTTTTGTTTTTATCACAAAAGAAACGATGGATGGACTGTTTAATATATTAAGGATGATATGGCAAGAAAGGAGGTGTCTGATGAGATGACGAGTAATAGAGAAGTATGGAAGAAGAGGACATGCTGCGCCGACCCCACATAAATTGGGATGAGAGCAGGAGAATGACGATGATGAGTTGATGACAGAACATCAGAATTTTACGCGGGACCTAAGCACAGCATCAGCATCTAAAGATTCAATTTATTGTCTATTGGACGTCTATTACTGTAGTTATGCTCGTCTACAAAAATAAACAAAGATTAAAGTGATAAGCAAAGTTAATTACGAAGTTCAAAGTTATGTCAGTACAACCGATCTTGTTTTTCCTGGTTATATTTCAACTTAAATCAATAAGCTTAGTTCCGTGTCTCCAGACATTGAATTTGTCAATTATTGATATTATTGGTCAAGGATATGATTACGTAACTAGTGATGTTCCCATATCGATATACTTCCCGTGGGTAGGGTCACGGTAACGATACAGTATTGGAAGGTCAACCCTTATCCACTGCTTTAGCAATTAATATAACAAAATAAAGGTATACCTATTCGATTGAACTGTTTCATAATAAAGTCGATATTACTAGTATCTAGTAATTCGTTCCGTTGGGCAGCCAAGTCATAGGTCTCGAGTTCGAACCTAAGACATGCACCTCTGATTTTGCGGTACGAAGGAACCATACCGTGATGCCTGAGAGATATTTCTCGACGCCATGTAAAGCCAAGTCAGGGGCCCATGGGCGGCATAGAAACTCTGATACTGGGGTAGGCACTAACCACACGATAAAGAAGTAGTAATTTGATAGGTATGCAACTAATCGATAGTTCCCAACTTTATATTTCCTTTTTTAATGTTGTGTGTACTTGTGGCATGTGCCAATAAACGTTTTTTCTTTCTATCAACTTCAATTTTGAAATGTCACCGACGAACATAATTCTCTTTTAGGGGTATGAAGAACAGGGTGTAAAGTTCCTCAATATTCCATAGAAGAGGTATGGTCCTCCGACCAGTCGGGTGTTGTCTGGTGGGCTACTGCCCGACAGTTGTTGTTGGGTTTTTCTATAAAGTCTTAAGTCGCGGATAAACTTGTCTTGCTTGCGCGATGTAGGAATTGGATGTTAGTTCTTCATATTTGTCATAGATGGCGCTGTAGTACTTTTTGTTCTATGTTGTTGAAGTAATTATTGTAGTGCCGCTACACTCTAATGAATGAACTGCAAACCATGAAGCGTACATGACCTTTTACGCCTGTTCCCATTTACTAGAGGAAAACCAAACAAAACCCTAAGCGAAATATTATGTAAGTTTAATATTCCAAGAATTTACGAGTTTAAAACATACTGGGATAAAATATAAACCAAATATTTGAAGCCCCACTTTCAATATCTATTTCCGTACTGAGAATCTATTTTTATTCAGAACTGGTTCTATCCATGTAGCTAGAGTTTACACTAATATTATGAAGAGGTAAGTATGGATGTAAGTGGTAATGTTCGGATCTACTGATCCGTTTCCAAATATTCTTTCACCAATGATGGTAAGCTACATTATCCCGATATTATGTGGGATAATTTCCGACCATATCGCGAGTGATGCCGCATGCAAAAACTAGATATCGATTGAGACATTGTATTTTTAGCAGTCAGTTAATCCGAACATTTGATTTACCAAGTTGATCACACGTTACACAGTATTGGTGAAAGTAGATACAAGTAGTAAATACTATTGCTCAATGATCACTTAGCTGATAACCACCTCTTACCTAGGAAAGTAACGGCGAGGTATGAACACGTTCCCATCCACATCCTCATGCGATACATGAGGATGTACCTAAACTACTTACGTCAAGCGACACGCGCGCATGTCACTTGTTTCAGAGGACCAAAGTAACTCGGGTCGCTGTGATACGAGGCATGCTATAAGCACTTTCTTCAGTTTTCTCCGCAATGGCTGACATAACAGTCGCTTACTGCTTGGCCATGATCTCAGCGACTGCGGAGCGACGGTATTCCCGTGAAGAAAACAAGTAACGCGTTTTCTTGCTCTTGACGCAAGTCGAGTCACACGTAGCACCGCCTGACACCGCCTGAGATGTTGAACGGAGTGTAAAATAACTTACCGTCACTGTCCATGGTAACACGTGGTGATCAGCTTAATGACCATAGAGCAATAGGTAATCTCTACGTATGAAAAACAAAAGAGGGATGTTTAGAGTAACCTGGACGCGGCTTATGGAGCGACCGTATACCCGTGAAGGAAACAATTGACGCGCGCGCATGCCGCATCACCCAAGGTCGTGAGCGGGATCTTACCATGGAAAGTAACAGAGTGGTTAATACCCGGAATCGCGGCGCAAAATGTTAAGCCGAAGAATCTAGAAAACATGTTTTTTCTTCCATTCTCCCCTGTCAATCGTCACGGCATCATTTACTCCTTTCTCTTTCAATTCATTCCTCACACAATCCATCCATCTTATCTTTGGCCTTCCTCTCCCTCTCCATCCATCAACATTTATATCCGTTCCGGCAAGAGTGATAGGCACAGGACTGGAGAAACCGCCGGTATCGCAAAACAAGTATTCCGTTCTGGTTCTACTCAATTTCAGGCCAAAATTCTCCAGTCTTTGCCACCACACCTCCAATCTGCTCTGGACCTCTTGACCGCTCTTGGCAACCAGCACAATGTCATCGGCAAACAGCATACACCAGGAAACCTCTTCCTGGATGTCCGACGTGAGAGCGTCCATTATCACCAGGAAGAGGTAAGGGCTGAGAGCCGACCCTTGATGCAAGCCGACAGCTACATTGAATCTGCCGGTAGTGCCCGCTGTAGACCGTACTTGGGTACTGCATCGACTGTACATCGCACGAATCAACTGCACGTACCCGGTTGTATGCCTTTTTATGTGCACCTCTGTATTTCTCGCACAGCTGACGGATGGCGAATGGCTTCCGTCGTTCCTCGACCAGGCATAAAACCGAATTGGCTCTGTGAGATTTCGCTCTCTTCTCTCTGTCGCCTTTCAATAACTTTTTCCCAAACTTTCATACTATGTGACATTAGCTTTATCCCTCTATAATTGTTGCACTCCAGCACGTCACCTTTGTTTTTAAAAATGGGCACCAGCGAACTGTTACACCATTCGTCAGGTATGGCTTCTTGCAGCAACCGTTTATTGAAGAAAGTGAATTGAAGTTACTTTCCCACACTGGAGTGACAGAAAAGTAGCTCACGACTTGAAGTAGGATAAAAGCTACTTTACATACTGTATATTTGACTTAAAAGAAATTAAAAATATATAGTATAGCTCAGACGAAGTCGCGGTCAATAGTTACTTTTATATAAATTTTGAATCCGGCTGTGTCGAAACTACGAAATGACGACTGAAGTCATAGTCATAAAAAGTTGTATGTAGGTACTCAGTCGATAAACGTACAATTATAAACACTTAATAAAAAACATTGATTTATGCTTCAAGCAACTAAGTATCTAAGAGAAAAAAATGCATTTCTCACGGTTTCTTATTATTACATAACATAACATTGGATTACAAATTTACCACATGAAACAGATTATCTGAGTAATTATCGATAGCACTCATCAAGACGAGAAATACCGGTTTTAAAGAAATAACGCATTTGGACTTATTTTTAAAGCGTTCTAATATTGGCAGAGGAATTAGACTGGACACAAGAATTATTGTTCTTGTGCCTTATTAGCAGTGATCGGAATAGGTAGAGCTAATGTGCCTAAAGTACAAGGAACAGAAACGAAAAGTGGAGACTTCCTTACGGCAATTTTTTTTTTTGGAATATTTGTTCCGAATGTCGGAACATTACTTAAGTACAACTAAAATTAATAAAGTAAAACAACTATCGAATTCATTCACTGTTTCTGTTTAAAAAAAAAGTGCACGATTTTTATTGTTTAAAAATAAAGGTAATCTCCTTATCTTTGTTTGAACGCTGTAAGTAAGTGCGGAAACTAATTAAATTTTCATACCAGCTTCTTTACCTGAATTAATAACAATAGAAAACGTATCTACTGGCTTTTTGAGAACGTTCTCCTTGTAGTCGAAGTCGGTTAGAAAGGAAAAATAATAAATTCAATTAGTTTACTGTACTGATTAATAAATAACATTATTATTAAATGTACTTAACTGATTCCGAGACATTTCAGACTTTCAGAAAAAAATATTCGGAATTTTTTTTTTGTCGTAAGGAAGTTCCCACTTTTCGTTTCTGTTCCTTGAACTTTAGGTATTAATAAACCTAAAGTTCAAGGTTAGTTCAAGGTTAGGTTTAATGAGCCAACATTGTGTCCCACTGCTGCGACATACTAATGTGCAGCCATACTGTTACATGTAGCAACACTACCAGGACCCGCACGCACGCTGCCCTCTGTCATGACACGCACGTCCGGTCCTGTCATGTAGTAATAATAAGTACTTCCCACGTAGTGATTATATACTCTCTGTATTTCCCAATAAACCATCTATGAAGTAGTCATCCAGTAGTTTATCTTCCATATAACACATACCTAATAATAAAATTTATCTACCTTTTAGTCAAGACAAATTAGCGAAAACGACATTAAAATTTACGGCACGGTTGGCTGAGCGATTGGCTGCTGCGCTGAGTGTCGCGGGTTCGATTCCCGCACGGAACAAATATTTGTATGACCTACGGGTAGTTGTTCCGGGACTGGCCATTTGTATATGTGAGTTTAAATGTTTGTAAACGCGCACCGTTTATACTACCTATACAGGAGAAATTCCGAGTGTGGGGAAAAGTTGACATAAGACGTAAGACGTGTTGACAGTAGTTGTTGAAATACTACAAACACGATCCGAAAATGATTATCACTATTTTTGTATCCAAACGTTAACTTTTGACTTTTCTGTTAACTCTGTACTAAAACATAACATGTAAAAACCGTATTTATGATATATTATGCTAGATACAGCTGATGACGCAAGAGTTATTTATAAATAAACGAGATAAATAATTTGAAACAAAATAATCGGTCGATTTAAATCCAAGCGCGATTCAGTTTCATCACATTTTTATCTGTAGGTACCCAGTGATGTGACTTAAAATGAATCAACATAACTGAGTTTATAAAGGTCGTTAATAAATATCTGCAATAATAATTACAGCTTTCATTATAAGACTGGTAACACACTTACTCAGATAGCATGACTAAGTTAGTTTTATGATGATTTGTGAAACACATGTTAATCTGCTTTCGTATTAGTAGGAACAAATCTACATATACTAATATTTTAAAAAGTGGGGTATACAAGGTGACGGACACGAACGCTAAAATGGTGACCACGTATTCAGTGCATCATTCTGATCCCCCCCAGGGAAAATTTTCATCGGTAATATGAAAAAAAAATCCGTGAAAGAAAACGTGGTAACGGTTTTTGCGTTGGTGTCCTTCTCACCCCGTATAGAGAATAACCTCCGGAACTAAGTACTCGAACGATTCAGAATATTTCTTTCGGTGACCAGTCAGTTCACCAAACATTAATTCAAAAATTTTTACTTGACAAGCAACGATTGGCAAAAACATTATTTGTCATTTCATCATTCTACAACAAGTTTACCAAATATTTCACTTAGCAAAATAATTATCCGATAAACTTTTATTTAATAACGTATTATTTGACAAACAATTCATTATTTTTTTATTTTTATTCCATAAATAACGTTTGGAATAAAGACATTACACAAATTGACTTAATATAACGTAATTAAAAAAAACTCACATTAGCATAATGGCAAGTGGCTTGCTAAAGATTTTATTAATTTAATTTCCCATTAATTTTCTTTATGCATCAATATTCTTGCGATGCGTTCATCTTTCGAAATATATTTCTTTCGTTTTTTTTTCAGGAGGAGCACCTGACAATTTTTGTTCAATCTCATTGGTATTGCTTATAGTTCCTTTAATTGATTAATTAAAAAATATACGCCCGGGTGGTGTTTGTCAATGATTTGATTGATTTTATGGTGCCATGCTTCAGCTGAATTTGACGTCCTGGGTATTTTCATACTGTTAATTTCGTAACAACTCCAATAGTGTGGTATATACTTTGGCTGCGAGTTGGAAGACCCAGACACTTAGTTTTCTTCAAACCAATGGGCAATGGTTTTGCTATCTTGATCGGTGAGCTTTTCTAAATATTTATTAAAATATAGTGGAATTTCTGTATCTTTTAAATAACTCAGTGCCAATAGATATTTGATTTCTCTATTGAATTATGCATTTTCCGCGTATTTTTTTGTCATCCCGCTGCTCTGGACTTTTCTAAAAATAGAGAAAATAAATGAATTTTGTTTTCTATAAGCACAAACCCCCCAAACAAACACAGATACTGACAGAAACCCTAACCCTAGACGGTCGACGTCAGGGGCACCCCCAGGTTCAGTAAGGTAGGTTCCTTTAAACCCTGCAGACAGAAATAGGAGCCTCCGTCAACCTGCTGACGGAAACGCTAACGCTAAAACGAGTGTTTATAAAATAATACATTAGCGGAATAAGTTGTTTTCGAAATAAATAGTCTACGAAACGTTGGTTGTAAAATGAAAATTTGTCAATGGAGTTTTTTAGAAACTTTAGTGAACCCATTGGGAAGCTTCAATATACCCAAGTGTCAGGTTATATTTAAAACTACTTTTAGTAGGACCATAACGCCAGTGAAGCCGCGGTCAAAAGCTAGTTCGTACTTACTAATCTCAAAATCAGCTTGTAATGTCCCCAATGCGGGGACGTAGGTCAGTTCTGTGCGAGAGAGACTTGCCCGTAATCCACTAAGAGGGCCCAGACCGAGTAGGTGGATATTACGTCTCATCATCATTTTGAGAGTAGTGGTAAATGGCACTAAAGTGCCTGCTTAGGTTTGAACCCACGACCTACAACTCGTAAGTCGGATTCGATACCACAGAGCCATCACTGCTGCTTAATTTTAATGATCAATCATGACGCAATTGTGAAGATAAAGCTATCAATATCGAGTAGTTAAAGTATTGAGACAAATACCGATTGCCTTGAGTTGATAACGCGCACGCGCCATCCGCCATCTTGGATCATACGTCATACGTCACAGATCAATCGTGTTATTTGCCAAAGAATAAATTGTTTATAGTCTTAAAATTGTTTGTGTTCCCAATGATCCCAGGAATGATTAATATAAAAATGCGTACATTGCATTTGCGTTACGTTTTTTTGTGAAACTGTTTTTGTTTTGATATTGTACTTAGTCATCAAATTAAATTAAATCTGTTTTTTGCACACGTGGGTAAATTGGCCCATAATTGTTTTTATAATAGATTCATAGTCCTCCACGTGTTGTTCATTTATTCTATTTTTTTAAATAACATGACAGAACATGATCAATCAGTCAGCCTATCGAGGTCTACAACTGGACATAGACCTCTACAACCTGCGCGACAACACCCTGCCATCCGCTGTCGGCACCCAGTCTGTCCCAGCCACCATTTTAAGATCATCGGGCTCCATTTAGCTGGAGGGATTAACACTACGCTTGCCGATATGCAATCTCCACTCCAAGAATCTTTGCTCCATCGGCCATAGGTCTTTCGACAGACATGACCACTCCATTGTCAGTTCAACTTACTTTCTCTGCAAGGCAAACTATGTGTTTGGTCTAGATTTATTTTTGTACCAAATTGTACTGAGCACGAGGATCTGGGTTCGTTCCCCGGGTCGAGCAAAGTTTTATTGGGTTTATGCATCAGGAATTTCTTAGTAGCAGCCACAGAGTCTGGATTTGTGCCCGGTTGATGGCAATAGGCTCGCCCCCTATTGTATGAGAACTTTAACTGACGATATGTGGGTGTACAGCCAGTGCCCTTCATTACCTTTCTCATCTTACAAAGCAGAAAAGAGGAAGAAGGGTCAGGTAATGCAGCGCACTGACCGTACTAAAATTTGGTACATCTCTGCCTAACCCTTCGGGGAGAACAGGTGTGATGTTATGTTATGTTTTAGCAGAGGCCAAGAGATCCAACAAAAATTATGATACCATTTTGCAATACAACATTGATAAAAACAATGTGTACCTATCATTATGTGTATATCTATCTTTAATAAGTTACCTAGAAGTATTAGAGAACTCACATTTAAATATTTTCGAAATAAATTGCGTAAATAGTTGACAGAAAATTGTTTCTACAATCTAAAAGAATTTCTACAACTCAAAATTTAATTTTAAGGTATCTTTAAGGTTTTATGTGCAATATGTGTTTTTTTTTGTTTCTCTTTCTTATTTATAATTATTTTTCTATAAATTAGCTTAAGAAAATATTTGTTATATTCTTTTAAAAACGCATTATATAATAATGTAAAATTATATTTGCATGCCCTAAAAAGGCAAAATATGGTTTGTGCCTAAGCCACCAATTTTAACAACTGGTAACACTTGTATTTTAAGCAAATAAAGTATTCTTATTCTTATTTTATTTTATGACTTTTACTATCACTCGTATTTTCTACTACCACTAACCAGACTGTAAATCCGATCAGTGATAACAGAATATCGTTATCAGTAATAAGAGTAAGCTGCACTTCATGACATAATCTTCCAAAAGGGTTCCCTAATCTTTGCGGAAACTGTTCACCAAGGTCTTCCAATATGATTAGATGAATGCCTATTTTCACTAACGCTAAGCGATACCTACTAGCATGCCCAAACAAACATAATATGCTATTTAAGCTGTTGAATTTTCGACACTCGTCATATTATGACGAGTGTCGAAAATTCAACAGCTTAAATTATATTTAGGTATTCATTTAGTTGTCACCTGGCGTTAGAGAAAACGGTCATGAGATTTTCTTCTTAAATGTGTACACGACATGCCGAAAGGAGCTCAGTCGGCATTGAAATCTGTTTACTAACCGTACTCGTAGTAGTGATGATAAGATACCAATATACCAATCAATTGCATTTCGCAAGGACTCATCAATCAAGAATACTTACATACAGACAGGCCTATCGGTAACAGACGGATATTTTATTTGGTAATCAAAAGTGCGTATAGGTATTGTATCAATGCCGACCGACATTGATGACCAATTTCATAACAGATTGCGTATATTTTTGCAACAACGAATTATTATCTATTTCTAATTACTAAAAATGACAGATGGATTTCAGTTAGTTATAAGAATTTGCTCGGTACGAAAAACTATCGATTGATTGACGACAACCACTCTTTGATTTTAATTCATCATCATTCTCCCGCCCTTATACCAATTAATTTGGGGTCGGCGCAGCATGTCTTCTTCTTCCATACTTCTCTATTACATGTCATCTCATTAGATACCAACTTTCTTGCCATATCAGCCTTCACACAGTCCATCCATCGTTTCTTTGGTCTTCCTCTACTCTTATACCCATCCACATTCATACTCAAAACTTTCCTCACGAAATTTTCCTCATTCCTCCGCATCACATGACCACACCACGACCACCGATTACCACACAACTTTTCAGTCACCGGCGCCACTTTCAGACTTCCACTTAAGTACTCATTTCGTATTTTATCCATTCGCGTTACACCACACATCCCTCTTAGCATTCTCATCTCAGCCACATGCAAATGCCTTTCATTCATCCCTTTTGTGGCCCAGCATTCTGATCCCTACAGGACAGCAGGTCTACCAATGGTTTAATAAATTTTCCCCTTAGGCTTAAGGGGAATTCGGGAGTCGCAGACTGTTCCCCTGACCTGCCGCCATTTCATCCATCCATTGTTCACTTCTATGATCTATTTCGCCATTGCTTTGCACGAGTGATCCGAGATACCGTAAGTCGGAGCAGACAGGAAGAAACACGCCATCTAGCGTTATGACTCCTTTGATTTCAATTCCTTGGTCTAAAAGGGTGTAAAAACACTCTTAACGAAGAAAGTCCTCATTGCCATCATTTTTGTTTTTAACCGACTTCTAAAAGGAGGAGGTCTTCTATAATTTTAATTTGGACCCCTATACTATCCAATGCATCCATCAGCACAATGTTTTGAGTGTGTTGCATTGGGCGCGAATACGGTCGCCATTGTTTTGACACCAAAAAAAAGTCGTTTCCCAGCAAACATTTTTGCGCAGTGTTACCTACTTCGTGAAGGGTCTGTTTACACCTTGTATATTAATATGTCCGTTTGTCCACAGCCAAGCCAGTTACATTGATGTGTTCTAGTTTGAAACCAAAGAGAAACCATTTTGTCAAAAATAATTGTCTAAGAGTAACAAAAACACAATTTTAAATTTACGACATGTCTGAAGAGTTATTTATTGCGGAGTTGATATTACTTGATGACTAGACCTGGATGTAGGGAATCTGCCGTCAAATCCTGAATAATAAGATGCATCTGAACAGTTGCATCTTAATAAGTTGCTTAGTTGCGTTAGAATATTGAGAAAGATAGCAACAAGTATCCCATCGCAGTGTTGTGCACAAGATTATTGCTCAACTATTCTCTATGAATTACTTGGTAAAAGGAATTGGTGTCAAACGTTAAACCTGAACGACAATCATGTGCCTTCGCGTTTCACAACTAAATAGTTATTAATAGACAGGGTATTTGGTAAGCTCTTCTATTCGTGAGCCTATATCCTTTTTTTAAATAAAAATAGCTAGCGCTGCTTTTGGCATACTTGCATACTCAATTGAAAGTGTTATTTTTATCGCAACCTACCTGAAGTTATCAACGATTTAAGTATTTTATGTGCAAGACCGTCTCTAGGTCTTTCTGTGTGCTAAAGTTCATACAAATCCGGTCAGTCATTTATGCAAGACTAGCTGTGCCCGCGGCTTCGCTCACGTGACCGCGTATTCTTTTGTTGTCAGGGTACATTACATGGGAATGTGAAGTCATAGTGTATTCCTATATAACATTCTCTACAAATAACACTAGTATACAGTGAAAAGTATCCGAAATAATTTAAACTAATTTTTGTTCGTCTATGCATGCTGAATACAAATTGCTAAGCAAAAGTCAGTAATTAGTTTAAGTTTTCAAGATATCTGGCATCCTTTGAATTTTATAGTAGAATAAGTAGCTATGTTGATGTGCCCTGAGTAGTCAAATGTTAAGATTACTAAACAGTAAATGTAACAGTAATGTGTTAAAATGAAACCTAGAATCTTATTTCATAGCAAAATGTCCTAAATGTGTGAATAATCCCGATTTTTGTTGTTACCTACATTTTTGGTGAGGCGAAATTCGGCGGAATTCAGTGTCGGTTAGGGAGCAAAGATGGTAAAATAGAATAGAATATACTTGATTGTACACCAAAATTAAAACAGAACATTTGATTGTTCATTTTGATTGTTTGATGGTAAAACGATATCAGGGCAATCAGGACGTTTCAAGCTAGGCAGATCATTGCTGGATTGTCTGCCGAGATGTTCTAGAAGTAGAATATAAATTCAAATATGTTTATTCGTTTGTTTATAAGAGGGCAGTGAGAAAAACACGTCGCAATTCTGATTCTACTTTTAAAATCGGATTTGTTGTTTCTAACTTTCTACTAATTGAAACTAATTTTGAAATAAATATTATTTCCTTTATTTATTTCCTTTACACATTGTTTCACATTTTTAACTATTTCTTAATAAAACATGCAAAAAAAAACATTCAAAAATATAAAAAAATAGTAGGCCGCCGTTATCGGGAACAGGGTCCAAGCAACCAGCGGTCAGAGCTCCAGGGAGAGGAACCTCCTAACAAACGAGCCGTGTCCAGAAGTACCGCTTTCTGAATCAAGCCCTTGATCCAGCTGCCTAGCCTTCTCAGGTATTGGTCGAGGCTCTTGGCAATTTTCATTGACTGAAACGACTATCAGCACAATGATCGCCGAGTCCACTTCCCACATGTCCACAACCTCGCGAACCAAGTCAAGATACTTGATTTGTTTATCTTTCTCGGCTTTCACGAGGTTCCCATCATGCGGGACCGTTAAGTCAACAATCATTGCGCGCCGCTCTGATCGATCCACCACCACTATATCAGGCTTGTTGGCCACAATAGTGCTGTCAGTGATGATGGATTGATCCCAGTACAGTGTGATATTGCCATTTTCGAGAACTGGGTCGGGCACATACCTATAGTACGGCACTTCCGATTCCACAAGGATGTATTTTAGAGCAAGTTGCTGATGGATAATCCTGGCTACAAGGTTGTGTATAATTATTATTATGTATATAGATAGAACAAACTAACGGAATTGAAAACATACTATAATCACCATCGACTTTACTAAAAAATATGTATATATTTCATTAAAAGTTTTAACCTTTGGACTGAAGATATTAAAAAGCCATTTTATTATTGTTAATTCGTTCACTCTATAAACGTTGTGTCAGTTTTTTTGATGTCTGGCATTTCGAGTCAGAACCATACAATTATTAAACCAAATACACACTTTTGCGCTTTACAAGTTTGTCGGTCTAAACGAGTTCTTTTATTAACATAAATATGCAACGGATTATGCTGGATGGTTTATATGTTAGTATTCTGATTGATATAGCTAATCCTGAATGTGTGTATGTGTGTGTATGTACATATATATGTGTCTAATGTATGAAATACATAATGATTCATCATTACAACAAAGCTTTAAAGTAAACTTTCTTGTTTTGCAATAAGGTAATAAAAAGTTTTTTTTTATACCATTTTTGTTAACGATATGCCAGACATCTGACACAACATATTATATAATAAACACTTTTTTGAGATCGATATATTCTGTGCAACACGTGAAAGATTCCGAAACTCGACTCACACATTGCCGTGTGAGTCGAGTTTCGGAATCTTTCACGTTTAAGAATTAGACATTTTATCCTTTTCCTCTTAGATTATTGTGCTGTATAATTGAACTTACTTATTATTTCAAAGTTTAAAATGAATGTTTTTTTCCGATTTATTTATTTTTCTCATTTATTTATTTTTCTCATTTATATCTTTTTCTCATTTATTTCTTTTTCTCATTTATTTCTTTTTCTCATTTATTTCTTTATGTCCTTGTTACTTTTAACTGGTATTAGAAGCGTGTTATTATTATTTTGCCTTTAAGCTGTGAATAACACTGTTGATTAAATAATTGTTAATTTTAAGTTTTAAGTCTCTATGCCTTATTATGTAATTGTTTGTTGTTCCAAATAAATTAAAAAACATATGGGGCATTAGTTATTGTAATATGTATAGGTTAGTACGTTTTTGTGTTTTGTTAAATTAATAATTGTTCTCAATACGAAAATAAATAACTCAATAAATCCTATTAATAGCTAACAAGTTATTTCCGCGCGAATCATCTATTAGTCGGCAAAACCCAAAACATCTTTTAGATAACAAAAACATTGTTAACCAAAGTTATAATTACATGAACACACCTCACAAAATAAATTTCGGTTTTGTAGTTTTTTAATTTCAAATTAGATGACAAACTAAACAGATACTCACAGATATATTTATACATGAGCAGTGGCGGCTCAGTAGAGACGACTGCGACTTATGAGTTGTAGGTCGCAGGTTCAAATCCAGACAGGCATATAACTACACACTACACACTACACTGTGTAAATTATTTCATCACCGTTTTGTCCTAGAACCAAGACATTCGTGGAGTCTACGTGGTGGATTTCGTCTCACTCCCACCAGCAGGCCTGTCCCAGCGATGGGAACCTTATAATCTGATTATAGATTTATTTTGATAAACATACATAACACCACGCCTGTTATTCCCGAAGGGTTAGGCAGAGGTGTCCCATGTAATAGGGGGCGAGCCTATTGCCATCAACCGTGCACAAATCCAGCCTCCGTGGCTGCTACTGAGAAATTCCTGACGGAAAAACCCAATGACACTTTGCCTCATGCTCAGCAGTCGAGCTTGCGACCACTAGAGAACGATTTAGTCAGATAATTTTATATACCTTATTAACTTCACTGTAAGGGCAGCTCACCTGTGGGGGGAGCTCGTAGTCAAAATAATAACAGTTGCTCGGGTCGATCGTCAGTCAGGTTAAGCCGCGCTTGCCTAGGTTGGTCCGTGGATGGGTGACCACCCATTACATACCGAGTTTACTCCGTGCCTCGGAAAGCACATTAAGCCGTTTGCAAAATCACGGTTGTCAATTGTAGATCTTTGACAGTTGTTACAGTAGTCAATGGTCCGAAAGTATGACAACCAGTCTTACCAAGGGGTATCGTATTACCCGGTACTAACTGGGTTGTGGAGGTCAGATAGGCAGTCGCTCCATGTAAAATACTGGTATTCAGCTGCATCCGATTAGACTGGAAGCCGACCCCAATCTAGTTGGGAAAAGGCTAGGCAGATGATGGCTAACTTCACAGTAAATCAGCAAAACACATCAATTAAAATCAATAAGCGTCTACAATAACAAACTGCTAATAATTGCATATGAATAAATAAACAGTTTACGTGCAAATCCACGTGATGATAACATTATCATAATGTTATCCCAAGTGAACACGTTTCCAAAGAATGCTGGTAAGTCAACTAGTTATGTAAAATAAAGTAAAGGTGAGACAGGCAGACGCTCCTTGTGAAATACTGGTATTCAGCTGCATCCGGTTAGACTGGAAGCCGACCCCAACATAGTTGAGAAAAGGCTAGGCAGAAGAATAAAATAAAATAAAGGGCTGGAAAAATCATAAAAAATACCGTTAGTCTGTCATAAATTAAACCTATCTAACGGTTACAGGAAGAATCGAAACCTGAATTAAATTCCGTTTACACAAGGTGTAGTTTTGAATCCTAGTCAAAATTCAGGAAGTTGTCATAGAAGACGTAAATAATCAAGATAGGTTACGGTACCTGGTCAATAATAATAAACGTTGCTTTTTTTGTTGTTTTAATTTGACACTATTTCAGAATGAAGCCCTTCTCAAAAGAGGAGAATCACCCGTTTATCGAATGAACGTCTGCGTTTGTTCATGTGTGTGAAAGCGCGGTTATAGGGCTAGTATTAGACGGACCGCGCTTTAATACGGGTAGTGCACACTTACCGATTTCCGATTTTAAGAAAAATGTATAAAAATTACCTACCCATTTTATTATTGATTCGGGTCAAGAATCATTAGCATAGTTACCTCCTTGAATTTGACGAGTATGCAAAACTACACCTTTTATAATCAAAAATAATAAACAACTAGCTTTCGACCGCGGTTTTGCTCACGTAGACGATGAAAATTATCCCAGGAAAAGTTAATACCTAGTGTGAAGTAGTGCTTATGAGGTAGTAGCAGTGGGGGTAGATTAGGTAGACTGGATTGGAACAAGATCCCACTTAAAAACACATTTAGGTATTTAGAGCACTGAAAAACATCGTGAGGAAACCAGCGTGCCTGAGAGATATTTTTCGCCGGCATGTGAAGCCAAGTCAAAGACCCATGGGCGGCATAAAAACTTTAACACCAGGTTAGGTACTAACCACACGATAACGAAGAAAGAAGAGCACTGAGCACAGAATCTTAGGGAATAGGTTCTTAAAGTCAAAAAGAAAGATCTATTGAGTTTAAGGGCCTACTTTATCCTAATCCAGGTCATGGTCTATCCGTATAGTATCGCAATCCGTTCAGGCGTGACAAACAAACAACTATTGTTTGTTTCATTGACTTTTTGGCACCGACTTCCGAAAGTAAAGTTACTATTTTGTGTTTTTTTTTGGATGTCTGTTATTTTTTTACAAAAAAGTTTTTATTTTGTCCTTTTTTATTAGTTGTCGTATCTCACACAAATCCTTGTCAAGTATCAATTTCGCAATTTCTTTTACATGGATGACATATTTTATTCCAGCTATTTTGATTTAAAAATCAAATTACTGACCCGATTTTGATGAAATTTCTATGGGACCAATCAATAACTATATCCTTTCAAATAAAAGCAGATTTTTTTTAAATCGGTTCATAAGTGACGAAGATATGAGGTAACAAACACAAAAAACAACCGAATTGAGAACCTCCTCCTTTTTTGAAGTCGGTTAAAAACAGGAAAAATCTGCTTCTAAAAATACATGCAAATATTTTTATTTATACAATAAGAAGCGTTAGAACTTATAATCAAGTTTTGTTTGGTCCGCAAAACAGGTCTGCAAATATCTAAGCAAACACTTAGAGGAAGATCTATATGATTTTGATGCAAATAGGTTTTGGAAAAAAACTCAATAATATTAGTTTTGGCCGATTCCCACGTATAGTCTATAGGTGCAAGTCTATGTAGTCCAAATTAACGCTATTAAGTAAGCATTATTGTCAGCTTATTCATCATCACCATCATCTATCCGGCTTTTCCCAACTATGTTGGGGTCGGCTTCCAGTCTAGCCGGATGCTACCGAATACAGCTTGTGTTTTACATGGGTTGACTGCCTATCTCATCTCCACAACCCAGTTAGTGAATCACAACATACCCCATGGTAGGATTAGTAGTCAGACTTTCAAGGTCCTTCCTTTCCTAAGTTTTACAGCCTGATATATTGGGGGTTTAGTAACAATTTTTTCCAAGGATTTCTTTTGTTCATATTTTCCCCAAGAACGATTATTTTTCCCGAAAAAGGGAAAAAACACCCCATGTAGCAACGCTTCGGAAACCATACGGATATGATACGTGGATGCTACGGTCACTAAACCCGTTATAAACGGGTATGATATGCTGTTGATACGATCATTCGAGTGGGCATAGTAGTCCGTGTCACGTTTCTTACCGTGCCTGATACGTTCATAGCACGATCATGGAATGGTATGGTTTAGGGGGCAGACACATTTAGATACAAATTAAATCTATCTGTCTATTGTTTTGTAACTCCACCCACGCTAAATTGTAATTAACAAGTACTTAATTGATCTTTGTTTAAAATACAATCGCAGTGTGTTCCACTTTCTTCTCATTTGTAAATCAAGTCAAGGTAAGGAAGCGAAATGACCCGTTTTTTCGTTAGGTAGGTACTTTTTTAAGTGGAACAGTAATATTAGTATTAAATACGTAAGTCATATGTATTCTCCCTATCCTTAATCACAGCGCTTAAACTAGGCCTTTAACAAGTTCAGCAGAAGAACAAGCTAAAGGCTTGACAGCGAGGGATGGAGACCAGTATCCTTGGACTTTAGACTTACGTCTACTGCGCGTTATGCCGCAAATCGCCAACATCACCCAGAAAGCAGTCAAGCGGGTTTAGGCAAGACACGTTTGCTACATGTCGGATGAAACGTGGGCTAACCGTACCACAATAGCATAATCCCGATACGTACGACAATCTATTCGTGTAATCATTGTAAAATACTTACTTAGTATTAATAGTATACCTTACAATTAGATACCTATTAACGCACGAGCGATAAAGAAAGAAAAGAAAGAAAATTCAGTTTATTGGCATTAAAAAAGCAGAAACTAAAAATGCCAAAGGGCCTCAGCTCAGCATAATAGTAAAACACTTAATTATTTCACAATACGGAAGTTCCTTGCAGGCTAGCAACAGCAACAATAAAACGTAAGTAATTTGATAAAATAATAATCACGCACAAAAAGCAATCAAATTGTTGCCATCCTCAGCCAACAGCAGTCCACTGTTGGACGTTGCAAACAAATTATTGCAATCACTTAATATTAATTCCTGAATAGCAACAAAAAAGTATTGATGATGTCAATTTCATGACCATGATTAATTTTGGCAAGTCATCTTTGCTAGCTAAAAAGAAGTCTTGTCAAATCAGAATGGATGAAGTTTGAGTTCAGCATGGTCGATGTTACCAGTCAGTAACTATTACTTTAGATAATAAATAAATAATAAAATTTAAATAATTTTAATTATTATATAATTTTTTTATTTTTTAACTCAAAAATAATAATGTATGACGTTAAATACAATTTTTCTTAAATCTATGTCAAGTTCACCAATGATTTGTGCCTGAACGTAATCCTGTGTTTAAGGCCATTCGATTTAGATGAATCTTACATGATTATTTTTACCTGCCAGGATTCATAAAAACTTGAAATAAGATAGAGAAGTTAAATATTATACAACATTATGTCAGGTGGAGCTTTTATCAAGCAATTCTATTCCTGAGGAACTTGATACTAGAAAAGCGTTAAATTCATTCATTCACTAACAAACAACGCACAGCCAAAATTGCTGAGTATACATGTAGAAGCATTTTGAGTATCAAGGAAAGATTTCTGAAAATTCATCCCTTACAGAGGAATTATGGTATGAAAGTTTGTGTGGATTAGGTACTTTATTTTTGCCGGTGGAAAATCCCTTCAAAATTTCCAAGAACTTTTATACTTACTTATAGCTTTATAGGTATCATTAAGCCATTGTACCATGACTTTTCCATGGATCAAACAACAACTAAGAAAAAAAAACCTGTTTACTTCACACATCTTTTTTGCCATGACGTACTCGAAGAAAAATAAGTCAATTAATTTTGATTGAGATCAATAACTTTGTTGAATACAGATTATACACGTGCCATTGGCAAAGATGAGAATTTATGATATCATCATCTGCCTAGCCTTTTGCCAACTATGTTGGGGTCGGTTTCCAGTCTAACCGGATGCAGCTAAATACTAGTATTTTCCATGGAGCGACTGCCTATCTGACCTCCATAACCCAGTTAGTACTGGGTTACTGGGTACCCAGTTAGTACTGGGTTATAGGTAGGTAATTTCGTCATCTTCATGTCAAGTCCTCTACCATGTTGGGGTCGGCTTCCAGTCTAACCAGCTGTACAACTGGCCAACACAACCCTGTTTACTACGTTACAATACTAGTCAACACCTCTTTGTAAAACTGCCGACTGGTCTGTCGTATCGTCTTCTGATTGTCCGTAACAAACCGAGCCAGAAGTCTACACCAAGCTCGACCCGACGGCTTAAGATGCTTTCATGAAAAATGGAGTGGTCTTGGAAAGCCGTATCGTACTCGACAAATATCGCTTATCCTGCGGAGCTTGTAGCTGAGTAATACCTTGGCCACGAGATAATATTGAAAACATTTTTATCAGCACTTCCTAAACACCTACTTATCTTCGTTCATTCGTCACGCTATCGGTCAATCACGTTCATTCATTCAGTACAATCGGTCACGTACTACGCAGCACGCACCGACCGTTTGACAACAGAACGAAAACTGTTTGTGGTTTATCTGGTATTGGCTTCCTTTTCCTTGTTTTTTTTCTAGCATGAGACTTATCAATGTCAATAAGTATGTACATTCTCATTGATCAAGTGGCCAGTTAGTCTAGCCATCGCACGCTGTTCCGAGGTTCGTTCCCCAGGTAACAGCCCGTTCACACGACGACGATCCGTGTTTTTTGACGTATTTTCTTTTTTCACGATCCGTCAATTTTTATGACGGCGGCAATGCTTTTTAAATGCCCGTGTTCACACGCATCACGAATCGTGATAAATGACGAACACGTCATAAATTACGTAACGTCTTTTAAAAATCAGGTACGTCGAAAAACACGGATCGTGTTTTTTTGTGACGGATTCGCTGATGCGCTCGCTCCCGTAAAATCACGGAACTAATATGAAAATCAATTCGTTTGTTGCCGGATCGTGATAAAACACGATTTCGTATGCAATGTGAACGTCTATCTGTCATGACGTATCGTGTTTTATGATGGATCGTCAATGACGGAAGCCGTGTGAATGTGCTGTTAAGAAAAGTATTTTGTGTTTTTCCAATAAGATTTTCTAAGTAGAAGCCGTTATCAGTGCAGGTAGATATGTGAACAGACCTTTCACCACGTGACAGCTCAGTTCATCACCATCTTCCTGCTCTTGTCCCATCCAGTTTGGGGTCATCACAAGACGCTTTCTTCTTCCATTCTCCCCAATCAACCGCTATCATTGACCCCCTTTTCTTTCTTATCATTCCTTATATGTATAATCCATCTACGTTTACATCTTTCTCAGACAGAATTAAGTTTAATAAGCAAGTTAAAAACGAAATCTATGAAATAGAAAACCAAAATTTCATGCCAAATTTTTATTCCTTTAAATTTTTTTTTTTTAATTTTTTTTTCCTTTCAAAGTGGCCAATAAACTGGCCAGTAACTTTAAGGTCGTTTTCTCATAGATTTTTATTCGTAAGTTGAACCGTAGAAAATATTTATGATCCGAAGAAAATAAGTTGAGTGTGAAAGGGAAAAAGATAATGGAACTTAACATTATCATACTGCCCTACTAAGCGCAAAAGCGGTATCTCAAAAAATCGTAAAGTTGATTTTTATGCCATCGGATAGCTTTCAAAATAACGCATCTAATGAACTAAGATTTTTTGAGATATCGCTTTTGCGCTTAGTAGGGCAGCATATACCTAGCATTATTCCAACTACGTTATTGTCGGCTTCCTATCTAACCGAATACAGCTGAATACCAGTAGGTACTGATACAAATAACTAATTTGACTGACAATATTGATGTCAGCAATAAAAGGTCCAGTTTACCTCTGATTTGTTTTCGAATGGTGTTCATGAATGGATTATACAGAAGCTACATATAATAATTAATTTAATATGGGTTTGATCAGAAAGCGATGCATATTGTTTGGAGTTTCCTCTCTAAAGACCTTGGTCCTTGGACTTGGACCTTGGTTAAGATACTGGCATGCTATTTTTAACCGACTTCAAAAAAAGGAGTAGGTTCTCAATTCGGTTGTATGTTTTTTTTTTGTGTTTGTTACCTCATATCTTCGTCATTTATGAACCGATTTGAAAAATTCTTCTTTTATCTGAATGGATCTACTTTTCGATTGGTCCCATAGAAATTGCATCAAAATCGGTTCAGCAGTTTGGTTTTTAAATCCAAATAGCTGGAAAAATATGTCATCCAAGTAAAAGAAATTGTGAAATTGATACATGATTAGGATTTGTGTGTGATGCGATATATAAAAAGGGTAAAATAAAAACGTTTTTGCTAAAAAAATAACCGACTTCCAAAAAAAGCACAAAAAAAGTGGAAAATAACATTACTTTCGGAAGTCGGTGACTATGGTTTGTTTCATTGACTTTTTTGGCACCGACTTCCGAAAGTAATGTTATTTTCCACTTTTTTTGTGTTTTTTTTGGAAGTCGGTTATTTTTTTAGCAAAAACGTTTTTTTTGTATATAAATGTTAATAATGTTTTCATTAAAAATGAAATAAAGAATTTATTAAATTGCATCCATTATTATTCAACCATACATCCTTTAACAATATCCATAACCCAAAAAAATATAAAATCTTAAATATAAAAATAACCCTCGACTGTATCTGCTGATTCCCAGGTGTCATTGTAATCACGGGATACTAAATTTAGAATCGATCAGACCAGTACAAGTTGCTCACATCCCTTCAACAACTATAAAAGAGCGGTTGAACAGTTGAAGTTATTGTGGAAGCTGTAGAAGATTGTAAACATATGTATCTTTGCATTGTATAGATTCAATCTCTTAGTATTATATAATTAATTGCATAGCACATGTGTGAGTTCTATGTACGATAAAGCTACCATTTACATCTTTTACTGACTCGGATTTGCCCTGGCGGTTGAGAGAATATCATGCTCACTCAAATGTCTCGCTGATGGTGGCGCGTGTGTCGGGTCGTTTAGTCACCTTCAAAATGGTTACTTGAATGATGGTTGATCCATGCGTCATGTTCGTGAACGGGCGCTGTTCAGTAGGGACTGGTCATCTCGCACCTGCCATTGATTATTGTGTTTTTGGATTGTTAATTTTATCTTTTTACTCTGGACGCTCTTACTCGCACGTCTTTCTACATCGTTCTCACATATATGTATAATCTCGAGATGAATGATGTAACCAAGATTTTGTAACAACATATTGATTTAAAAGAGTGTTCATGGAGTTTCTTGCCCATTCTTCTCCATAGAGATCTACGCTTTCGAATGGGCAACTACAGTACTTTCACAAGTTATTATGCCCTGTGACTGGGTCTGTAGCTTGGTTTTTTTTTGTGATTTGACATTCAAAAGTGCCTGTAATGGTCTAATTACCCTACTGCGCCAGGAGGGTTATGTTTTTCGAGAGTATGTAAGTATAATTGTTTGGCACGCTCTGCGGCCTGAACGGCTCGATGGATTTTAGCTTGAGAGGTGTCGTTAGATTCGTATTTGCTGTGAGAGTGACACTGGGTATATAAAAACAAAATGGCGGATTTTTGGTGCTTGTTCTTAGCTTTTCAGTGTTTTTTTAACTTTACTTTTTTACCGCAGTCGGGTTTTTATTTATTTTTATTACGATGCGGCTGCAGGATACTGTCGCATTGTGACACACTGGTGGCTTCGACGGCGACCAGTATAGCGTAGGTGATCAACAGGATAATGAAGGTGATCGCAGCCATTTTAGTTGTTCTATTGTTTCTACAATAGAACAACTAACATATAAAACTGTTCACAGACACAACAACATAATTTTTTTAACATTTTCTTATTATTTGTAGGATATTTTTGTCACCGATTAATGTTTTTATAACTAAGTTTAGTTTTAATCTCTCGTTCGCTTAAGCGTAACCGTATGTACTTTACCTAATGGTTGAGATAGGTAGACTTTCATGTCTATTTTCATCATGACCTTTTCCATGCAACCTTGTAGAACACAATAGAGTATCTAGGTAAATAATCAACATTTACACAATATTTGCGAGACACCCACAGCTAACTATAACGTATAGTCCGTTTCTCCTGTTGACATGTCGGTAACATGTTGTTGATAACAGAACTGATAAGTTTGTTTTGATTTCTTGTTCTTCAATCATAGCAAATACTTATTTATTTATGTGTTTTCCTGTTTAGTCGGCAACTATATTTAGTGTATTATTATCTGCCTAGACTATTCCTCAACTAAGTTCGGTTCGGTTTAAAGTCTAATCGGACGCAGCTGTAGAAAAGTATTTTACATGGAGTGACTGCTTAACTGACCTAGTTACCAACCCAAATAATACTTAATATCTACTATCTCTTGGTAAGACTGTTTGTCAGACTTTCGGGCCATTGACTACCTGAAACGGCTGTCAATGGTCTACAAATGACTGCCAGGACCAACGGCTTAACGTGGTTTCTGAGGCACGGAGGAAACTCGGTATATAATACAAGCAATAGCTAATCTTGTAGGTCCCCTCTCCACCTACAAGCGCAAACCCAAGGTAGCCACGAGCTTCTCCAAGTATAGTAATAATATAGATATTATCATTTGCACTTGCAGGTAAAATTAAACTATTTAGTTTAGATAATTATTACTTTTCAATGATAAAATCATATCATGGTACCTTGATTTATTTGTGGCGCTTGCAGCAGAGTAAATAGTGCGCCTAGAAAAACAATCTTATAAAACTAACAAACTTGTTAGATGATAGGTAATTTTATTAGAGGTGTTAAAACAATTTGAGCTACTGCTGAGTCCTTCTATGGCGGTTTGATCTCTCGGTCAGGACAAAGCTCGAAGTTTGGGAGCTGTGGCTTGCCTTAGTTTATAACGCAAGGTGAGATGCGTGTTTACATGACTGTGTAGTGAAGGCACAGGCAGGCGCAAGGCACGGGAAGGCACGATAACGTTGACCTACCTTTGCCTTTGGCATCCGGGTGTATGTATACGGGTGTGTCATGTTATTTTAAATTCTGTGCATGGTATTTGACATTATTTTGGTTTAATTTTAATATTTTTTTTTCTTAATCTTAACCAACCTATTGTTTTATAATTTCTAATTTATATTGATTTTCATGTATTCCAATTAATTATTTATACTTCAAACATTATGTTTCATGGTGTATATATTCGAACGCAATGTAAGTTTATCTTGAATAAATTGAATTGAACAGGCGTTGCAAAACGTTTTAAATTGTAATACCAAAACTAGCTGCTGCACGCAACCTTCGTCCACGTAAAATTATTTTTTGTTGCACGGAACAATAATCCTTTTTCTGAAATAAAAGTAAAAGCCTTCGTTACTCCTTATAACATCAGCTATCTGCCAGTAAAAGTCCCATCAAAATCAGCCCTGCCGTTTCGGAGATTAGCTGGAACAAACAGAGAGACGAAAATTTAGAAATTGGAATAACAAACAGACACTACAATTTTATTTATTTGTATAGCTTTCGCAGCGCTTTTTCACCAAGTTGGTATTCTTGAAAGTGTCCCTCTAGCCTGCAGCTGCTTTACACAGAACGAGAAAAGTTGACACTATATGCGTCAAAATGTACATAATAAACTATTCCAGTTAATATTTACCCCCAGAGATAACTTTACAATGATATTGTCAACCTTATCAAATAATGCGAGAAAACATATTAATCTCCGAAATGAGCAGCTTCAGCCAAAGACGTCATCACTAAAAACACGTGAGCTCGGAGTAATCAGCAGAACTGATAACCGTTTGGACCCCAGCAGAGAGTTTGTGATCTCTGTCCCACCTTCGTGCACATGCGCAAGAGTGTGCAGGTTTGGTTGTCTCAAAATAACCTCAAAGTCTACCTACTCTGTGATAGGCTTCAGGATTGGCGATAGCAATGAACAAAAATACCGACCATGAATTTTGTGTGGTGTCATAATATTTATCAAAATGTTTCGATGGAACCACGCTTATCGCTGAGATCTGGCACACGAAACACGGTAACCCCCGAAGCAGTGTTTGCTGCTGTTGCTAATTCTCCAGGCTGTTGTTGCTACTGAAAGTGCCAAACTCGTCACCAAATTTTGGGCTGACACAATTTCAATTTATAAATAAATAAATAATAATTTATTTATAAAAGTATTACAAAAAGTGTACATTTAGGCGCAGTAGTATTATTGTTTATACATTGGTAAAAATAGTACTTATAAAGGTAAACTATAACTGAAACATATTCAACAGTTGCAAGTACTTAATAATAGTTCATCTAGTTCAATTTAGATTTGAATAGTTGATGATAGAAAGTTCGAGAACGGGAGGTGTTCTATAATCAAAGAGATTAAAAAGACTTATAGAGCGGACATTGCGAATATTTTCATACAAAAATTTTCATCCTGAACATTTTCGATTTTGGCACACGAATGCTACCTGACAAGCGGGCATGTGACACTAGACAGAACGATTTGCTACTAAGTAGTAAGAAGATTTGGATTACGATTTTCTTCGTCTTGTCCCGGCTATCGCTCGTAAATATTTGAATGTCTTTGACTATATTAAACTTAATACCAACTGACATGGTAGATAGGATATTAACTAAATTAAAAAGGTGTTTGAGTACAATACTCGTAGATACCACACACCCCAAAATACTACTTCAAAATATGCTTTGGTGTACGTATTGAAATACATAAAACTTAACATTTTAAATACGACATCTTTATTTCTGCTGCCAAGCTGATGCTTCTGCTGATTCTTCTGCTGATGTTGCTGTATCTTCTTGACTACTTGTCGAGTTAAGAATCTGACACCTATTACTTGGGGTAATGGTATAAAGAGGGTGAAATAGAGTGTACACACCTCTGATGCGGAGGTGTAAAACACACCCATATATCATCACTATCTTTCCTTTTCGGTGGATGAAACGTGACGATAGATTGTGTCAAATTCTATTTATACTTCAACTGAAGCGCAATTTAAGCATGATACATTTTTTAAACAAAAGACGTAATTTTAGCATCGCATTTAAGATAAAGTTAATTAAACAACAGTAACAGCTGATTGTGCGCCTCTGATAACCCGAGAGTACGTAAGAATCGCTGAAATAAATAGATACTACATTATGATGTCTTAGTTACCACGCTGATCTGAATCCATGTAGCATGTAGCTTATCAGAAGATGGTTTAAAGGATGAGGCAGAATGGGGGCGTGCCTCTGTCCTGAAATTTATCTTTATAGCTTGAAACATTCTTCGGTGAGGGAAAATATCGTGAGGAAACAAAACCAGCATACCTGAGAGACATTTTTCGACGGCATTTAAAGCCAAGTCAGAGGCCCATGGGCGGCATAAAAACTCTGACACCAGGTTAGGCACTAACCACACGATAAAGGAAAAAGAAAGCTTAAAACTTTTTAAACATGATAAGGTAGAATTTCGGATGCAGTTATTGTTAAACTTGACAACATGTATACAGCTTTCGTTGTGTAATGGTTACAAGCAAATGTGTCCTGAGGTCAAAAAATAAAACAGTAAGGTCAATTTTGTAGATCAGCCCCTGTGTTTTTTGGGTTTATCCATCATCAACATGCTCCTGCAATTATCTCAATTTAATTGGGGTCGGCGCAGCATGTCTTCTTCTTCCATACTTCTCTATTACTTGTCATCTCGTCCCACACCTCTTTTCTAGCCATATCAACCTTCACACATTCCACCCATCGTTTCTTCGGTCTTCCTCTACCCTTATGGTCATCAACATACATACTCAAAACTTTCCACGCGCATTTCTCCGCATCACATGCCCATACCACATGATAATATTATAATCTAAATATAACAAGACAGTGGAAAATTAATGAGTAACATTTCTTATTAACCTGCACCCTTCACATGACTTCGGTTTTACCCAAAAACTATGAAGTGACAAGTTAAAGTACTCGCTATTAAAATGACATAGAATGTGATTTTTTTAATCCTTACTGTCATCATATCACGACTATTTTTGATCATACTTGTGTACTTAATTTAAGACAAAGATTATATTATTTTTCCACTAAAAATACAGTAGTTTTATGATGAAATCATTGTTGTTTAACTAAAGAAACGTGCTTGACTGCCTCAGTGGTCTTAAGAGACGCAAGCGTGACTTTTGAGGTTTCGATACCTTGGTCGGGAAAACTGGTAGAAATGGATTTTTCTTTAGGAATTCTTAGGTAAAAATTTAGATAACATCATAACATAACATCGCCTATAATTACCGAAGGGCTAGGCAGAAGTGTAGCTAACAGTACACACCTCGTCAGCTATCTTTAAGTGCTATGCAATATGGTACGAGCCTATTGCCATCAACCGGGCACAAGTCCAGACTACGTGGCTGCTACTGATAAATTCCTGATGAAAAAACCCAATAACAATTTGCCTGACCGGGAATCTAACTCATGCTCAGTAGTCGCGACCACTAGCCCTAGAGTCTGGATGTAAGCCCGTATCGCAATAGAGCATAGGTTCCCTCCTAGTGGGCGCTGGAGCTTTTCATGGGGGCGGTAGCGGGTCCAAAGGCAAACGGGGGGCGTTATGAAATACCACTATTTTCATGAAAAAACATTTTATTTATTTATTTATTAAAACTTTATGCACAAGTAAAAAAAATGTACAAAGGCGGACTTAATGCCTTGGGCATTTTCTACCAGTCTACCTTAGGGTGATGCAGAGACAATACACAGTAGGTGCAATAACAAAAAAGAAAATACTAGAAAATATTTATATAATAAATACTTATATACATACATAAAACAAAATATATACAGTGAAGAGAGATATCAAGAAAACTACTGCAACTTATTTCTGAGACGAATCTGCCAACCAAATTATTTTTATGTAGCCGTCCAAAATGTTTATCTTATAAATACTTTGTAAAAAAGACAGAAGAAAAACCTATGCAATAGAGAGAGAGAGAGCAAAAGCCTGGCCTCCGAGTTCATCCACCTATGTCTTATTTTTTGACTAGTACAGGAGTAGGCGTGATGCATGAAAACGTGGGTCGGTTTGGCTATTGCGTTTCATTATAATAATCCCACTTTCTACATGTGCATATCCTATGCGGCCGTGAGAAAGGTGCTGCATTGTGCATCAAAGCCTGGATATAGTTTTCGCCTGGAAAGGACCAAATATTGAAACCAAAATCTTTTATTTGAAATTTGGGTGTTATATGTTGACGTTTTCTTACCTCTTTAGGCATGCAGACACGTGTAGGTACCTCCTAGTGTTACAAATAATACTGACTTAAATAAATTCACAATTCCGTTCAAAGTTGATTAGCAGCATTATTAGCAAATACTTACTTAAATAATTTATTGACAAGTAATTAGCCGATGTTTTCGTAGACATAATTGGGACCACCTCGTTTGTGAAGCGGTGTAGCTAGGTAGCTATATACATTATGTACTTACTTATACATAATGCAATAGCGAACTAAATGATACGTGTGTTGCTGGGCCGTTTTTGTCAAGACAAGAAAAACTTGTTGTGATTTAAATAACTACGAATTATTGAACTTGTTCGAAAGAGAATTATTATGACTAGTGAATGTCTCGTTCCTCTAGTGGTCGTAAGCGCGGCTTCTGAGCATGACGTCATCGGTGCGATACCCTGGTCAGGCAAAAAATGTTTATTGGGTTTTTCAAGAATATCTCAGTAGCAGCCACGGAGTCTGAATTTAGGCCTGATTGATGGCAATAGGCTCGCCCCTTTAACATGGAATTCAAAAACATTACCTAACCTTGCCTAGCTCTTCGGGGCTTGCAGGCGTGATGTTATGGTATGTACAGGTAGTTACTGGGCTTATGACATGACAGAATAACGGGTTTTTTATTTTTAAATGAAGACTAAGCAGTGATAGCCTAGTGTTGTGACCGTTGGACTGCCAAGTCATAGGCCTCGAGTTCGAACCCAGGACACGCACCTCTGATTTTTCGGAATCATGTGCGTATCGAATAATTATCACTTGCTTCGGTGAAGGAAAACATCGTGAGGAAACCAGCATACCTGAGAGATATTTCTCGACGGTAACTGACCAAATGTAGGCATAAGTGTACCCCTGCTTAACCCCTCCATGTTACTTACGTAAAGATTTATTCAGGTTTAGTTTTAATAACGTAACACGGACTTTTTAAGATATAAACCGTCAACATAGCGGAATTGGTCTATTTTTATATCGGTTTCCTTATTAGGTGCGATAGCTTAAATAAATCTGCCAAATATGGCTGTCAATTGTCTCCCGGCCCTAAATAAGACTAGTTATACCTGTAAATAAACATAACTAAACAAGTTTTCTATAAATATGTATTACAAAGGCAACTTGAGCGTAAATTACAGCGCAGCGTATATAGGGCAGGGCTCGGACTTTGAACTCGACATTGTATTTTTTTTATCGATAAAAATATCGATGTCGATACATTAGACGAACAGATTTTGGATTTAAATACACTATTCGTCTTATGTTAATGACAGTAAATTTGAATGAAGTTAACCTTGGCAATGAGCCTGAATTTTCCGCTGTCACCGCCCACAAATATTCTAGGAATTTCGGAATCAACGTGTTACATAAATTGTAAACTAGATGTTGCCCGCGACTTCGTTAGCGTGGAAATTTAGATGTGTGTGAGAAAAAAAAAATAACTTCAAAATTGACCAAGTTTCATACAAACTTTCAATCCTAGTTTTAAGCCCTTAGGGGATGAATTTCCAAAATTCCCTTCTTAGTGGACGCTTTCGTCATAAAAGGAAAGTTTGTGCAGAATTTCATGCTTCTAGACCCAGTGGTTTCAGCTGGGCGTAGATCAAACAATCAAAAATAAAGCAGTTTCTCTTTTTTTTGCCATTTGGCGTATATGTACATACATACATTTATGAGAAGCTTTTGTCAGTTTTATTTATTTAAAAAACTAGCTATATACATTATAACAGTTAAAAACTATTCAATAAACTAAACTAACTACAAATTTGCCAGTTACGCAAAACAACTTCAACTTTTTTTTCAAATCGAATTATGTGTTTAAATAAAATGCAATAGGTAATGTCGATATTTAAAGTAATGCTATAATGTCAAAGAAAAAAACAAAGCTGCACAAATCGTAGATTTGTCTGGGTTACCTATATGGGACCTAAAAGATCTCCGCTTATATTTTTTTAAACAGAATGTTCCCTTTTTATGTTGTAAAGATCCTACTTCATACGTAATAGATTATCGAATATTCCTAATGAACAAAGTTTTAACTTTAACATTTTTACATGCCATTGGTTTAATTGACGGTTGAATTCACACAAAACCCGATTATTTTTTCAGAATGAACCGTAAATTGTATTGTATGTCTTTATATTTTTATTGAACTATTTTGTCCAAATAAACAACAAAATATCGATAGCATCGTTTTTTTTTTTATTGATAAGCATGAACGTATTGCTCATGACACTATTAGTTTTGTGGGAAAAAGACAGCAATACAACGAGAGCCACTACCTCAGCCACTCTACGTTGAGCTCTTTCTAAAATGGTTGATTTTTAATTTTACTTAACAGTTGAATATTATCCAATCTTTTTTAAAACTCAAGGTCCTGGATAATTTTCCTCACCATTTAACAGCATAGGTAGTCTTTTTTTAAAGTAAACCGTAACAATCAAACATTCATATTGCTAGCGTCATCACGGGTCTAACTTCTGGTCAACACTGAAGAGATAGATACGCGCATCGAGTTATATTAGTGCTGTCACAAATGTGCGGTGCGCATAAGTTGCCTTCTTTGCGGAAAAGACGGCAACTTATGCGCGCTATTTTTTCTAGAGGTTATCTGTGGCAATAGGTAATGTCGATATTTAAAGAAATGCTATAATGTCAATTTTAAATAATTTCAATAAGTCACTGATGAGAAAAATGTTTAACATTGATATTGTCCACAGAATTACTATTACAGTCGTCATACATCAGTAGTAATTTTTGTCTCCTTCAATCGGTCCCTCATTACTGAGGATCGTGGTCACTGGACCCCTTTAAACGGACAATCTGCCTCCATCGACTCCGGTCCAAAGTTGCCATCACCACCTGCTGAAATTTGCTTGATGACGTAGCTTCCTTTAATTGGTCGGACCATCGTGTTGGCGACCGGCCTCGTGCTCTCTTGCCTTCGGTATTGCCAAAAATGACCAGCTTTTCAAGGCTGCTATCTCCCCGTCGCATTATGTGGCCGAAATAAGTCAAAATACGCTGTAGGCAAACTGTAGATAATCGGGTCTTGATATTGAGTTGGGAAAGGACAGACACATTTGTGCGTTTGGCTGTCAATGGAATTCGGAGCAACCGCCTTCAGCACCACATTTCGAATGCGTCTATCCTCTATCTTTCTCTAGCTTGGATTGTCCTCGTCTCAACTCCATGGAGGAAAATCGGGAAGACTAGTGCCCTGACCAATCGGGCTTTCGTTTTGTAACTTATGCCACGATTTTTCCAGATGTTCTGGAGGCGTGTCATAGCATCTTTAGCCATGGCTATCCACCGTCTTATTTCTGGGACGCAGCTACCTTGACCAATAATATTAGACCCCAGATAAACGAAACTGTCCGCAGTATCGATGCCTTGGATGTTATACGCGCGCGATAGCTTTCCCGCACGATCTATCACGATAAGTTTGGTTTTCTGCCTATTTATTGCAAGCACTAATTTGCCACTTTCTACCTCCAACCTGTGTAGTATTTCCTCCATGTCGCTAAATCTTATAGCAAGGAGAACGGTGTCGTCAGCTGTCGTACCTCAGAAATTAATAATGAAAATAGTCATTTTACGAGTATACAAATATTATTGTGTAAATGAGCTGTCATCAAAATGGTCACTGAGACAATAGTAACATTTTTGTATTAGTATGATGCGGAATTTGCGCTTGAAATTTACTAAATTTAAACTTTTATTGGGCAAGGCAACTTATTAGATATCCTTTGGACCATATAAAAAAAAAAACTCGATTAGTCAGTGAACCAGTCAGCCAGTGAGTTTCTTACTTAGACCTCTAAATATCTACCAGAGAATGAAAATTCGGAAACTGTGCATAGTATATTTGACCGGAAACGAAAACAATCGTTTACATTTCTTTATTAAAATTACACATTTTCAATAGACATTTTTTTAAATTGCCAATCACTTAGTGACTAGTTGATGTAGGTAGTGATAGTTGAAAAGGCATCTATTGTGAGAATAAAAGGCTTTTATTAGTAACGACCTTGATTTATTTAGTCAGCACCAAGACCCGGAGAGGCTCTCGCGTGTCAACAGAGTTCATTCAACCAAGACGAAACGTGACAACATTACTTAACTTCCCGGAGTAAGTCGATGTATACGGTAGTTATTACCAATAATAGGTTATTGGGTGTAATCAAATAATCATAGACTTTTCTTAACTATAATCTGTGATCTTATTTCGACTAAAATTATGAATTTCCATACACACTTTTATCTCTTATTTAACTCCTTAAGAAAAATCTTATTAGTGCCCACTTTCGTATGTACTACTTTAGCCCTCCTTGTATACGAATTTCTTGCTTCTAGATAGGGTGTTGTCTCTTAAATAATTTAAGATTTTTGATCAAAGAAGGCTTGCGAGGCTGCATGTATTTTGGGATCCAGTATTAGAGGCAGCATTAATTATGTAAATTTAAACGTAGTTCATCTCCATCAACAAAAACTACATAAAATAAACTCATGCGTAGGATAAAGGACAGTGAACGAGATGGTAGACTGCTGCACCCCATGAGTGCTTACAAAATCTATTAATAATTTTCTAGTTTTACCAAATGCTGTATACAACAATTTTACGCAACAACGAAGACGGTAACCTAAACCTCAATAATCCAATAAACTCGTGGAGTTACCGGTATTCGAAGTTAACGTTTAAAGAGACTCGGCACAACCTAGTCGAGCTGTTCCACGGCCGACCTTGCTAAAGGTACCAGTATGTGTATCAATGCAGGACATAAAATTTCTAGGTACGCTTGCCTATTGTGGGTTACTATTTTTCGAATTACATGTTTTGTAACAAGCTAAGCTTTTTTTAACCCGACAAATGTCTTATGAATTAGTGCATTAGAAAAATGTATTATTAACATTATAACATCACACCTGAAATCCCCGATGGGTTAGGCAGTAGTGTATCTAATAAACACCCACATTTTGCCAGTTATTTTAAGTCTCATGTAACAGAGGGCGAGCCTATTGTCATCAAACGGGCACAATTCCAGACTCCGTGGTTGCTACTAAGAAATTCCTGATGGAAAACCCAATATCACTTTGCCCGACCCGGGAATCAAACCCAGGATCTCATGCTCAGCAGTCGCTCTTACGACCACTAAACAAACGAAGCAGTCAGAAAATGAAATATAATCGTTAAATCAGTGCAGTTCTTACCACAGATTGTAGGAATCATTTAGAAAGAACCATAAACAATAAATATTACAAAATTGCTAATCAAATCGAATCTACAACCTCGTGATCGATTACATCGAACATCTTAATCTCCGAACCATCACAACCACACTTTCAAAATATCGAATCTTTCAGCTACAAACACTTTACTTAATTAACTAATTTAATGTTTATATCCAGGACACTGTTGAAATTAGCAACTTATTCATTAATGTTTGGATGCCATTTTTATGGCGAAACGTATCATTGCACTACATAATATTTTTACTATCTTTTGTAACACATTTACGGCAAATAAATAATTTTTACTTTTGACTAGTCTCGTACCAGCATTACCAACACGAGTCACACAAACATCGATAAAACTCGTGTCATGATACTCGTGATGTCCCATCTCTATTCCCAGCCCGCCTGGTGCATGCTCCGCTAGGGCTAACTACGCTATACGCCGGCTCTTACCGTCAGTTATACGCCGCACTGTATGAGTAGAAGTCGTCGCGCAGTACTACGCCGATACACATCGCATCGTAGTTTTGTTGAAGTACCTATTTCGTGTATGATAAAAGTGGTTGTTTGATAATAATTATTTAATTGTATGCAGGTTGAGTGAAGTGTTGATTATTACTGGTAGGTTTATTTTTAGATTTTTTAGATTTAGTTTTTTTTTTCGTTTAAGAATTTTTGGGGGTGTGTCTCACTGTTTTGTTTTTTTTTTCGGAATGGATTTTTGTCTGGATTAAGTAATAATTTATTTAAAGCACAGACTTTTTGTACAGTTTATTTTTACAAAACTTTTGTTATAGTTTTAAGTTAAAATAAATGAGGGCGGAAATTACTGTTACAATTGCAGATAGCCTATTAACTCTTTCCACTTACTGCACTCGTCAAACATAAACTCACTTTCAATAAATAAATAAAACATAACATCACGGCTGTATATTTTTTTTATATTTTTCTTTATTTACCAACCAACAATTGTTTACACTTTAAATATGTAAAATAATATCTACCATAATCTAAGGTTAGTGTAACAATTTCTTACAGGTTAAAAACTTAAAACCGCATGCCCCATAAACATATTACGTGTGCCACAAGCACTAAACTATATTAATTTCTAATAACTAACAACTTTGAATTAACAATACGTGATGGTATATAAAACTAACATAAACAGTAAAAGTAAAATTAATAGAACAAAACAAACAGAGACACAACAAAATAGAAAAAAAAAATAAACATTACTAGTAGTTGTTCTATGAATCTTGGCATATGAGTCAAAATGCACGTCAACAAGATCACTGGAGCTATTTAACAATTTGTAAACACCCAAAGCTAAGGCAGAGCAGAGATGTAGGTACACCAATATTTCGTGTAATAGAGGAGCCAGCATATTTCCATCACTGTCTTTTGCCAATTGCATTAATACATTTTCTTCAAGTCAAGGCATATCTACTATACAGCAGTAATAAAATTGCTACGCGTTTTATGTCAATAACTTGTCATTTTAGAGAGAGCTAGCTAGACCTTATAATTAACCCATTGATGCAAATAGCAAGCTGGCGAGTTCTGTCCAACATTAAAATAATATACGTTCAATGGTTTGGACATAAATGTAGATTTCTTAGAAAGGTAACAAGTAAGTCCTTTTACATGAACAAATCTCAACTTTATAAACTGCACAATCATTGTAAAATCAGTGCGGGAATCGAACTCTCTATCCATTAATTCAGTCACCGTATAGGATTTTCTTATTGTGAATTTTCTTAATGCTTTTTTACAATCAAAACTAATGAATGAAATAATGCGCATATTATACGATTTTATTACCATGATATCTACATAAATTATAAACGCAATTTATTCCCAAAAATAATGGTTAAATTTTAGTGTTGTTGCTAACTGCGGAGAAATTATACGTTGGATAGCAACAACATCAAAATCAACCATAACACAACATCACCAGTTTTTTCTAAGAAGGGTTAGGCAGAGGTGTCCCATAGTGTACCCAAATGTCACCTGTTATGTTTAAGTCCCATGCAATAGAGAGCGAACCTATTGCCATGACAGCTCCAGACTGCAGAAAAATTGCTGAAAGAAACGTCTAATCAAACTTTGCCCGGCCTCAGAATCGAATCGTTTAGTGATCGCAAGCACTACTATTGAGTATAAGGTGCTTTCATACTCAGCACAGAGCGCCTGCGACCAGACATCAGAGGCAGTCCATATGAGTTTGTAGATAGATGTGTTATAGTGGCTATCATTTATACGAAACATGGTATAATTTATAAGTGATGCCTACCGAGTTGAGTGCCCGTACGATAACAGTGTCGCTCAGTGATTGGTGTGCCGAGGTCAGGAGGCAGTTGCTTTGAATATATGCAGCTGTCTAACTAGCTGCTAACAAAGTAAGACAAAGCAATACTTGATGCAGATTGCAGAGGTTGAATGGCATTCCTTGTGTGATATGATATCCAGTAACATCTGGTTGTACTGAACACCACAAATTAAAACAACATATTTTGCATTGAAGTATGATTTTCTACAAGTACGAAATTTTATTTGAAATGCATTTTGAAGCCACACTTTTTTTTGTTTTTACACGTATTTTCTCCAGCACTTTTTATTTTGGAAAATAAATCATTGCAGTTTTTATTATGCTGTTTGTATGGGGCCTGTTGTAGTACTATGCTATGAGCTTTGTCTTGTATGGACAGTTTGCCACCGATCTCAATATATTGCCATCTGAGACCAATCCCGTTATTCTTTCTTTTTCGTGTGGTTAGTGCCTAACCTGGTGTCACAGTTTTAATGCCGCCCATGGGCCTCTGACTTGGCTTTACATACCGTCGGGTAATATGTCTCAGGCATGCTGGTTTTCTCACGATGTTTGATTAATGGTAACATAAAGATCACACTTAATTCCTTGGGGGCGTCGAAATATGTACAGATAAAAGAAGAAAAGTTTTAAAGGGCGTCAAAAAATTCGTTCACATCGCTGTCAATAGGAATAGTGCCCAGAAGGCTGGCAGCATTGCCACGTTGTATGGTAATGCTGATTCTTTGACCCAAAAATAGGCCAGCCCTCTGGTCACGAGAAGAGTCGACCAACCGCTTGGCGATGTCCCGATAGAGTAGGTGCGCACTCGGACCCCATGGCCCTAGTGTTTCAACCCCAAACCGCTCAAACACATAAAAAATAATTTTAAATACAAATTAATGGGCAGAATACAACAACATAATATAACAACGTAACATGTATTTTTTTAAGTATTCTCCGCATTAATTTGTATTTAAAAAGAATATAATTCTTGCTATCATTTTTATAAAACGAAATGCCAGACCAACTTATCTACATTCAAAAGCAATTGCGACCCACACAATTGCATCTCCACTAAATTACCAAAAAAGTAATTCAAATTATCTGAAAACTCACGAAAAGCATTTTATTCATACACAATTAGATATTCTTTCTCTAATAAAACTATCTAATGTCAATGAACTTTTATATAACACTTTTCAAATACTTACCTACTTACTTTTAAACGTTCACTAAATTCCTCGGAAAATGTACCTATGCAACTATAATAGAAACATAAATTTAAGTAAGTATGTATAGATAACTTTGTCACTAACTGCAAATAAAATAAATTCAAATGATACATAGTAATTAATTATGTATAATATACCTAAACATATTGCGTATTTAGTGTTGACCCAATTACAAAAATATAACAATGATAAACTTTATTATATGACAAACGTAGTTTGTGTCATATTTGTTAAATTGTGATAAGACCTAACCGTAACATGTGAAATGATAGAAAACTGTTGCATCATCATTAATTTTTTTTCACTTACATCAGCTTTTATTTCCTTTTTTGGTACTTTATGAGTTGAGTAGGTACCTGGTTTCGGTCCCCAGGTATTAGTAGGGTCACCTGTAATCTGGTGTCATATCTCATGTTTGATGTTTGTCGTTGGTATAAAGGGTTAAACCTCATCTGGCAGCACGAAATCGCACTTTTCCAGGCTCCCATAATTTTAAAAGCGAGAAACAGACCGTGTATCGAATTCGGGGTCCTCCGGTACGGCTGCCTCAGGGATCGGGGTACTCAGGGACTAACCCGTGCTGCCGATCGCATCGTCGATGCTGCCGCGTGCGCCATCACTGGAGCTCTGTTTAGGTTCAATGCGTAATAACAACCGTCAACCAAAGCGTCAGATTGACGTAGATATCAAATACCTACTGGGCCTATGAACACAGCAATCGCTTCGTATTTCCGCAAAGACTTTGAACATGATTAACATAAACTTTTCGGTTACATGTCAATCCGATACATTATGAAACATTTTTGGTTTTTCCATCATTATTATTGGTACAATGTCACTTTGTGTTGACTCCTCTGAATGATCTTATTCGATCAGCTTAGTGACTACTTTTTGTTTCAGTCAAAGTTCACTTCAGTTACCCAAAATACTGACTGCCTTAACTTTCACTATCACTTACGGGATATCTTCCGCGATTAATGTTTATATTGAGCTCCCGATATTCATTATTATTTATTGTTAGTAAGTGATAGTGAAAGTTTAGCTATAAACCGTGAAAGCTTAAAACAGTGACTGACTGCCTTTTCTCAATGATCTGCATTACACAACCGATTACAATACTATTACTATTAAGCGGATAACGTAGCCATAATCACTAACTTTTTAGTTACTCAATATATTGAATGTATTCCACAATATACGTATATAAACTTAGGTGGTAGAGTGCAGATACCTGATCACTGTGGACCCTGATGCAGGATCAGATCTTTTTCTTCTTCTCAAATCGATTACTCGGTTTTTTTCCGACCAGTACGTAGCGACCCGAAGGCTCTATCGTTTGCCTAATTCAAGTCCTGGAAGGTGCAGTTAGTTCTGCACGTTGCGCGTCGGCCAGGAGACAAGGTGTGGCATATCCTGTGTTGCTCCACACTAGCATTGTGTCCTTTTTTCTTTATTTATGTTGAAAAACATCATTATACTAAGTACATAATATTTATTATTTTGGTACTTTAGTTAGTTAGTTAGTAACATTTTACGCTGATTTATCTGATTCAAAATTCATTATCTAAGTGGAGGTGGACTCCCGTCGACTGACTGTCTATCTTAAAAAGATCACATGCTGACTAATCTATATTCAAAGCATGTTCTGTGACTGATGATTCATAACTGAGTTCTAAACTTCTAGTTAGTTCTAGAAAGTTATGTGCTAGTACATGTAACAGAGAATTGCTTGAAAGCAATAGATAAGGCGCACGCGATGTTTTTATCTCCTATTTCTTATATAATGCAAATGTATCCTATCAATCCTATTGAATGATTCGACAATCTATCGTATTTGAATACGTCTTGTTGTTCCGTAGATACGCCGTGGCTATAATTTATTTATTTGACGTAATGATTGTCTGGAAAAAGATTGAGTTTAAAAAAATCTTTGCGTGCGTGCAATTTTGTTTGTTGTAATTGCGTAGACAAGTCTACGTTCCTTAATTAATATTCTCTTCAACATTATTCAAATAAGTAATTAATATTTCAATGAAATTATGACTGAATTTCTTTTATTTAAATTGAGTAATAATTGGTAACGGTTTTGAGCTGTTTTTCCTAGTGAATAGTCCGGAACCAGAATGAAAAACTGTATTGATTGTGTTGTTGTGTTGTTTTTCATTTTCACATCATAAAAATTACTGTAAGTGGCAACTTGGTCGAGCCCTTTGTTCAGAATTGGTCTAGATATATGTAGAGGAGTAGGTGTGTGTGGAACGGACGTTGAGAAGGTTACTGTGCCTGGCTGGATACAGAAGGCGGAAGACAGGGCAGAAGCACATTGTGGTCATGTGGTGCAGCTAGGGAGTTGCCTATGTCCAACTCTGATAGCCTCAGTTAAAGTTGATTGATTGATTAACCTAAGTTCACATTCTGGAATGCAATAAATATATTGAGTATTGATTGGAAGAAAAGTTACGATGAAACTAAAAGAGTGATGGATATAAATGTTGATGGTTGTATAGGAGGGCAGGGGAGAGGAAGGCCAAAGAAAAGAAAGATGGATTGTGTGAGGAGTGATATGAAAGAGAAAGGAGTAAGTAAATGATGCCGTGACGTCTAGAATAGAATGGACAAAGAAAACGTGTTGCGCCGACCACAAGTAAAACGGGACGAGGGCAGGAAGATGATTTGAAGACAAGTTACGATCAAAAAGAAAAGCTCCATCAAAAGGTTTCCACCACATCCCAGCCAAATCCAGGGTCGCTCGTAATACCGAATGATAGCTAAAAATCTATTTTCATGTCATTATTCTTGCGTAAACACGTCTCTTGTAACTGAAGTCACGGTTACTAAACGTTTACTGTTTGTTGGTTATTTCTGTTTGACCCCGACATTGAACAAGGTTGAAAGCTCGTAAGAGGCAGGTCGGAGATTTGCGTTTTGTTGTTTGTCTGAAGCTTGAAATTATAGTGCATCGTAATTTTGTCCGACGTGTCTTGGGAGCTTCCAGGAACATCTGAGTTGATTATTTGAACTACAACCACCCCACCATAGTTACAAAAAAATGAAATGTAGTGAAATATGTACGGGAAAGTATGCGTCTGCATCAAAATTATTTATTACTCTACGATCTTGGCTGATTTTTTGTATCATCAAGGGTGTAGTAGATCTTAATGGATAGCTTTTTTTTTTTACTTAATGGGCTTGCGTTTGGCCGCAACTCGCCTGATGTGAAGCGATGATGCCTAGCCAATTCATTGGTGACTTTAGATGCAAAGTTGTGATGGCCGGCAATTACAGACACATATAGGTGTCTGTGATTTCTCCAGGGCATCTACAGGTGCCGTGCGTGCGTGGTGATCAATGCTCGTGCCTTCTCTGTATGAGAAGAGGCCTTTGCCCAGCAGTGGGACAGTTATAGGCTGGTATTATTATCACTAGGTACCACAAATAAGAATGGGATTTGTTGGTATCGTTTAATTTCAGAATCGTTCATGAATAGATGAAGTATGATTTTACTTTGTTGGGTCATATTAACTTATGTATGACATACAAAGTTAGGTTAGGTGGTAGAAACATTTTTGCACGTAATAATAATGCGTTCTAATTATTATAAACAAGAGATATTTATTGGTGAATCATCTTATTGTGATAATAGTTTTTATTTGCCAAATTGGTCGTAAGTTTTAGACGGAAGGAGGAAGTTGGCAACAGTGGCAATGGAACCCGCCAGAATCAAATGTTTATTATAACAATAACTAAATTGATTGTGGTGATGGTGTATTTTGTTGACAGCGCTGTTGTACGGGGCAACAATCAAGTCAATGAGTCATTAACTATAACCTACTTCAAATGTATAAGTACTTCAAGTCAGTGACAAATGGGAGTATTTTTTCATCTGATTGTTTTAATTAGCAACAAAAATTAAGGAACAAACTAAATTGAAATGAAGACTAGGTACTATTGCTTCTTTGTTGATTTTGTTTGATCGTAAGAGCCCACAATTGGGCCCTTCTTAACCCCCGTTAATTAAGCGTATCTAGTATGCGGCTCGCACCTATTTAAGTTTAATGTTTTCTTATTTACGATCAATGATAATACTTATAGAAATAAATTATTAAAAAGAAATAATATATTCTATGATTTAAAGTCTACCGATATTTCGTAAGCCGCGCAATCCCGTTATACTGCCGGAATGCGGATCCACGACAAAACGCCCTCACGCGTAGTCGCGGATCCACGTTCAAAGGTCAGGTATTAAGAATATGTGAAACAGCTGATTTTACGTGACTAGCTATCAAAGTACTTATCAGATCGTGTAATTTTGGCAGATGTCCAGCTCCTCAAAGCTATACGTGAGATCTAATTCATTAAGGCGACTACAGCACCGAAACTAGCGCCACCCACATTTTATTTCTTTTACTCTAAAATCAGATCAAATTTGATAAATTCAAAACACTATCATGCTAGTAAATAACCTGTAGTATTTTTAAAATCACTTTTCGTGATTCTAAACTTGTTAAATTAAGAGAATTACTGATTAAAGATAAAAGTGTACACTTTTGGCGGTAATCAGTAATTCTCTTATTTTATCATCTCCAGAATCATGAAAAGTGATGTGTTTTAGATTTTTTAGATTTTTCAAATTTGATCTGATTTTAGAGTAAAAGAAATAAAATGTAGTTGGCGCTAGTTTCGGTGCTGTAGTCGCTTTAAAACCAATTATATAAATATTTTGACGAAGATGTGAAAATTATAAACACCACGTTTCTCTACATACTTATATGGTCACTGGATTTTTTTTACATTTTATAAGACAAATACTACCTCAAATTAATCTTAAATAGTGTAAGAATGATAAATAAAACTTCTAGAAAACTCAAGATACCTAAATATTATGGTAGAACGCTTTAGTGCACCGACCCCAAATGAATTGGTATATTATATGGGTAAAAGACTTTTATTAATAATAATTTAAGTCTCTAATGCCAAATAGACAGGTTTTTTTTTATAAAATCAGAGATACCGATATAAAATCTGAGACTTTGGAAAAATATTAATAATATTTAAAAAATGTAAGAAATCAAGATGTTCACTGTTTTAGTTGATATGGAGACATAGGTACTTTTTGTTTAACATATCAAATACGTCATAGATGACTTAACCCTAGAATACTAATTTTGAGTTTCACTAACTGGACACACGTGTGCCCAGTCCTTCGTGTCGAGTTGGTGACTAACCCATAGAATCAACCAATAATAATTGAATATGATTAATAGTGACCGGCTTGTGTTTTACCGTTTTTGTTTCCAACTGACAGCAACATCACATGACCGTCTGTTACTAAGTAAACGAAATGACGAAACGTTTACTCTTAGTTAGTTTAAAACTCCTATGTCGAAAATAGTAAAATTACACAAGGTTATTTTGTGGTTATTTTTTACGGCATCCTGCGGCAGGAGGTACGACTCCCCGATATTTGGAGCTATTTTTCGTAGATACATCTAGAACGGCAAGCTTGTGTCTACATCAATACTTCTAAACTAATATTAAAAGAGGTGACATTTGTTTGTAAGTTTGTATGTAGGGGGTAATCTTCAGAACTGCTGATCCGATTAGGAAAATTCTTTCAGTAACGGGAAGCTTCATTTTCCCCGAGTGGCACAGGCTACACTTAAAACGGGAGGAGTAGGTAAATAATAAGTTGTGTTGTTTAATATAAGTTTATATAAGCTTGTTTTACAGTAGTCAGTTATAAAAATAAAAATAAACTTTTATTTCGGATAAGCACCATCCTTGCAAGTTTGACTTTCAAAATAGTGAATGTAATAATTTGAATGTATAAATTGATTACAAAAACACAGACGTCCTAGAATCTAAATCAATTTAATACAACTGTGATTAACGGTGGCTTAAAATGTTGTGTATTGCATTCATTAGTTTGGTCACAAATGATATTATTATGACGAGTAATAGAGAAGTAGGGGAGAAGCAGACACGCTGCGCCGACACCAATTTAAAAAGAAATCCCCTAACAAATTGGGGTATTGGCAGGAGAATGTTGATGGTCAAAAATAGATCTCAAAATAACGTGACCTAACTTCTTAGTGCAATCCCAGTGAAGAATTCACTTAAAACACGTTGAAAGCTCTATTTCCCTCTCTTCTCTAAGTTCAAATCTCTTATCCCATATCGTAACATCACCCCTGTAATTCCCGAAGTGTTTGGCAGAGGTGTACCTAACAGTTCACCAACATTTCGCCAGTTATGTTTAAGTCCCTTGTAATAGGGGGCGAGCCTATTGCCGTCAACCGGGCACAGATCCAGACTCCGTGGATGCTACTGAGAAATTCCTGATAGAGAACCCCACTAACAATTTGCTCGGAACGGGAATCGAACCCCAGGACCTCATGCTCAGCAGCCGCGATTAGACCAAGGAGGCAGTCATACACAATTACTTGATCTTTTATCTCATCATACAATTACTTTTTACCGTACACGTACGTACGTAGCAGACGTAAACTCGCCGCATTTTCCGTCGTGAATGTTCTGTAGTATGGCGCCAAACAAGAGGTCACTGAACTTTTTTTCCTGAGCCGACGCGAACATTTTCTTAAACTGTCTATACAAGTAAGATCTAAGTCAAGAGTGTTTATCAACAATACTAGCTGGCAGTGTCCTTTTGATAGATTGATACTGAATCGGTTACTAGATAATAGATATTTTAAATCATTCTAATCGATCCCGATCCTCGTGAGAAACATCTTACAGATGATTTAAAAAAGATAGAGAAGATAAAGTTAATATAATATTTCCGAGTTTTCCACCGGTTCTAAAAGATATCCTGTAATTCAGTTCATCCAAGGGCCATACAGAGCTATTCCATGTACGGCATATCAAACATTTCAACTTTGTGTTTAAGACGTGACCTGCAACAATTGTGATATATTAAGACAAAGATGAACGTATTAATTCGGTAAAAAGTATTTTTTTTCGATTAATACTAGAGGCGGTACTTTCATACAAAACTAAAACCTTGGCTTGCCCTAATAACCTACTGATATTCATGATGTTAAGGTTTCTGAACAGTCTGCTTGCCTCATAGGCTTGCGGTATTGTTGGCCCCTAGACACGCCACTGATCCATATCCAAAAACAAACAAAAGCCAATTGCGTTTCTTACGAAGAGAAAATGTCTTACTCAGTTCTGTCCAAAAAAACTATACGTAACTTGTCACTTGCCAGATCTTGATTATGACGTATTAACAAGTCAATTGCAAAGACTGGTTACAAAAAAAAACGATTGACCTTAGCTGTACTCGTAGTAAATCATCGTATGTTGATAATATGTCTGAAATTAGTTTGTCATGACATCACTCACGTGAGTCTTTTTTATAATGTTTTCCTAATACAATGTGTGGGAAGATTCAAATACTATTATTATCTTTTAGGCCTTCTATTTATAGCATCATCGTGACCGTAGGCCGAGACCAACGTTACTTACCAAGTAGTCGGGTTAAGCGTTATTCCGTTAACTGTCTAATTAGGAACTGAAGTGCAAGATGGACAGGAGCGTGTCTAAGTCAAAATACGAACTAAGTAACGTTTGTAGATGTTGACCTTAAGTTCAAGTGGCATTGTGATATGTAAGTTAGGCTGTTTCATGTCAGTGGAAACGCTTGACGAGAAGAATTTCACGTTACAGGATTTATCATAAAAGTATAGCTCACCTAACCAAAATTAACCTCCAATCTCTCACTTTTCAAAGTTGAAGTTGAACCTTCAACTTTGACGGAATATTATTACCTAATTATGTCAACATTTCTGCAAAATGTTGCTGTTGACAGTTAACTTAAGCTCTCAGTCATGGTTATGTTATATAATATTTTTATTTTTTACTAGATGATGGTGATAATGACCGCTAATCGTTTCATCATCATTGTAATATTCCTACCCTTGTCCCATGTTACTCCGGGTCGGTGCAACACGTTTTTTTCATCCATTCTCCCCTGCCCCAGTCAGTCGTCACGCTATCATTTACTCCTTTTTCCTTCATATCATTCCTCACACGTTTATTAACTACTATTTCAAAAAAAAAAAAGGAATTAAAAAAACTAAAAAACCCGACCGAAAAAACTTAAGTTAAAAAAAACTGTTATGCACTGAAAAGCTAAGAACAAGCACATTTTAAATTAAAAAAAGTTGGAAGCTGACGGGACCCATTTGATTTTGAAAATATAAAAATGGCAACGGTTCCGCCTGCTTCCAACTTTTTTAAATTAACCCTCCTTTTGGGCTTCGTCGCGGTCGGGTAAAAAGAAGTTAACGCTCCCACACAACACATGGCTAACTAAACAACTACCGACTTCAAAAATCAAAATAACAGTTCCCTGTGAGAGAAACTAAGAATAGTTTTACCATAATTATCGTAAGCTTGTTCCTCAAACTGGTATTCCTAGTAATAGCCTTAGCGGTTGCAACAGTATCAACTGAGCTAGTCGTTCCGTACTATAAAATAATAATTTTACTCAACTACTGGTTCGACGGGATGCTGACCCCTCATTGAGTCGGAAAACATGCGTAAAATCACGCCTTTTTAATTAGAGGGCAGATATTACAGATCACGGACTGTTACGATCCTTTCAAACTTCTCTTCATTCGTTCAAATTCATACATCTACATCGATTGTTCTACCTACCCTCTATTTAGGACTAACATGATCATTGTATGTCTGTAGTGGCACTTATCTACGCCACAGATGAAGTCCGAACATCAAATGCCTAAATGGCGACATTAAAGTTCTCCGCGACTTTATAAATTAACCCAACAACAACTTACTGTTGGGCAGTAGCCCACACAACACCCGTCTGATCGGAGGATCCCCCCTTTTCTATGGAGTATAAAGAACTTTAAACCCTGTCCTACATGTATACCTAAAGGTCCTTCTAGGGTGGTGAAAAACGGTGCCTATTAAAGTCTTATTGGTATTACCAAAAATATTTTCCAATGAGCGGGAAATTGAATGTGAAATTGATAACACTGATTAATTGGTGATCAGTATTTTTTGCTACTGAAGTGCGTAATCTCTTCGCATCGATAAAGAAACGTCGCATTTAAAACTAAATGAACGGGCGACGAACAGCTGGTCCACATTGTCTTCCGCGAAACAAGATAACAATTAATTGTTTTCAGGAATTACCACAAAACGCCCACTTTATGATTCACTGCGCTGCGAACTTTATTGGCGACATAGTATTCATTCATTTACATACAGACATATTTATTGTACCTAAATTAATATTGCGATAAACAGTAGGTCTTCGCAATTGGTTTTAAGCGTAGTAATTTATATAACCTCACACCTGTAATCTCCGAAGGGTTAGGTAGAGGCCTATCTATTATACATGGACATTCATCACTTAAGTCTAAGTCCCGTGAAACGGGGACGAGCCTTTCAAATCAATCGGGCACAATTTCAGGCTAAAAAAAAGACCAACGAGACAGTCACTCTACAGAAAACCAAAAAGCTCTAAAACTATTTTAAACCATCGATCGAACTAAACTTTACTATACTCAGAACTACGCTACCAGACGGTACCAAGACAGCATTGGTACCGAATATATTAACATACATACATATATACTACGTTTATTGAAAGCACAATAATTATTGTAGTCTCTTGTATACACTCGTATCCACATAAATCTATTAAACTAGGTAAATACGAGTATATGCTGGCTTTGTTTAACATTCCGATCTCAAATACTTTATTTCGATACCACGCTTCTAGAACTTTTCTTTTTGTGCGTAATTCTCTCATTATCAATGTTTATAACCGGGATTCCTGAACAATATTTTTGGAGGTTAACGTCGGAAAATTAGGACAGCTAAATATTTTTTGTAATATAGCTGCTTCTAACGAATTATTATCATCGGATTGCCTGGTATCGGTTCGTGGAGGTCGGATGTCAGTTAATTCGTAACATCACGACTGTAATTCATGATGGGGTAGGCAGAGGTGTACCTTAGTGCACCCACACTTCGCCAGTTATGTAATAGAGGGCAAGACTGTTGCCATCAATTAGGAAAGAATCCAGACTCTCCTAACCCTTTGCCTGGGAACCACATCAATTAATCAGCAGTAACACCTCCGCCCACTAGACCAACGGAACAGACTGTATTTATCATGAAAACCTACTGTAATTAACATGTAATATTTAGATATCTATCTTACTAAGTCTATTCATCATCATCATCATAAAGACTAAAGCTGTGGCGATGTAGTGCATCCTTACCTGACCCATTCGTTCCACCTGCTTAAAATCTCCCACCTGGAAATGAGTTGCCATGGCTGACCTGGAAGTCTTTAAATAGACTCCGGACCCAGGTTGGTCGCAGCAAGGAAAACCTGCTCAGGTGGAGATTCATTAATGACTCAGCCCTGGACTGTAAATGTGGTGCTGTTCCACAAACGATGGGGCACTTAATATCATGCCTTGCGTGTCCTGATGGTTGTTTACTACAGGAACTGATGGACGCTACTGAAGGCGCCAAACTAGTGGCTCAATTCTGGGCTGACACAATTTAGATTGCCATCGACACGCTAAGAAGAAGAAGATCATCATCATCATCATTCTCCTGCCATCATCCCAATTTGTTCGAGGTCGGCGCAGCATGTCTTCTTCCATACTTCTCTATCACTCGTCATCTCATCAGACACCTCCTTTCTTGCAACTAAGTCATTGTAGTAATTGAATTTTTCAATATAAGCAATGAGTATTTAAATTGATGATCATATTAGATGCACACAATTAGAACAAAATTAATATTAATTACTTCTCATGGCCAAGCAATCAATTAAAATACCATTAATTAGTTCTAAACTCCAAATGATTGAGGGGTCAATTGGAGCAGTGTGTGACCCAAGACATATTTTGATGATGGATATGTTACTTCTGGCGTTTTCCCGCGAATGTCCGGAATTATTAGATTATATAATATAATAGATTATCCCGATATTACCACCCCGGTTGATGGGGTCGCCCCCAATCACTTCAGATAAGACTTAACTTTCAAAATTACTATAGATACACCTGTCGTACTCTGTGATGTTATGGTGTGCATGGTTTCTGGATAATTAGCCCCAATCAACTCTAAGTAAAATCATTATTCCATTCTGAACGTCTACGGGTCATATTGTATGTAACTAGGACATATATTATGTAATTAGCCGTTATATCTACTTATGATAGAGGAATCCATTTTCCTAGTAACGCCGACCTTGCAATGACAGCTAAATATGACCCGCACTCAGAGACGTCAATTGACGTTAATGTATCAGTAACTGGCATTTGCTAACGGGTAACCAGAACACCAAACCTATAATCTCTAAAGGGCAGAGCAGAGCAGAGCAGAGGGCAGAGCTGTACCTAATAGTGCACCCACATTTCACCAGTTGTTTTAGGGATGTATTGCGGCTATTGCCATCACCCGGTCACAAATCCAGACTCCGTGGCTGCTACTGAGAAATTCCTGATGGAAAAACCCAATTACACTTTGCCCGAACCCAGGACCTCTTGCTCAGTAGTCGCGCTTACGACCACTGCGCCAACCAGGCAGAAGAGAGCAGTTTAAATAATGATGATAATAATTGGAAGTACAATAAATTTTTATCAACATTCACAATTTCCCTTTCAGAATAAACTGTCCGTCGTTTATAAATTGTTAGTTAATGTGTCATTAACATTTATTGAGACATTAACTAACAATTTACTACTTATGTAGTACTTAAGAAAATACTTTGGAAGATAATCTCTAGATAAAGATCTAGGAATCTTTTATTGATTATTTATATCGAAACAGCAATAAAGATTCCATCTATAGATATGTAATTAAATCAACTAAGTTATTTATGACAGGGACAATTAAAAACTTCATGTATCTACCATGTATGATGCAAATGAATTGAATTCAGAAACGTCGTAATTATCAATTAATTAATTTAAATAAGTTAAACAATATGACACTTAATTGTTACTTATAAGTAACAAAACCCATGCTGCGCCGACCCTAAATAAATTGGGATAAGGGCAGGAGACCGATGATGGTGTTACGAGAAGATTTCCAGAATGTCTGTGTTCACCTTTATAGTGAGGATTTTGAAATATGCGCTTACTTCGATTTAGTTACCTCCTAAGCCCAAGAAAGAATAAAGCCGAGCCCTTCTCGTTATCTGTGGAAATTGTGTCGAAAACCACGCGCTAATATAACCATGTCGCCCTCAAGTATTTTATTGACATAAGCTACCGAAAAGCTCATGTCAACATCGTTAAAAGTGTTTGTAGAATATGAAACGCTCTAAAAACTATTGTAGATATTTGTCTAGGCACTTTGGATTTAGTCCAAAAGAATCTATAACACTATGCATAGTTACAAAGTACTAATTACTGTATTAAAAGACAGTTTGCTGCCCTGCCATAAACACCAAAAGCATACATTACACTAAAATCTATAAATAAAACCAAATCTAACTGCTTACTTCATTAATTCCCTTCATATTCAGCCTAATCTCCGATTCAGTTCCCACGCCCGTTAATACGTAACTCTCGGTTATTTACTATTCTGACTAAGTCCGATATCAGGATGGTACATTAACATAACATAGGCCTGAGACTTAAATTTACAAAAACGATTACAGCTACACTAACTTATAAATAGGCATAGTTTGGATGTAGGAGATTATCTTCGTATCTCCTCATTCGATTTCGAAAATTCTTTCACTGATGAAAAGCTGGACAATTGCCGAGTGTCAAAGGATATGTTTTTTTGTTGTTTTTGTTTTATGGTAAAATAAAAAAACGCGGATGAAGTCGTGACCAGAAGCTAGTCTATACTAATAAAAGAGGTAAAGTTCGATGAGTTTGGATGTAGGAAGAAATCACTGACACAGAATACATAATAGTCACTGGTACTACTGATCCGATGCTAAATATATATCTCACAAATGGGAAGCTTCCGTGGGATAATTTCCGCACATAACGCAAACAAAACCGCGGGAAAATGCTAGTAATTTAATAAAACGCATAATAGACAGAAAGACCGTTGTTTTAACAGTAAACCATTATTTAATTTTATTCATTTAATTAATGTTTGCATGCCTAATATAAGGTAGATTGTACAAAGCTCACCTATTTTATTGTTACACCTTATTTTACTTTACTTTACTTTACCGGTGTCCGATGTCTCTAAACAACAGCAAAGCATCCGTACGTAATCTGCACGCAGTCAAATTTATCAAAAGAGGCTCCAATAGAGTCTACTTTAAAACTGACCAATGAACCCCTGACCTGACTGTATCAGCTTTTCCAGAATCATGCGCTTTCTTCTTATCTAACTCGTGCTGACAAGAAACAGCCCTCAGCTATCAGTCACGGGGTTGGCTGATAACAACACCTAATAAAACGTCACATGACCCCTGTTGATTGACCTCTGTTATCACAGTTACCACTGGTCTCAGTACTTACTACAAAGCTAATGAGTGTGACATCAGAAAGTACCACGATTTGTAGGCGGGTGTGTCTTTGTGTGATTAGTAGGATAGTTTTATGAGGTTGTAATTATAATAATTATGTTTGTAAAGTGTTATATCATTAGAATTTAAAGAAGAGACTTGACGCGAACTTTGGGAATACCTAAGCCAAATTAACTTGTTTTGGGTTTTCCCATCTGGAATTTCTCAGTAGCAACCACAAAGTCTGAATTTATGCCCAGTTGATGGCAATAGACTCGCCAATTACATGGGACTTAAACACAACTGGTGAAATGTGGGTGTATCCATTTTACGAGATTGAAATATTGAATTCCATCATTAGAATTAAAAGTAGAGACTTTACTTGGTTTATCTAATTTTTAGATAAGTTTATGTAACATGTTGACAGCTCTCCGTACCAAGGAGAACACGTTAAACCTGCGGTAACCGTAACCTTATTAATGCTTAAAACAGTCTAGAAGCCAGTCTAACCTTGGTTATTATTCTAAGGCCTAACCTTTTGGTGCTAGTTTTGCTCTAGTTAGTCAACAGCGTCTAGTTTTATTCTAGATGATATAAACTGTTCAAAGGTCATTACATCAGTCATCACCTTCACGTTATTGTTACCAACCGTAACTCATACAGTCATACTCATACCTACATAATCATACCCACTTATTTTACAATCGCAATAACTTAATATATCATTAAAGCTTTAATGCTCTTTAACATTAACAGTTACCTACTGTGTCACACATAAATCCCATCCTCAAATAAAGACAAGACTAAACGAATGAGATCTTACAATACACGGAGCTAACCTTTTTTGCATAACACGCCATCCATTGTCTTGAAGTAATTATCGCTTAATCATAATCACTTTGTGTCTTTTTATTTACAACTTCAAAAGTTTCCGATGTTTCCTCTGTTGTGGTAGAAATGATACGTTTAAAGAATTCATAATTACATATGTTAATTTATGATCATTAAAAAAATCCAAGTAACGAACTAATAGATTGATAGGTGCAGTGCCTAGCTCCATTGGTTTCTAATCTATGGGACGTGGGTTTGACTTCTGAATAGATCAAATATTAGTCTACCCTACACATATCTGCAATGCATGAATTTTTGTTTATTTGCTAAACATGTTTGAGTGAAACAATATAAGACATAGATATACAATAATAAAAAGCAATTTCAAACGCCATTTACTTTAAAAGATAAATCAATCACTATAGGTACAAGTTTAAATATAGGCATATTTATACACTGATAGGAATAACGAACAAGTATTGCCTCATAACCGTGATACCACAAGACGTCAAGTACTCCTGATAACAAATCCTTAAACAAAGATTTATATTTACGATGACTGATAAACACATCATGATAATGCATTTACACAAGAAACCGTATTTATTGATGAATTTAAATTAATCACAGCTTCTCTTTAATTACAGAACGAGCATGGCGGTAGGGCCAAATGAGAAAGACAATTTACCAGTAAGCACTCTCAAGAACAACGATACACTTGCCGATGAACAAGATTTACTAAGCAATGCAGCAAACAATGACGCGCAAGATGAAAATAACGCCGAGAAAAAACATGAAGTAATTAACAAGATCATTGCTGAAAATAACGCTCACCAAAATGATAACAATAACAAACCTATAAAACTCCAAACTGAACCGAATAAGAATAACTTAGATAAACAACCAGAAGGATTTGTTAAAAACAATCTAGACAGCAATCAAATTACTGAAGTTATACCAAATAAAGAAACCAACGAAGATAAACAATCTAAACTAGAATTAATTAACGAACAACTCAAAAATGTCAATAAAGAAGCATACGCAGACTCAGAGGAGAACAAAGGAGACAAGAGAACTTCAAGAAGATCTTCTAACTACTTGCAGAACATTCAGATGACTAATTCTTCTTTGGGACTAACTTTAGGTTCGGAGAAGAAAGATACTACTTTGCTCACGGAACCTCAAACTGTCGCTCGCTTTTCACCGTTATGGAAACAGGTAATTTACTGTTTTTATTTTTCATAGTTTAACCACACCTCGCACTTGACTTATCGATTCAACATTGATACAGAAATGCCTGTGTACGCTACAGTTATATGAAGCGCGTTGCAAATGCGATTAACGCGCGATGTTACCGATGCGGAACGCACGACAGCATCGCTACAACAAGCCGCCGTGGGCTAACCTAACCTAACCTTTGACTATAGTCAATGGAGTCAAAGGGTACTTAAAAAAAAAGCCTGTATCTTTGCATCGTTGACAAAACAACACTGATCTTTACACTCGTAGAAAAAAATACTGAGAAGCGTGTCAAGAATACAATAGTGATCTTTATTTTAATAACAATAAGGTTTAAGTTGCTGTAAAAGATGAAGGACTGTATGTGCGGATGTCAATCATCACTGACACTTCACTAACTTTTGTGATGAAAGCAACAACTAAATAAAATTCCACCCTCATCCCATGTAAGAATCCAAACTAAGTAAAAGATTTTATGCATTTCAGACATTGGCATCATCAGCCCCGATCCTGCTGACCTTCGTGACCGGCCTGACGTCGGGCTACTCCGCGATTCTACTACCTCAGCTTAAGGCGAACCCTGGAGGACCCATACCTTCGGACGAAGATACTACGTCATGGATAGGTAAGAATCGTGATTTTGTTTTGATATTCTCATCTCTTAGGTGATCTTTAGAGCGAACATAGAATTTATATTTGAATCATCAAGGTTAAGCCGCGTTTGCAAAGTTTAGTAATTACTTACCGGGTTTCCTTCGTGCCGCTGTAAGTCCCGGCTGTCATTTGTCGATCTTTGACAGTCGTTATACTGACCCAAAGTCTGATACCAGCAACTAACCAGCGCCCTTTCCCAACAATTTTGGGGTTGGTTTCCGCATGCACCAAAATACAAGTATTTTACATGGAGCGTTGGCTTATCTGACCTCCACAACCCAATGAGTACCGCGTAATACGATATCCCTTGGCAAGACTGGTTGTCAGACTTTCGGGCCACTGACTACCTGTGACTGTCAAAGATCTACAAATGATATAATTTCAATTGCTGTTGACAATAAGCTACGAAGAAGACAACAAAAGCTCGCTTAGCTGGAATTTCAAAGCAAATTTTGATAAATTCCAAACGATAAAGAGCATTGATCATTGCTCCCAGAATAGTATTGGGTATTCGATAAAACATTCAATACACTGTTGGAATGGGGTTTAATAAATATGCAGTAACTAATGCTAGTCGAACTGCTAAATTCCACTTTTGTGCAGTAGAGTAAGACCGCTTATCGTTTAATTGCGCGTTTTTAATTCAGTTCAAAGAAACATTGAACGGGTACGCATTTACTGTATTTCTTGTACGGTCGGCTGTGGGTCGGTCAAGCTAATTCGTATACAGTTAAGTAAAAATGTAATCTTTCTATTATGGCAAGATCAATCATTGTTCCTAACTAACTTTTATAGAACACAAACACATGCTTTTTTAATTGATAAAATTTCGCATTATGCTTTTTTACATTGCCATAATTGCATTTTTTTATTTTTTCGTACCAAAATTAGATAACTTAAAGTATTTATACCACTCTCTAGCAAGTAAGACTGTTATCTATTGGGGTCTATTATTTTATCATATCTGTACCGCAAGTTTACAATTAAACTGTAGTCTTCAAATAACTTTATTTCCTTGTATGTACGTTCCAAATAAAATGAATTTTCGAAATTATTTAGAGCAATGCTATTTTTTCAGCTTATTCAATTACTGACATCTTCGTTTCTCATTACAGCGGCAATGGCTGCACTACCAATGGCTCCAGGGTGCCTCGTCTCCGGCTGGATGATGGAGAAGTTCGGGAGAAAGACGTCCCACTACATCACTTGCGTGCCTCTCCTTCTTGGATGGATCCTCATCGCCTCCTCCTCCAACCTCGGCCTCATGCTCATCGGGAGGTTCTTCACCGGCCTTTGCGCTGGCCTCTCCGGCCCTCTCATCCCAGTCTACATCGGAGAAACTACAGAACCAAGATACAGAGGATTCTTCCTTGCTGCAGTCTCTTTAGCCATAGCCCTAGGGATCCTTGTTGCTCATGTCATAGGAACGTTTTTAACTTGGCAATGGACTGCAATCATCTGCTCTGTATTCCCAGTATTAACCGTCGGACTACTGTCCTTTGTACCAGAAAGTCCCATCTGGCTGATATCACAAGGAAGGATAGAAGATGGAGTCAAAGCTTTCTATTGGTTGAGAGGGTATGGCGAAGAAGCAAAATTAGAATTGAAAGGGATCGTTGACAGCAAAAAGGCATTTGATAGTGCACCGAAGTTGTCTTGGAAAGAAAAACTGATAAGCTTGAAAAGCCCTGAACTGATTAAACCTCTTGTGATCATGATTCTGTTCTTCTGCACATGTCAGTTCTCAGGTGTGAATGCAGTCGCATTTTATTCGATTGAAATCGTTGAGAAGGCCGTCGGGAAGGGTCTCGATCATTACCTTGTGATGCTAATTATAGACTCATTAAGAGTCCTCATGAGTGTGGTCGCTTGTGTAATATGCAAACAATATGGAAGACGGCCTCTATGTTTCATAAGTGGTATTTGGACTTCGATCTCCATGGTCGGACTATCAATGTTCCTTTATTGGAGGCCTGAAAACATGTCATGGCTACCTTTAATGTTCTTAATGTTCTACATCTGTGCTATATCTATAGGTTTGGTTCCATTGCCATGGATCATGTGTGGGGAAGTGTTTCCTACAAAAGTACGAGGTTTGGGCTCTGGTATCAGTTCGGCTACAACTTTTGTTGCATTCTTCATTGTAGTTAAAACTGCTCCAGGTCTGATGACCAATTTCGGAGAAGTGATTACTTTCCTCACTTATGGAGTTATAGCACTTATTGGTACAACCGTGATGTACTTCATATTGCCCGAAACTAAAGGGAAGAGCCTGCAAGAAATTGAGGAGAGGTTTAGAAATGGGAAAAATAGTACTGGACCTAAAGTGTAATGCTATATTTATGTGTGTTGATGATTGACGAGACCAAGCCATAATGGTAGGAGGAACAATGTGCAAAGTATAAAAATGTGTTGCCCGCTATAAGCGTCATAATAATAAAACTGTGATATTTAGGTAGTCAATGTAATTAAGAACGGTGCTATTTTATCTAAAGGACTAATGTATAGAAGTGTAAGATAATTAAAAGAATTATAACTTGATATTTTCAAAGACATAGAGTGATTTCAAATAACTGTATAAAATATTTAAAATATTATCCAAATTATATTATTTTTATCAACTTGCACTTAAGGATGATTGAGATATTTTAACAGATTTTATAACATTCCATGTTAAAGACAAAATGTTAGAAACTACTTTTATAGATCTCGCATTTCTGGATTTTGTATTCAACGTTTTCTGTGACATGTTTTCAAAATTATTTTGTAAGTTACTATTTTAATGGATTTATTATAAGAGCATGAAGAAATAGATGATGAAAAAGCCAGTGTTAGCCCTCGTTTACAAACCCCATTATGATTTATTTAAGTTTTAAAAATAATATTTATCGGCTAACCCAGATGTAAAAAGACAAACATAAATATGGGTCAAAACCCAAAGAGTTTGGAAACATTTCAAACAAAAAAAAAACAAAATGTAGAAAATAACATTTATTATTTCAAATTGGTAACAAAACAGATTATAAAAATAGTGTATATGTAATGGCACATTATTTAGTTAAGTTAAATATAATATTAAATGCATTTCGGTACTCATTCTGTCATTCAATGTACTTACATGGATTCTATTAAAATCATATATTTTATTGTATTTTCAAACTGTTGCTTATGTACATTATTAGTTGATATTAATACAATCACCCTAAATATGAAATTTTATTGGTGTTATTTATTTTCGTTCGATATCCTTGTCCAAAGCGTTCTTCCATTAGGCCCTGTCATTGCATGTTCTTTGATACCAGACACATTAATTACTGCTAGTAAAAAGCGAATTATGACTACAGCTTACACAGCTCGCTCGCTCAAAGAAGCTCGGTAAGCGATCTCGGGCTAAAGCACAGTCATATCTTGCGGTGATTTGGAGCATGTCATGCAATGACAGGCGGTATTCTGGTCGTCTACTTGGATCTTGGCTTGACCAGGCGCGATGCCGGTGGCGCGAACTTGGTGAAGCCTTGCTGGTCGAACACTGGCAGTAAATCACGGACCCTGGCGGATACAGTGCCTCCCGTGACCCTGGGGACACCCAAACTTTAACGTTCTGTTAAAAATTGTGCTTGGTGCTCAAAAAACAGAAATGCATATTGTGGAGGATACAGATAGAAGTATTGTGATAGTTCTCGCTTCCATGCTGATCTGCACTTTTGCTATTTCATTGCCTCAGGCTCTGTAAACTTTAAATACCACTTTAACTTGAATAAAACACAGACTACTTTTTTTTCTCATTCTTGTCCATTCAAATTTCTACGCGAACAAAGTCGTGGACAACACCTATGTAACGTAAATAAACGTATAATATAGTAAAGGTATATGAAAGGGGTCGGAGTCACGTGAGGTTTGAATAGGGGAAAAAAATCACGATTAACCTCGATCGGGTGGTGTGATGTGTGTGAACCACGTGTATTTTTTTTCGTGGGACAAAAATGAATTTATTGTGATTTTTTCTCTAAAATATCCGGTTTCCTCTTTTTTTGTTAATGCACTTTCTGACACTATATGCCTTTTCAATAGTAAAAAATACACGTGATACTGGAAGGGGTAGGAGGGGTAGCCGAAAAGCTCACGACGTATCACAAAGGGGGAAGGGGGGCTATAAAAGTGACTTAAAAAAACCTCACGTGATTAAAGGACGGCCCCTAACTTATAACACACTACATTTTTTACTTCTACGTCATCGTTATCGCTGAAAGGATATCATTTCCCTCAGCAAAAATCTAAGTAAAAACAAGGTATCATATGAAACTCTTTTTCACTTATTATCAAATATCCATGGAAGCAAAAACCCACCAATTAAATAAGAAAATAAAATACCTGCTAGGTTTGATGAGCTTGGCAGCCTGAGCAGGCGTCGCGAGCTCAGTAGGAAAGAACGTGGCTCCGTAGAAGTCCAGCCCGTTCTGGAGGAGGATGTTAGCCTCCTCAATGCTAGCCAGGGTGACGCGAATCACGCTGGAGGCTTCCTTAGGGATCATGCTGCTGGCCAGCTCGCCATCAATGGTCGTGAGGGCACGGGATGATGACTTCTCCATGGGCTTAGGTGTAGAGGTTCCTGAATGATACAGGTAGTTTTAGTTGAGGAATGTGGTGCAGGGTTACAAAGCAAAGAATTTAATGTCTCTGAGACTAGCGGATGGATTAGTTAATTTTGAAAGGTGCACCCTAATTGTTAGTTTCGATCTTGTAATAGCAGTAATGATCATTTGAGAATGTCTTATCTTGCTGCTAAAGACAAATATAAGAAATAGAGTCCACAATGACAAACGGCTCCAATACTATTTAAATCATCATCATCTGCCTAGCCTTTTCCCAACTATGTTGGGGCAGCTTCCAGTCTAACTGGATGCAACTGAATAACAATATTTTACATGGAGCGACTGCCTATCTGAAAGACTTATCCCCTGGGTAAGACTGGTTGTCAGACGTTCGGGCCACTGTCAAAGATGTAGTAATGACAGCTGGGACCAACGGGGTTGTGTGCTTTCTGAGTCATGGATGAAACTCGAAATGTAATGGGTGGTCACCCATACACGGACCATCCTAGGCAATTGCGGCTTCACCTAAATATGGACCCGAGTGCCTGCTATTATTTAGCCACGAGGTCCTCCAATACCATTTAAATCAACGACCACTAATTTAGAAAAATATTGTTGAAGACTCAGTTCGAACTCTAAAAGCGCCTGATAGAACCGATCCCAACATCTAAGCGCGTCTTGCTATCAAAGCAAAGAAATTAAGGTGCGATACTGATACCTATGCTATACCGACCAGTGTTTCCGTCCTTGGGGGAACCAGAGAAGTGCAGGCGCACTACCTCGACGACAGAGGTGAACTTGTAGAGGGCGTGGCGGACGTCCTCTTCAGGGACCTCATCGGGAATGTCGTAGACATAGATGGTGAACGTCTTTTGAGGTCTGCAGGGAATGGCGATCTGGAAATGTTGGGAGATTAATTAATGATTAGTAAGTTGTAAGAAGATTAGCTATAGGTATAGAATAGTGAAACAAAGTTTATAGAATTAGTATGTAATAAACATCTTAATTGTTACTAGGACTACTTGAAGTAAAAGTTTAATTTTCCAAAATAAAGTACCTAAATATGAGAAGTTTGTAAGCGTATATTTTAAAAATTATTAAAATCCACATGAACATATGAAAGGGCGAAGAGGAGAATCATTTAATTTTACAGCATAAAAATCAGAGAGACAGAAAGGGAAAGGAAAGGAAGCATTGAAAGCACAACAAACGAAAGCATAGTCAGAAGCAAACATTTTAGAAAAACAAACCAATTACCTTCCTATAAAACCTGGATCCAGTTACTTTATGGAAACCTTTTTTGAAGACCATCTGGTAGTCATCAACGCTGGAGAATTTGAATAGGATGCCAGTAGCGGTCTTGGTCAGTGAGAAGCAGCCTTTGAACTCCATTTTCTCGCAGATGGTCGAAGCTTTCTCCATGCTGAGGCCGTGGGAGGGAGTGAGGAGGAAGGCGCCTTTGGTCAGGAAGTGTTCGGAGTCCGAGATATCGGACTCACTCTCTCCGCCCTTCATCAGAGTATGAATCTGTTCCTTCCACATGTAAGAGTCTGACATCTGGCAACGAGTAAATTGTTTTACCCAAAGTTTTCAATTACATAACAAATAAAAATTATCTAAGATTCTCATATGATTGATTGTGGGTTGCTCAAGGTTCTATTTTGTGTCCTTTCCTTTTCGATCAAAAATCTATGTAGTATTTTTCTGAACACGGCATTACTACTAAACACCAACCAAACTAATTATAATTACATACAGATAGTCTAACTCGATAACCATTAAAGCCCACCCATCCATTTTAAATCGATTTATGACTGATCAAGAAAAATAACCCTAATAAGAATACAATAGATGTCATGAATAGTGTTGCGACAGTAATGATCTATAATTGCGTTTCGCTTGACTGGGCATAGGGTGCGCATACGTAAGAAATGTAGTGAGCTTAATTGTAGCATTGTTCTTTTAGTTTCCGGCTGTCAAAAGTTCAGGAGGATTTATGAATCGGATATTGTGGTACTGTGTTACTGGAGTATGACCTAATTTTTATGGTAAAAAGTAGGCAGGATTATTTTGTAAACTCTTTATTATTTTACATAACACAAAATCGCGCCTGTAATCCCCAATGGTTGGGCAGTTATTCCTAATAATCCACTCTCACACATAATATGTTTAAGTCCCATTTTTACTATTTTGTTTAGTAAAATCTGTCTCAAGCTTACACTTACCTTTCATGGTTTAAAGTTCATGGTAAAGTAATATTTCTACTAACATACAAATGTAAGTCGGTAGTGGTAGGACTGTTTTAGAGGTACGCCTTACATGGAAAACTTTGAAAAGATATTTTATAACTAGTATTGAAATTGATGATACAAATAAAACCTCATAATTAAAAACAATAAAGTTGCAATCATAAATCGAAATCAATCTTTGAACCGCAATACATTGCGTAGGAGTAAACCCAATTACTAGTGATCGTACCAACAAAACAGGCATTGTATAATTACGCCATTTAAAAGTGGGTGAGTAGGTAGACACGGACAAAATTGCCATCAATTGCCTTACAGTCCCACGGATCTATACCACCTTATATGGTTGAAATTGGTGATACTTATTAATTGATTAATTCTTTAGTGTGACTTGGGTTAAAATTGGAACAATTGTAAGACGATTCTAGTGAAAATTTATTGGTTGTGTCCGACGGATATCTAGTTGGTGTCAATTAAAAATATGAGAGTCAAGGATGTTTTGATACTGTGGCTAGTCGGCGAGATTAAAATTAAGATTATTATCAAAATTAATGATAAGGTACATCCTAATTTTGGTTATAAAGTTATGAGAGAATTCCTTAAAAGGATAGAATTTGATTAGTTCTTAGAACGAAATTTTGTTACAACGTACCTACCTAATTCTAATTTTAACATTTACTTATATCAATCAAATCAAATCTGTAATCATAACGTTATCAAAAAAAAATATGGAATACACGATGTGTATCGCCTACGCTGGTGGGCCCAGAATCATGAAAAATGAAACAGTTTCTCTTACACCCTGTATAGTTTAGTTTTATGTGAGCCAAAAGATTGCTTCCGATGACTACCCCATAGTAAAGACACAAGAGGGATGTCGATTAAAAATAAAAATATTACTTACATCGTTATAGTAATCAAAAGCTATGGAAGACACAAAAAAATAAAGGAAAAGAATAAAAAAAGAAAGAATAAAAATTCTAGAGTTTTAGTTTTCGTATCAAAAAAGATACAGTCCAATTGAAAACATTCACTTTTTACGAACTTTTTCAAGTTAAGAACTTTTTGAAAAGATCTAAAATTTACTAATAAAATTATAGAATCTAGATTTATTTTTATTTACTTTAAACTTTAAGCAATCGGAAAAGTTTATCAATTTCTCTAAAAAATCTTCTTACAGAGAGCTTACTATCGTAAAATCTTCTACTTTTCTAAGTAAAAGATTTTCAAGATTTTTCTATACCATTGTTTTTTCAGGAACTTTCATCTCCAAGAACAGAGGTCCAGTCTAGTATTACATAAGGATAAACAATAACACCGTTAAAATTAACCACAATACTAATTTCAAAACCAACATTTTCTGACAATATCTGTTGTTAATAAATAAATTCTTACTCGAACCTTACTTTCTTATTTGAAGAGAAAACTTCGGCTTAGGAAAGATATTTACACAAAAAGGACTGTCGGTTTCTACTAATCTCTTCACAAGCGTCTCCTTTTATCGAACCATTTGAAGCGAATTCTTAGGCAAAAGACTTTTTACACAAAAAACTTAATCTAATAATGTTATCTCACTAACCTGTCTTCCTTTATCGTTGTTCTTCTTCTTGGTCCCAGTTGGCGTGATCGGTGAGCTCTTGGGTTCTTCCTCTTGCCTGGTGCTGTTATGCTCGGTATCTGAAGCTCCTTCTGCTAAGGACATATTGTGTCTGACGAGGACGCTCGATCGCCTGCTGGTTTCGTTGCGGAATGAGCGCTACTGATGCGTGGAAGACCGCTCCTAGCTTTGAAGGGATTGGAGCGCGGTGGAGTCGTGTTGGGGATAGAGTTTTTTTGTGTGGGTTTGGGTTAAGTTTCACAAATAAAATGTGTAGTGTAAACGATGAAAGATTGCTACTCACTGTTAGAATGCTAGAGGCTGGACTGTAAACGGTGATGACGGTTCTATTTGCCAAGATTTAAAATAAGGTTTCAGCAAAGTAAGGCTTCAGCTACAGTATACCAGAAAACTCTAATTTCATCAATTAATTGCTGAGCATGTTATTGCTGCCTCGTTGGTCTGCTAAGCATGAGGTCGTGGGTTCTGGGTGTTATTGGGGTTTCCCATCCGGAATTTCTCAGTAGCAGCCACGAAGTCTGGATTTGTGCCCGGTTGGTGGCAATATTACATACTACATATTAGGTACACCTCTGCCTAACCCTTCGATGATTACCGGCATAATGTTATGTTACGCATATTATTGCTCTGTACCGTTTACCAGGCGTGCGCTCTTGGCTCAAAGTGTTATTAGCTTTATCTCCGATAGATGGCACTACCATATGCTACAAGAAAAGTTAACGGTTTATTATTATTACTTTTTAATCTAGAAAACTGCTTTTGTGTTTCATTACTTATCTCCGTATTTGTAAGTAGGAAATTCATTAGCATTTAATACCCACGCAGGTATTTTAAAATGTGGGTTACTTATATAACTTCTAAATTGATCTTACTGCTTAATTTTCTCAGTATGCATTAAATACTGTCAGGACCAGGGTTATTATTATTTTTCATATAAACATTATTTAAAGGGCGTCAAAAAATTTCGGCCGCATCGCTATCAACGAGGAATGTGCCCAGGAGGCTGGCAGCATTACCACGTTAGATGACCAAAAAGTGAGATTCCAGAACCAAAACAAAATGTCCCAATATAAAATTGTAATTCTTAGTGCCAGAAAATATTGTCAACAACTTAACGAAATAATGTTATATAGAGTCGTCTCCACAGTTTTAGTTTAATTTTTATTACAGGAACTACTGTAAGTATCCGTATGTACATCCATCGTTATGTCGTAACCGAGATAGCTTTGATATAAAGGACCTTACAGTTTGGACGTCTTAGTTTTTAATCTTTTTTTTTTTTTTCCTAAAAACGTTGGACATATGACGTAGTCTGCGTATGAAGGGTGGCTGGACTGCCTGGAGTAGAGCATACAGTCGAGTGCAATTAGACAATAAGGTGGTACAAAGTCTATAGTGGTTGGATTTTCGTGGGACTTTTTTTATTGAGTTTCTAAAAGAGTGGAGAAGAAAGTTTTAAAAAAAATTCTCTACTCACGACCTTTTTTTTTATTGAACTTCCTGTAAATTTTCTTTTCTCGTTTATAAATAACTTTAAATACAACGAATTTATTTTATACTATTACCACATATTGCCAGTTATGTTTAAGTCCCGTGTAATAGGCCTATTGCCATCAACCGGGCACAAATCCAGACTCCGTGGCTGCTACTGAGAAATTTCTAATGGAAAAACCCAATAACAATTTCACCGACCCGGGAATCAAACCCAGAACCTCATGCCTCACTGCTGTGGGATGGATTCGACCAATTTCCGCAAACTTAAGGCTGAATAGCTTTATAGTGTGTCTTACAGTATATTTATATACTACCGAATGCTGCGTGTACCTAATAGGCATACATACCAGCACTTTAAATTTCTTTATTGTCTCCTATTAATGTTTAGTATGTAAAGCTGTTGGTGTACCAAATCTAAATATACATACAATGAAATTGTAACACGCCGATGTCTGTACATTGAAGGCATTGAAAAGAAAATATATGGGGGGTCTTTATTAGAGCAACAGAAGCCAAAACAACAGTTATTAGAATTTTTTGTCTGTCTGTATGTTTGTATGCGCATCACGCAAAAACTACTGCATGGATTTGAACGCAGTTTTCACCATAGGCTACATTTTATCACAGAAATGGTCTTTTTTTTAGATTCTAATTACCACAACTATGCACGAAGTCGCGGGTAAAGGCTAGTACATAAATATATACATAAAGTACACATATTACGACAAATTCATTTTGATATCGGGTTATACACACAATTATTTTAATTTCCTTAAAAGTATCAATACAACTGAATAAGCCCCACCGCCCACTGACACCAAAATGAGAAAACCTCATACAATTAAATACGGAGCCAGCTGTAATAAAACAATAAAAACCAATGTAATTGCCTCCAAAGTAAAATGAACTGAGTCAGCGGTTGTTTTGATCAAATAATTTACACGAAGTAACTTTAGGGATATGAAGAACAGGATGTAAAGTTCTTCAACCAAGAATTCAAGATTCAAGGCTTGAAGAACTTTAGAACACCCGTCTGGTTGGAGGATCCCTACTTTCCTAAGGAAAGAAAAGAAAGGAAGGTAGGAAAGGAAGGATCCTTCGGTCAGAAGGGTGTTGTGTCTGGTGGGGGGTACTGCCCTTTTCTATAGGGGTTGAAGAACTTTAAACCCTGTTCTTCACATCCCTAAACTGGTGACCCCGACGTGATTGTAAACTGTACCATTTGTGTTGTGACAGTTGTGACTGTGCCGTATCATCTATCTTACTGTTTTGTGATAAGCATGTGAACTATAAATCTCCAATAGAACTGTGAGTACCGCAAGGCAGTGACTTTCATTTACACCTCTGCCTACCTACCGACACACTCGACAACGCCTCTTATAACTATGTTGGTATGAAACTAGTTCCATGATCGGCATAAAACTAGTAGACCAAGTTCCAACCGTCGAAATCCGGAGACGTACGAAGGTCTTCGATATTGAAAATCGCGTAATGAAACTCAAATGGAGTTGGGCAGGACACCTAGCAATGGTGATGGCACGTGTAGTAAAGCTGTCACCGAGTGGCGTCCAAGGACTGGAAAGAGAAGTGTTGGTCGGGCGGCGACGAGATGAAAAGAAGACATCGCTGCCATCGCGGGAATGTCCTGGATGAGTCTGGCAATCAAAGAGAGGCCTATACCCAGCAGTGCGTGAAGTCGGGCTGTGGATGACGATGATGATGATGAGCCAAAAACCTGTAAGTCAGACAACCAGTCTTACCATGGGGTATCGTCTTCCACAGTGAAGTTACGATCAAACCGAGCGGACCGGACAGCGGTCTGGCTGAGGACATTTTATATTTCAGTATATTATCTGTCAAGGTTAGCTGTCCGTATTCCGAACTGGAACCTAGGCCGCATGATTTGCCCGGAATTTAAAGGTGAAAAGGCAGTCGCTCCATGTAAAATTCAGCTGCATCCAGTATTTTTTTCAATTCAGCTGCATTCCGCGAAACCGGAGTCCAGATGATGTTGCTCATCCATCTTTGGACCGACCTTGGCAAACGTCGCTAAACCTGAGATCGACCAGTGTGAATGTTATTACTCATCTACGAACACAGTTTTATCTTAAATCTAAAGATCGAGTGGTCGCAAGCGTGACTGCCGAGCCTCATGTTCGGCAGTCCTGGGTTCGATTCCCGGGTCGATCAAAGTGTTATTGGGTTTTTCTATCAGGAATTTCTCAGTAGCAGCCATGGCAATAGGCTCGCCCCTTATTACATGGTACTTAAAACATAACTGACAAAATATGAGTGTACTAGTACTCGTAGGTACACCACTGCCTTTTTTTTTTTCTTCGCCTGTAAGACCAAATAGCCTTGTATGTAAGCTTCTTAAGATATAACCTATAGTGACGCAGTTTGATGAAAAGCCCATAAGTTGTCAATGATCTATGACGGTGGCATAACTGCTTGTTCTGCCGATCCCCAAGTTGAAGGACTGGTCGTGCTCGATATACGTTACGATGTTAATGAACTGTGCCAAATTTTTTGGGTACCTTTAAGGAATTGTAAAACTTGAATGTTTACGGGTTCTGTTTGTGTTTTTAATTGTGAGCCTGTCACCTTGGCAGATGAGCCTCGAGAATTGCTTCGCATGATGTTCGCGACCCATCCAGCGCAGCCCGCCTCCGGGCTCCGAACTCCTTTGGCGATGTCCGGGCTCACCTGAGACATCGCCAGCACTCATGGGGGCCGTGCAATGCGACGACGATAGACTCGTATCGCCACGCTCTTCTACCAGCCTCATCCAAGTTATGTCTTGGGTATGCCCGCGATGGCAACAATGTCCGTGATGTATGGGAGGATTAGTTATGAAGTATGTCAGAACAGATAAAAATCTTTCCGCGATCAGCTGTTCTACAATTCGATCCATAAGCCTCGAAAATTTAAGGCCTTTTGGGAATAATGTTGACCTCTATTTAAGTTATTTAAGAATGAACCATGATGTTTACAAATCTACAATGAAGGAATTGCCGAATGTTGAAAAAAAAACGAAAAAAAAAACAAAAATTGCTGAGATTCTGCACTTTTTCAACGACAAAATTACATTAGACAGGGGACTGTCTAATGTAATTTTTAACCGACTTCTAAAAAAGGAGGAGGTTCTCAATTCGGTTGTATGTTTTTTTTTTTTTTTTTTTTGTGTTTGTTACCTCATATCTCCGTCATTTATGAACCGATTTGAAAAATTCTTGTTTTATCTGAATGGATCTACTTCCCGATTGGTCCCATAGAAATTTCATCAAAATCGGTTCAGCAGTTTGGTTTTGAAATCAAAATAGCTGGAAATTTTTGTGTTTGTTACCTCATATCTTCGTCATTTATGAACCGATTTGAAAAATTCTTCTTTTATCTGAATGGATCTACTTCCCGATTGGTCCCATAGAAATTTCATCGAAATCGGTTCAGTAGTTTGGTTTTGAAATCAAAATAGCTGGAAACAATATGTCATCCAAGTAAAAGAAATTGCGAAATTGATACTTGACAAGGATTTGTGTGTGATGGAATTTGAACTAAAAAGGGTAAAATAAAAACTTTTTTGCAAAAAAAAACCGACTTCCAAAAAAAAAACACTAAAAAAAGTGGGAAATAACTTTACTTTCGGAAGTCGGTGGCAAAAAAGTCAATGAAACAAACAAAGTCACCGACTTCCGAAAGTAAAGTTATTTCCCACTTTTTTAGTGTTTTTTTTTGGAAGTCGGTTTTTTTTTGCAAAAAAGTTTTTATTCATTTTTTAATGTAATTTGTGTTTTAGTTGGAAAGAAAAAGTGGCGGAACAAGCTCCCCAGTAACACGTATGATCTTTGATAAAGAGCTCCGCTTTTAAAACTAGGTAACCTACCCAGATTATCTATCACTTCACAGGTAGATGCTACCAGCGACTACCGACCTGTCAAACTAATCTAAGAGATAGACATTACATGCATTCAGGAGATTATCTGATGCTGATAATGGAGACAAAACACGACACAGATGCTTGCATACATCATCGCTGGTTATCACCTGGAAGCTGCGTGTTTTGTGAGATTGAAATAACCGCAGAGACTGAAAACGAATCAAAGAAAAAAAGAGTAGAGGAAGACCAAGGAAACGATGGATGGACTGTGTGAAGGATGATATGGCTAGAAAGGAGGTGACTGCTGAGATGACGAGTAATAGAGAAGTATGGAAGAAGAAGACATGCTGCGCCGACCACAAATGATGACTGTAAAGAAATCATGAAAGGAAACCAAAGGCTTATTGGAAGACTTTTCAGGTCACACTACACCACAAGGCTAATTACTAACAGCCGCACGATTCGGTCAAAGGTCACGCTTCTCGAGGTCGAACCAGAGATGGATGACCATTCATTTCATATCGAGACTCCTCCTCGGAAAGTAAGTTAAGCCCGGGTAAGTCCCGGCTATCATTTGTAGATGTTTGACAGTCGGTACGAGAAGCCCTAAAGTCAAAAAAACAGTATTACCAAGAGGTATCGTATAACTAATAACCCAGAAACTGAGTAGTCAGACGAGCAGTCGGTCCTTGTAAAATACTGGTACTGATATAGTGTTAAATAAGAAATAATTAACTAAGTGACTGCTTCATTAGCATATTAAGGTCCTAGCATCGATTCCCAGGACGAGCAAAGTGTTATTGGATTTTTTCTTAAGGAATTTCACAGTAGCAGCCACGAAGTCTGGATTTGTGCTTTAAGCACATTTTCAAAGAGTTTTAAAAAAGTGACGCTCACACCACACACACAGTGGTTGTTGGCAATAGGCTCGCCCTATTACATGGGACTTAAAAGCATAACTAGCGATATGTGGGTGAACTATTAGGTACACCTCTGCCTAACCCTTCGGGAAGGCGTGATGTTATGAAATGAAATAAGTGACCATGGGGAAAAAAATGTTCTAAATCAATTCATGAGTTTGAATAACTGCACCTAAATCATTTAGATTAGATTGATTGAAAGTGCAGCGGTCAATTGAACAGACGCAGAAGTGTTTAGTTATCTGCGTCAGTATAGGACATTTTTATTCCATATGTTGTTTTTTTTTTAATTTAAGACGGGTTTGCTCTTGACGCTAGTCTAGGTCAGAGGTGACAGAAACAGAGTCGACGATGGAGCGAGCATTCCCAGGTTGAAAGAAGTGTTATTAGGTTTTTCCATCTGGATTTTATCCATAGTAGCTTCGGTTTTGGAGTTGGACCCAGATTCTGGCCATAGGCTATAATGCGAAAGTTTGGATGGATGTCTGTCTGTCACTCCATCACGCCAGAACGGGTGAACGGATCTGTAATAGCACATACGCTACTTTTGTTTGTCACACATACACATGAAAATTTCCACGCAAACGAAGTCGCGGGCAACAGTTAGTTAAAACATAAAGAAATGTGGGTCTACTAATATATAGTAAATACACCTCTGCTTAGCTCTTTTAGTAATACAGGCATGATGGTTTGTTATGTTTATTTAGATACATTTAAATCAATTTAATTCGTTAACAAAAACTCTTCTGAGGGGAGACTAGAAACGGCTCCAACCTTTATTTAAAATATAGCTGCTACTCGTATAAAAGCGATTAAAAGCTACATACTATAAAACACTTTTTTTTTCGAAAAAACCTTTACTGGACAAATACTAATAAACTTGATTTCCCACCCGGAAATCAAGCCAAGGACTCAAGACTATCCAATTTTACTTCTAGCTATTAGAAACAAGACCAAAGTTGACAAGCAATTAATAAAAACTCAATTAAAAGAACATGTCCCGTACAATTGGCGATCTTATCTCAATCGAGATCGAACCCACTACCCCAAGGTCGGAGACCATACGGCTACAAGATCAATGATGCAAGCCAATTTATTGACTGTCAATTTGTCATGCTGTTAATCAATTTATAATGAAATAGAGGTCTCAGTCACAATTTCGAACAAAAATTATTAGCTAATATCGGAAATCAAAGGTGTTAGGTACAAATCTTTTACAAGCTTCGCCCGCAGGTTCGCCCGCCCCTGTGCGGAGGATTTTTACACTACACGTTAGGTACACACCTGTGGAATAATTCTTCAGGTATTACAGTCATGACGTAACATAACATCGTAACATGACGCCTGTAATCCCCGAAGGGTTAGGCAGAGGTGTACCTAATCGTACACCCATATTTAAGTGTAAGTATGTTTAAGTCCCTTGTTGGTCCCTTGTTGGATGGTTTACATGGGACACTTGGCTCGTCCCCTTTTTTTTTTGGGTGGGAAATCATCAAATGACCTCTCCCGCTCTGGGTGGAGCGGGAGGGCGTGTCAGACTCTTACTGACTAAAACCCACCCGTGTTCCTTCACTTGCCTGTGCCAAGGTGCCAAGGGCCACGGTAACTCTTTCGAACAAATCTGCAATCCTGGCAGGCATCGGTCCTAATGGACCTCGTCAGTTTGCGCTGACATCTCTTTGAGGCGCGCGTGGAACACAACGCGCCATCGACCCCGGCCTGGTCCTAACCGGACGGCGACCTACCCATTGCTCGCCGTCCGCAAGCCCGCGCCTACGGTGGCCGGGAATCCGCTTTTGATTCACGACGCCCGGGGCGTCTCCTGCGGTGGCTAGGGGCGCGAGGGCGCAGAGATTGCCTCTCCCCCACTCGTTCCGCCTCCTCCTTCGCGAGCATTACTGCTTCGCAGAAGGAGGTGACGGCTTCCCATACACTCTCGCTCCGTACCATGGCCTGGACCAGGGCCGGACGCGAGAGATCGCCACCGCCGATCGCCTGCACACGGCGGTGCTCCGCCCAAGCTGGGCAGACCTCCACCGTATGCTCCACCGTGTCCTCCGGGCGATCCACGCAATGGTGACACCCGGGTGTTGGCTCGTCCCCTAGGACGACCCTATTGCCATCAACCGGGCACAAATCCAGACTCCATGGCTGTTCCTGAGAAATACCTTATGGAAAAACCACGTAACTCTTTGCCCGACCCGGGAATCGATCCCAGGGCCTCATGTTCAGCAGCCGCGCTGGCGGCAGTCATGCTGTTTTGTTATAAAATACTGTTATTGCGTTATTGTTCAGGTCAGTATAACGCTCCGTGCCCATGCGCCTCGCGGTCACTGACCCGCTCACTGCTTAGCATAGCTAAGGTTACCTAATACCTACCTGGTACCGAGTAGGTGTGTAATAGAGTACTCAGTAAAAGTCAGGTAAATACTTGAATTACATAATTATCTCTTATAAAATAAAATCCTCTTTGTGTCCTCAAGTTCTAAAGACCAGTCCGTCTCTACAAAGACTTTCAAAACGGGTGATGTTAACGCTTGTAATCCAGTTAGGTACAAGCTAATTATAGACCACATTTTATTTCGAGTTTATAATATTTTTTAAGTCCCATAACAGGGGCAAGCTTATTGCCATCAACCGGACATAGATCCACTCTGAGGCTGCTACTCATATATTCCTGATGGAAAAACACATAACTCTTTTCCCGACCTGGGAATCGAGCCCAGGTCCTCATGCTCAGAAGTATCGCTGCCGACCTCTACACAAACAAGGTCGTCAAGACTTTCGTTATAGCTTCCCAAGATAACAGTGTTTACCTGACTGCCTATGAAAGAAATATGTATATCTTAAAAACAATAGGTCAATATTAAGTTACCTGGAATAACTATCACTTAAACCTAATACATATTCTTTGCAAAAATGCTAGTTTCAGAAAGGAGATCATTCATTTTCGGCCCAAGAATCAAACTGCCGCCACCGAAAAAAAACGTGTCACTACTGTCGAGGAAGTCAGTCCGAGTATTTTTTACTACGGCACTAAAACATTCCTTCAGCTGATTTTTTTGGTTGACAAATCTGATTTTCCGTACGTTTTATTTGACAAAAATCTTTTCATCAGCTGGTGAAAAAGTGATATGAGCTTTTTGAGATGACATCTTGATACGACCAGACGGTTAATTCTGTTTAGTTTTAATTAGAAATAAACATTCCCGACGCACTGCACCGGCGCAGCAACTGTAACAGCATCCTGAAAGCGTTTTTGTATTGTACGCGCAGGACATTGTAGGCTCAGACAAGCTCAGTTTGTCGTCCGGCACCTGAACCTGCGGGCGAGCATATTGCTCCTCACCGCCAACGCCCTGCGCTCGCGCTCTATGTCGTCATCATCACGTAGGTCACTGGTCACAACATGACCTAGGTACACCACGGGGCTGTCGTTTAGGTGCCGTAAACACTAAGACATCACTCTTTTTTTAGTTGTATTTAAGGCCGTGCACCTCCACGTAGCTCAGTCCACTCATCGACGGAATGAGCAAGACCATGTCGTCCGGCATAACTTATGTTATTGACACATGTACAACATGTAGTTAGCAGTGTAAATCACATGTTAAATAAAATCATAGTACAAAATTAGGAAAACATTTTTAAACCGGCTTCCTTTATAAGAACTTTCCTTTTAGCACGGGTACCTAAATGTCCTTGCATACCTACTTACTTATTACTAAGTTGAGCTAAACCAGCATCAGACTCGACTAAGCGAATATTACGAAAACAAACTCGCAACAGACCCACTGTCAAACCTTTAAATTTAAATCCTTATTTGTATTTGAATCCAGATCACAGCATAAATAAATGAATAATTCATGCTAATGTCGCGGTCGCAGCCGGCCAATCAGCATGTTATTTGTTACACGCACTGTGACACTGTTGTCCAACACGGGCGCATGTGTTACGTTGTTCACACAGCCATACATTCTAAATTTTATAAATTTAGAATGTATGTCTGTGTGTTAGCAGGTTGTTGGCATGTTTTTCTTCTAAAGTAAAAGCAAAATATCAAAATTTACCATTGACCTAAAGGAACAAAGACATTTAAATATACTTAAATAAGAAGAATTCTACACAATCTTACAAAAAAAAAAAAAACATTTATATTGTAGGGGAGGAAATACCAGTTTCCATTTTTCTCAGAAGTGGTCGAACTTCTTGTTGAAAACTAAAATGAAACCTTAAGTTTATTTTAAGTAAAAACACGAAAAGAAATAAGTAATTCCTAGCTAGCACAGACCAATAAAAATCATATTATACTTTAATCATATTTTTTCTCACCAAAAACCTTTTTAGTGTTCCGGAGTCAAACGGAATCAAAAGGATTGACGGCCACCAAACCGCACAGAGCCGGCGCGTGGCGCGTCGTCGGTGTGGAATACGGATCACTCCCCCTCACGGCCTATCTAGACTATAATGTTCCTACTACTTCCAATTGCAGACACACAGGTCCCAGCTGTTGCAACATTATACGCTGATCAAGTTGTGTTTGTTTGTTAACACAAGAAAATCGACGTTAGGAAAATAACATCACTCTTCGGTGACTCTGACGGCCATCCATCTGTCACACAACATTTTCTGATTTTCCGGTACTTAGGTATTTAATCCGATTTGAAATATTCAATAAGATAGAGTGTGTTGGAGGACTGAAACTTCGGGTACATTAAACTCTTTAAACGAACGAAACGATCTCTTTCGACATCATGAAAAATAAAATGTATGTTAAAGTAGTAAAAAAATCAAAATTATATCACGTTTATTTTAAGCTAAACAAAAGTTAAAAATGTAAGCTTTATTAAAATTTAAGCGAAAATAATAATGTTCCCAGAGTAGATACGGAACATCATGGACATGTCCGTATTTTTGGCATATTTATACCTAATCAACGCACAAAATTTAACATAAGCACATCCGGGCACAATAAGCAGTATATTTCACGTGTTGTTTTTACAAAACCGGTCGAATTAATATTCCGAACATAACTCCACACTGGTTTCGCACGTCAAAACCAACCATAACATCTTGTGATAGAGTTGGATATGGGTGAGCAGTGAAAGTAGTAATAATTAAGTATCTTTCTTAGAGCAAAGCTGGTGATGTTTATTTCTATTCAGTAGTTCTATCGCCTTCGCGCGAGATGTAGATTTTCGCGTTTTTTTTTTAATTATATCACGTATGTCAAATAAATATTATAACATTAGATTGTCAGAGTAGAGTCAAGGGAGAGAGTAAAGTTAAGCTCAAGTGAATTTTGTGTGCTTAGATGCCAAAACAAAGGATTTCGCCGTTTTTAAAACAAGTAAGTTTGGTGACATTTACTTTATGTAAAATACACGCGTTTGGTAATATTGTGCGACTTTTATGTACTATTTTTCTTTAGAAGTTTTAAAGGGAAAAAATAGTGTATTTTAGAACAGGTATCAATAAGATTGTGTTTATTAAATGCAATGCCAAAATTTATCAAGAAAATTGATGAATTAAATAATAATAACGATCTCTTCTAAAAAAAAAGCCCAAACATTTTATTTAAAAAAAAAACCTTTGATTTTCATCTATTTCTAATCAGATTAGATTTTTTTGAAAGCTTGTTACTTAATAAAAACTAAGCTTGTTATGACATAAAAACAGGACCACGTATACACTTTAATCAGAAAAGTAGTTTTACCGGTGTCCAAAAACAATTAATTTTGACTATTTACTCATTAGTACTGACATTTAAAACCTGTTTTAAGAATCACTCTGTATACAGAATCGTTTTTAATCAGATTAACAAAAAACTATAATTTATTATATAATTTACATAAAAATAAAACATCAACCGTTACGCTTTGAGTAGTGTGAAATTAATTAGTTATACATAACAGCGTAAATAGAATTACTAAACATTTGAGAATGACAGCATAAATACTCGTAGATATTAGATACCCCACAGTGATTGCGTGAAGCCTTAGGAATTGTGATTTGACCTGCATTGCTCTGTCGTTAAATAACTATACTAGTGGTCATATGTATACATGTATTTAGTTGAGACTATGATTTTGGCTGACGACTCGGTGTAGTTCAGGGGGCATCAGCAATGTCCTTGCCTTTCATATACAGGTGAGTCGCTCGCATTGAGTACATCATACATCGATCGCACTCCCCCGCGCCCGCTGTGCGATCCTAAATTTTCTGACCTCCAGAACGCTGTAAGTACTGGATAAAACGATACACCTAGTAAGACCCCTGGTTGCCAGAGGTCCGGGCTACTGACTACCTGTAATGACTGTCATAGACAGCTAAACCGCCGAGACCAACGGCTTAACGTGCTTCCGAGGCAGGGAGGAACCTCGGTATGTACTGGTGATCACCCAACCGACCCGTGCGTCTGTTATTCTTTAGCCACGAAGTGCTCAGGTTTTCATAAGCGAATGGAAGATGGAAACGTGTTGAGAAGACTCCAAATAACATGGCACAATTGCAGAAATATGATGATGATATTTATGTAACGTAGCTGAAAAGTGGTGGGCATGTGATGCGAGGAATGAAAAAAATGTGAGGGACTGTGATGTGCGATGATGGATTGAGTGAAGGATAATGTGGCAAGAAAGGAGATGTCTGATGAGATGACGAGTAATAGAGAAGTATGGGAGAAGACGACGTGCTGCTCCGACCCCAAAATAATTGATTGAATTGAAGGGCAGCGGAATGATGACAATACTCAAAGATGTTTTGGGTGTCTATGAATATAATTTTTACACTTGGAAGATGATGAACATTTTAACTACAACCTGTATTTATAAAAAAGTTTTAAATCTATCAGAAACGAAATAAGTGAAAAAAAAAAGTTATTAGACATCGGGTAAGGTCAGTTTATAGGACACGACTTATATTACTTTTGTACCGGTTTTCCGACGATCAATTACAAATCACGGGGTTTCGGGAAAACCATCCGATTAATGTGGGTAATCATTAATTTTATTGGGTCTGTTTGTTATAAATAATAATTATGGGATAAAGCCATGTTGGTACAATGCACAATGTGCAATGTAAGTAAGTAGTGTAAATTTAATGTACAGTAAGTGGTAAATCATATAAGTTCGTACATAGTAATGAATAAAAATATTATGTTACTAAAGAGCACATGACGATATAATTTGTATCAGCAACACTTACGTTTTATAGAGTTTGTAAGTATGGACGTAGGGCGGTAATCTTTGGAACTAGTTACTGATATAATTCGGGACGGATATTTCGGGAATTATCCGGGTATTAGCTATATTTACATATACATATATGATTACCATTCCTATCTGATTATCTAAGGGCTACACCCTAAAACCATTCGGTTATTGGGCGCGCAAGACATAATGTTACCTAAATCTCTAAGCCCCATCTTTCTTCTTTATCGTGTGGTTAGTGGTTAACCTCGTGTCGGAGTTTTTATGCCGCCCGTGGGCCTCTGACTTGGCATTTACATACCGTCGAGAAATATCTCTCAGGCATGCTGGTTTCCTCACGCTGCTTCCTTCACCGAAACAAGTGATTATTATAGCTACAATACGCACATAATTCCGAAAAAACAGAGGTGCGTGTCTTGGGTTCGAACTCGAAGCCTAAGCACCATAATAGGTTAATATCAGTGTTACTCATCAACTTGATCTTTGTCATAAAGCTTATTAAAAGTTCATCTTGAACAACACACAAAATATACTACTCCTGGTAGCAAGAACTTACTAAGTACTACTACACGGAAGTCTTGAATTTTGTTTCTACAAAAACTGTATGACAAGACCCTATCAAATTAGTTATTTAACTCTCATAACTAATAATGTTATGACTAACAATTCGACAAAACAATACCTGGTTTTTATTTTGTCATTAATTAAAATAATACAGGTAGTTCTACTTTATACGCACGCCAATTTTAACACTTCTGCCTTGAGCTGGCTTATTACGGAGTTTCAATAGAATTCCAGGCCAGCTTCTACTGGTTTATTTACCATTAATTTGCGGCCTACTCTACCGTAATAATTATACATTTCTATCAGTTATTATCAACTACCTCGACTTACTCGCACTGCGTCTTGTCAAGGCAATTTGGAATAATTTACGTAGTTACAGGTAATATTTTAATATTTTAACCGTAGAGTACATACATAACTCAATGAAGAAGCTAGGTCAAACAAATACAGATAATTTTGAGAAAGAAGAAGGCCCTGACAGGCATTAACTATTTAAATATATGTAGATTGCGAAATTTCGGGCTTAATGTAGCAAAATGGAGACGACTTCACTTACTCACTATTGCGCACATTTTATTATTTTTGAATTGACGGATAGCTCACTTGATGTCATTAATAAATAACCTCTGCCAACTGCTAATGCAAGATGCATGGGTTAGTTTTTTTCACCCCACATGCAGGAAACTGTTTACAGCAGAATAATAAAAGTGGCTTGTGGCTATACTACTAATACTTCAATTTAAAAGTAGTAGTAACCAACGGAAACCCAATCACTTATATATACAAGGTGTAAACGGACGCTTCACGAAGCCGTCAACCAAGCATTCTGTACATCAAACTAAGTAACCGATCAAACTAAGTAAAATTATTGTTGGGAAACGATTCTTTTTTTTTGGGTGAAAAATCACTTTTTACGGTAAGCTCAAAGTAACGTAGTCAAAACATTGTGCTGGATGCTGGATACATTGAATAATAAACGGTTCATTAAAAAATTAAGTTTAAAGATATAATTAATAATAATTTCTTTTTATTTTTTTATAATTATTAATTTGATTAATTGATTGATTAAATAAGGTTTAAAGTAAAGTTATAAGCTTAAAAACTAGCATTTAAAAAAAAAACTTGTGTACAAGTTGGAACTTTGACCCCCAATAACTCCAGATGGTCCAGAACCAAATAAAGGATCTCAATGCCGGGAAGAACAACTGCCTCTCGTTTTCGTTAAGGGTGTAAGGTGTACCCTTTAGGGCTTGCAATAGTTATATAAGTACCTACATAAGGGCTCATTCACACGGCTTTCGTGATTGACGGTTCGTCATAAAATACGATACGTCATGACGGATGGACGTTCACATTGCATATTTTCGTGATTTTTCGGGAGCGAGCGCATCAGCGAATCCGTCACAAAAAAGTCACGATTCCTGTTTTTCGACGTACCTGATTTTTAAAAGACGATGCGTGATTTAAGTCGTCTCCGTCATTTTCACGATTCGTGATGCGTGTGAACACAGGCATTTAAAAAATATTGCCGCCGTCAAAAAAAAAAGACGGATCGTGAACAAAGACCATACGTCAAAAACGGGCTGTAACTTATAAAACAATAATCTGCTCTTTCCAGTGTTTCGTGTCAGCGACGGTATCGTTCACTACAATCGGGCACGGCTCCGTAGTGGGCTTCCCCGCGATCCTGCTGCCTCAGCTCAAGGAACCTGACTCCCACATCACCCTCACTGAGGAGGAGGGCTCATGGATTGGTAAGGAATCATTTCTAGATGTATTTATAGACTGTTATTTTTTAATTCACGGCAGATAATTTTCCTACTACCAGCAATTCGTGGTTTCGATGGATTTATCATCAGCTAATTGAACTTCCATACTAACCTTTAACCTAAAAAATCCTTCCTTACCCTCCTTGTATAGGAAACTTTTGTCAAATGGTTATACTTACTTCTAGGCCTAAAGGCTCTACGGTGTTAGTAGTAACTTTAAGATTTTTATTGTAGAAGATAACTAACCGCACGATAAAGAGAGAGTTATTGTAGAAGATGTTGACTGCTTCCAATCCTACAGCGGTAGATAATTTCCCGATATAAAATTAGTAGGTTTTCGTTCCTAGGATTTAATCTTATGTAACTTAGGACTTCTAATTGTAAGGAATGCTGAAAGGTTTTGAAGAGTGGTTTGAAACCACCATCGCACTCCATTTTGAAACAATTATTTTGTTACTTTTATTGCACTTAAACGTTAATTAAATGCTCATTATGCATCTACTTAATTCTAATTTAATATTTAAATTATTTTACATAATTAATCATTACACTGCATGTAAAATAATTCAGTATTAACTAATCCAGGAAAAGAGGCACACATTTGAAGGTTAATCACGTTGTTTTTTAATCAGATGAACAATAAAATTAAATATATATATATATATCCACAAACAGACAACTTTATGTTATAATAAACGATTGAGTGACAAATAAATATCAAATGTGTGGGAACTCCAAACAGTAATTTGTAGCTAAGTTTTTGCTATTCAAACAGAATTTTAAAAGTTTATCGTTAGTTTTAGACTCAATTAACAGTATTCAAGTGTAGGCATGTAAAAACTAACTGATCTACAGTACCTACAAAATATCGAGTGTTGTTTCTTTTTCGTCGCGGGATCCAATTCGGCTATTCTAGGATTTAAGCTAGCGTAACGACGAAATTAAAAGGGAGTCTGGGACAGACTATAAGCGAATATCAGAGACCTGTTGTAACGCTGTTTAGGAGAGGCTGAATGTCCAGCAATGGGCTACGAATACGTGTTAGGCTTAGTTGATTAATACGCACACAAGATGAACAATGAACGATAACCGAGTCACCGCGATGCCACTTGCAACTCGACGGTACTCACACGAAGGAAACAAGTGACACTCGTGGTGTGGCCTGACGCAAGTGGCTTCGCCCGAGGTCGTTCACTAGGCGTAAATAGACAATGTTTCTTTCAACTTACTCACAACATTTTCTTTACTCGTTTCAGCATCAGTGACGGCAATCACGCTGCTTCTCGGCAGCTTCATCGCGCCGCCTATCATGGGGAGGCTGGGCAGGAAGGTAGCGCACTTCGTGGTCATTGCCAACATTCTCGTTGGATGGACTGTCATACTCCTGTCCAAGAGTTTTGAAGTAAGTATTAAAGTAGCCGATGACCGATGAAGCCGTGTGATACGTAGAGCTTAACAATTAAGGATATCGGGGCAAGACGCTGTGAATTTAAAAAAACGTACTGCTGCTAGAATTACCTGATATTGAAACTGTTGATTACCAAATACTTCTACAACAAGAGAGAGAGTATTACAAGTTATATGCTATCCCTCGAACCCAAAATAGAGACGAAAGCTAGCCGATTTATAATAAAGCTTTTTGATTATTGTTACTGGCAAGGCTAACATTACCATTAACTGCTCACAACTTATATTCATGAAAATAAGTAACCCCAATGACTGTCAATTGATCCAATCTGACTTAGATAGACTTAGTGATTACTATGAGTTGAACAATATAAATGTAAATACTAATAAATGCCAAATAATAACCTTCTCTAGAAAACGCAACAAAATTATTTATAACTACAGTATCAGTGGTGATATTGGTCCGCGAGCATCTCAGGTTAGGGATTTGGGTGTGATACTGGACGAAAAGTTCACTTTCGAGGCACACATTGATCACATCACCAGTAAAGCATACAAGTCCCTCGGATTCGTTATACGTAACAGCCAGCAGTTTAATAGTCCACTATGCCTAAAATTTTTATATTACTGCTATGTAAGGAGCATACTAGAATCAGCAAGTGTTGTATGGAGACCTTTTTATTTGAAATATATTGATCTAATCGAATCTATCCAACGTAAATTTGTTAAGCATCTAAATTATAAAACTAAAGTTGACATCCTAAATTACCCGGACTCCTGTCGATATCACAATTTAAATACTCTGGAAGAGAGACGGCAGATAAATGACATGGCGTTATTGTACGACCTACTTAATAATAAATTTGACTCACAATTGCTCGGCAAAATATACTTCAACGTCCCACTCAGACGTACCAGACATACCACTCTGTTAGCAGTTCCTTCAGCCTCCACTAATTACATGAAGAAGTCACCTTTCTTGCGTCTACCCGCATTATATAATGACAAGTTCCCAACACTTGAACCCTTTAATACCACACGGAACCGTTTTAAAAAAACGATCATTTCAATCTTGGATCAAACGCGGGATACCCAGTTACCTCAGTAGTGCCAGTTGTCATTAGTATATAGACATACACACATCATCACACACATTTACAGACAGACACCCACACCGTACAGATACTCACCCACACCGTACAGATACCCACACGCACATAGATACACACTATAAACTTTAACGACAATTAATTAGAGTCACTCTTTGATTATCTTATTATTTTTCTGTGTACTTCGTAATTGGCGTAATGTTTAGTATAATCCTTTTATGTTTATGTACTGTCAGCTGTGAAGCTACCTATCATAAAATAAATAAATAAAATAAATAAATATTTTGTTCCAGGCAATGATCATAGGCAGAGTAATCCACGGCATGTCTTTCGGCCTGATGCTGCCTCTACGCTCAGTCCTCCTCGGAGAGTACACCAGCCCGAAGAACAGAGGAGCCTTCCTCACCATGGTCTCCGTAGCCCAGGCCTTCGGGATCCTGCTCGTGCACCTCATAGGATCCTTCGTGTCCTGGCAGAAGACCATCCTCATCCTCATCGCATTTCCTCTAGGCAGTCTTCTCATGACATTCTTTACCCCTGAATCTCCGAGCTGGTTGGCAACGAGAGGGAGGTACGAAGACTGCAGGAAGACTTTCCGCTGGCTCAGAGGCGATGGAGAAGAAGAAGAGTTAGAAGAAATGATCAGGGCAAGATGTGAATCGAAGAGAGCTACAATTTCTAACTGCAAAGATCTCATGGTGCTCTTCAAAAAGAAAGAGTTTTATAAGCCGATTGTAATAATGATACACAGTTACTTGATGGGAGAATTTTCTGGTGGAGCCCTCATGTCTTGTTACTCGACGACAGTCATCTCTCATCTGGCTGGTCCAGAAGTCGACGCTCATGTATGGATGATAGCTTTAGACGCTCAGAGAAATATATCAAACATTATGGCAGTATACGTAGTCAACAAGGTTAAACGAAGAACGATGTTCATGAGCACAGGGGGTCTTTGTATCCTCAGTAACATAGCCATAGCTTGCTATGTCTACGCTAAGATTCAGGGATGGATGACATACACAGCAGTATGGCTGCCTATTTTACTGATCAACATACAATTCTTTACTGTTGCTGTTGGAATGGTTTGCCTACCTTATGTCATTGCTGGGGAGATCTTCCCTTTGGAATATAGAAGCGTTGGTGGTAGCATCAGCATCGTCTCGATAGCTTCTGGGTATTTCCTCGTCACAAAAACTTTCCCAGTAATGCTGGACAGCCTAGGTCTTCATGGTTCTTATGCAGTTTATGCAGCTGCCATGTCTTATAACCTGTGTGTAGTCTGGTGGTTACTGCCGGAGACCAAAGGCAAGACTTTGCAGCAGATTGAAGAGCATTTCAGAGGGAAGCCTTTGGTTCCAGAGGAGGTGGAAGTGAGGCAGAGTTTGAAAGATAAGGAAAAGGTGGATGTTGAGAAATCTAAAGTTGACAGCTGATAGATCTGAAAATAGAAACCGTTGTGGACTTTCTGTGATTTTAAGTTAATAGTGAAATTGTGTCAAACAAACTTTAGAAATTGGATTGAAATGTCTGCATAGAAGTTTAAAAACATCCAAAATGGCGTTTCGTTCATTCAGCATGATGACAAAAGAATGTGTTTGGCAAAGGATAATAAAATCTCCGCTCTACACTTGTTTTGAAAATAAATTCAATAACTATTCTACAATAACTACCTAAACTTATTTAAAAGTTCATTCTATGTCTGAAAATCGTTTTAAGATGACAGAGACAGAATAATGTTTTAAATTTGCTTACCGTTAAATGCGTTTAGTAATTTGTGGTGTAACCACAGAATACATAATAGTTGGTGTAATTACAGGAAAAAAAATGTGTAGCGTTAATGTTAAACAGCAAACAGCACTATTGCTTATTATTTGGCTATGTATTGATAACATAATCAAATAGGCCATAGGAATTAAATTACAAAGTACAGTCATTTAGCGACCAATTGTGATTAAGTATTAAAATTATCTTACGAGGTATTTAAGTACTTAGTAGGTATTTAAGTAGTTAGTAGGTACTTTTATAATTTCTTTTTGATAATTAATGTGATATTATTCAACAAAATTATCTAAATATTGTTTTCATGTACGTTCTTATATTATGTGATAAATAAACAAAAACTTGTTTTGGAATTATATATTTTCGGAAAAGCAGAAGTCTTTTTCTACTCCAATCAAATCAAATCAAATTTATTCGCAAATGTAGGTTTCATTACAATTACATGTTATAATAATATGGTTAGTTCTCTAGATTTTGCTCGAGACATACAAATAATAAAGTTAGTTATGTCAAAACTAGACACACATTTTAAATTAAATGACACAATTAAAAACATACTAACACACAAATTCCTTACATGCTAACACACAATTACGAGTGCTAATGTCAGAATAAATAATAATCAAATTGTTTATTAGATTTAAATGTCAGTAGTGTCCTCGATAAACTCAGTTGTGGAGTAGTAGCATTTATGAATGAAAAATTGTTTCAGTTTCTTTTGAAACATATTATATTAAGGTTCTTTATGTGTCGCAGGTTTTATCTTATTTCCATATACAACTACCACAGGGTGCCTCCGTTCCTCCGCCGCATCCTTGGGGCATATTTAGCGGAAAGGTGTGTCACAGTGTCACTTATCGGGGACGCGACGGTGGAGGCCGGCGCGACATGCCGTGCGGTGTTCCACAGGGCTCGGTCGTGGGCCCAGCTCTGTGGAACATCGGGTACGACTGGGTGCTGAGAGGCGAGCTCCCACTGGGAGTAGCCTTGACGTGTTACGCGGACGACATGCTGGTCAGGGCCCGGGGGAGCTCGTATAGGGAGGTAGCGTTGCTGGCGACGGCTGCGTTTTCGCAAGTTGTGACCAGCATACGGCGCCTGGGCCTGGAGGTGGCCCTCAACAAGTCGGAGGCCGTGGTCTTTCACAACCCCCGGCGGGTGCCGCCACCGGGATCACATATTGTTGTTGGGGGGACCCATATTGCTGTCGAGTCCACCATGAAATATCTGGGATTGGTGCTCGACAGCCGGTGGGATTTCGGCCCCTACATCTGGCTGACTGGCCCCCAAATTGCTGCTTCCCAATCTGGGGGGCCCGAGCACCGCCTGTAGGAGATTGTCCTTATGAGTTTTGTGATCCATGGCCCTGTACGCGGCCCCGGTGTGGGCTTCTGACCACCTGACGGCCGGCAGCATCGTGATACTGCGAAACCGCAGAGGGCCATGGGCCATGGCCATCTAGTTCTATCAGGGGGTATCGCACAATCTCCTACGAGGCGGCTTGTGCACTGGCCGGGTCGCCGCCATGGGACCTAGAGGCGAGAGATCGAGTTTCGTCGGTCTCAGCTCCTCGAGGTTCTGGTGGCGGAGTGGCGGGACAGGCTTTTACGCCCTAAAAGGAACAAAAGAAAAGTATACCTATCTAGTTTAAATTACATTACAGAATGTTACATGATCCTTTTATTATTACCCAAGCAAGATTATGCACTAGACTGTTTACCCTCGTATTATACAATACCTATAACTTCTACTTTTTGTGTCAATGTTAACAAACTAGAATTGTTCAACAGAGGTCATGCAAGAAAAGGACAACGTAGCTGATCGATATTGGTAGATTGGTCCTTCAGTGTATGTTTGTGTAAGAAGTCTCGACCGACACTTGGCCGCAAGGTATGCTCAGCCGACACGCGATGCAACTGGCGGAGTGACTGATGGTAAACAGGACGCAAGCGCGTGTATCTTGTGACGCAAGTAGCACCACCCGAGTTTTTTTTTTGTGAATGGCATCTCGCAGTTCAACCTAGGAGGTTCTCGTCTGCTTAACCAGAACACCGGTTAAGCAGACGACAACCGGATTTAAACCGGTTTGATACTTGTTATTATTATGTTAGAAGACTATAGTTTGTTGAGGGTTCCTTTATCGTACTGTTGTAATTGGTGTACTAAATAGGGGGCAACAGTGAATTCAATCGAACATCTTAGAATAACTTTATCTGCCTACATCCTACCATTGTATTCTCGGTATTTAGTTTTCAGAAGCTTAAAGATCATTTAGATATACTTAGGCTGTTCATCGATAGATGTAGGTTGTAGTTGCTCGAATGACAGAAAGTCGGACATAGGAAGAAGACAACACAATTGACATTATTTAAGGGTTCCGTCAGTCATTATTAGTTGCAGACCCCCACTCTTTTATCCTTGTTAGTATGAGGAAAAGTGAGTCGAAAAATAAAAAACAACACGTTATCAATGCAGTTTGGAGTTCAATTTATCGAACCAAAGTTAACATTTGGTGTCATAAAATACGACGGACGAAATTGTACCGGACTAAGAAAACTACAGAATAATAGCGTAATATCGTATAATTTTGCTACTCTCACTAGTTTTAAAATAAATGACTGATGAGTTTCAATTTTTGACAAGAGTTCGTTTCGTTCGGATTTCGTGAATTTTGTCGATGCATCCTTTAACTTGTATAGTCGTGTCGGACTGCTTAGTGAAAGTAAAAACGTTCAATGCAACTTTGCATTCAATGGAATGACTTTGTGCCGTCCTATAATATAAAACGTTCGATTGATCGCCTTTTGTTCTTGTTTATGTGGATACTTTAACAACAATGTGACAGTGATCGGTGATCACACTTGACGTGGTGATTTGCTATGCTAACTATGATTTAATCAGCAATCTGTTTCGCCAAATATGGTGAATATGGAAATCAGTTAAAGTCTTTAATTCAAGACCCGTTAAGACTGGGACCCAGAACGGCCGAAGCAATGAAAATCAGCTCAGAGATTCATAGATGACTCTGTCGTCGAGTGTAAATGTGGTGCTGTTCCACAAACGATGGGGCTCTTAATAAGGTGTCCTGCTTGTCTTGTTGTTTGTTGGGGAACATTGTTTGCAGGAACTGGGGGACGCTTCTGAAGGCGCGAAATTCTTAGCTATATTCTGACCGACTTAATTTAGATTGCTAACGATACGCTTAATAGAAGGTAAATGAAAAGTGTTTCAGTGTTTAAAAATCGTTCATTGTGTGTTGATGTTTGTTTCTGTTGATTATGAAACGAGTTTCTCTTTCTACATCTTCACTGCATTCAGTTTGTCGTGTATGTGCTAATCTTAATTTTATCACGTCTGATACCAAAAAAATATCAGATGATTATAAATATTTTGGGTCTAGATAGCATGAGACTGCTGTGATAGTGCGTTAACATTGTTTTGTGTGAAAATGGCGAGAGGTAAGAGCAGATTTTCACCATTTATGAAACAGGTAAGATTTTTGGTTACTTATTCTCTTCGAATTGTAATTCTTTTTTTCTCCAGTTTTAAGGTCTACTTATATTCTTTACAAAGGCGGCTAAATATTACTATCAGCAAGCAATTAAGATAACATGTTGATATCAGATCACACGTTTTACCAGTGTTGCTTGCTTTACACTTTGTTTGATTTTTTATCGATGTTTATGCAACTATCGTGACGACGGGGATAATACACAAATTAATGAGAACGACTTTCCGGGTCAGAAACTCTGTTTTGCAAAAAAAAACTGGTTTACGAGAAATTATTATCAGGCACATGTTTTTTTTTAATTGGTCAGCAGGAAATACATAAGATTTATCTAAGTATTCGTATTGCTAAAATAGAATACATACCAGCTAAACGAAGAAAGTAAATAACAAGATCTACAGATCCTCGTCCCAGCAGAGTAGGGCTATCGTATATTGTTTGTGATATAACACTTCGGCCTTTTGCCACCTGAGGACCTACATCACTGGAACCTATTCTGTCACTGGTTGTTGTGACGATGTAAGTCCAGCAGTAGACCTCTTCCGACTGACGTGATGATCAGTCAATCACTTCTTGCAGTGCTTCGTAACATTAGCGGTGGGCATCAACCTGATCGGGCATGGCGCCGTGATGGGGTTCTCCGCGGTGCTTCTGCCTCAGATACATCTGCCTGACTCTGGTATACATACAAATAAGAAAGCTGACTCTTGGATAGGTAAGGCTTTCCGTGTTCGTCCTAGAATCCACCTCTCAATCTCAAGATGCATATGTTTTTAATGCTATACAAAGCATCTGCCGCCCATAACTCATCATCTGCCTAGCCTTTTCCCAACTATGTTGGGATCGGCTTCCAGTCTAACCGGATGCAGCTGAATACCAGTATCAGTCAGACTTACGGGCTACTGACTACCTGTAACGACAGTCAAAGATCTACTATTGACAGCCGGGACCAACGGCTTAACGTGCTTTCTCAAAACTCGGTATGTAAAGTAGTTGTCGTCCATCCACAGACCAACCCAGGCAAGCGCGGCTTAACCTGACGATCGACCCGAGCGGCTGTTATTATTTAGCCACGAGCTCCTCCGCCGCCCATAACAGCTAATAACTATAAAAAATATACCTGTCTTATAAGTTTTACAGATGTATTTCATAATTATATTACAGCATCAGTAGTGGGTATAACCCTGCTGTTCGGCAACTTCATCGCCACGCCGATCATGGGCCACTATGGACGGAGGGTCGCCCACTACACGGTCAGCGTGGCGGCCCTCGTGAGCTGGTTGACTACGCTCTTGGCTAATAGCGTCGAGGTAAGGAATCACTCTTTTATGAGAACAGAGTTGTAAACGAGAACATAACATCACGCCAGTAATCCCCGAACGATTAGGCAGTAGTGTACGTTTAGTGGGTAGAATCCACATTTTACCAGTTATGTTTAATATGTAATAATAAATAATGTCCTTCGACTGCGTCGTTGGTCAAGCGCGACTGCTGAGCATGAGTTCCTGGGTTTGATTCCCGGGTTGGGCAAAGTGTTATTGGGTTTCTCAGTAGCAGCCACGGAGTCTGTATTTGTGTCTAGTTGATGGCAATAGGCTCGCCCCCTATTACATGGGACTTAAACATAACTGGCGAAATGTTGGTATACTATTAGGTACACCTCTGCCTAACCCTTCGGGGATTACAGGCGTGATGTTATGTTTAAGTCCCACGTAAATGGGGGCGAGTCCATTGCAAATAAACGAAACTCAAGGTAATCCACACTAACCAAACCATGGAAAAGTCTGAACAATGAGTAGACTGACCTAACCACAAAACTTAGTTTAAAGGTAATACACACACGGTTTCATACACTGTAGAAAGATAAATAATTATTTTAAACGCGTTTCAGGTGATCCTCCTCGGAAGAATCATAGGCGGTCTATCATTTGGCATGATGCTGCCTCTTCGCTCCATCCTTATTGGCGAGTATACCAGCCCAAAAAACAGGGGAGCCTTCCTCACCACCATATCCCTTACTCAAGGTTCTGGCATATTCTTCGTGCACTTCGTGGGATCCTTGCTGAGCTGGCGAAGAACTATTCTGGTTTGCATGTTCCTCCCCTTCACCAGTCTTGTCATGACACTGTTTACCCCAGAATCCCCAAGCTGGCTGGTCACCAAAGGAAGGTATAATGAATGCAGGGAAGTTTTCCACTGGTTAAGAGGCGATGAGGAAGAACAAGAGTTAGAAGCCATGATCGAAGCAAGGACAAACTTCGAGAAGGCCATGAGAACACAAAAAAAGTTAGATTTAATGTCGACTGTGCAGAAAAAAGAGTTTTATAAACCGATAATTTTGATGGTCCATGCATATGCTATGGGTCAGTTATCAGGAGGAGCCAGCACAGCTGCCTATGCCACAACTACCATTAAACTAATCATGAATCCTGATGTCAATGCTCACGCCTGGATGTTAGGTCTTGACAGCCAAAGAGTACTCGTAAATACTTTAGCAATTTACATTATAAACAGGTTTAAGAGAAGAACTATGATGTTTGCATCAGGAGGACTGTGCGTGGCCAGTCATTTGGCGATAGTCGCTTACGTCTACTCAAAAGACCAAGCTCTACTGAGTCATGAAGCGATATGGATCCCAGGTATACTCCTTAACCTACATTTCTTTTCCGTTTCTGTGGGTATGGTGCCTCTACCAAGCGTAATAGCTGGGGAAGTCTTTCCTTTGGAGTATAGAAGTATAGCTGGCAGCATAAGCTTGGCTTCCGTAGCTGCTACATTATTCCTGGTCCTTAAAACCTTCCCTGGTCTGGTAGAAAGTGTGGGTATTACTGGAACCTACTCCGTGTATGCTGGGTTGCTGACTTATTGCCTGGTTGTGATCTGGTTTCTGATGCCGGAAACCAGAGGCAGGACTCTGCAGGAGATAGAGGAAGAGTACAAAGGAACGGTGGCAGTTAAGGAAGAGAGGCAGTCACTAAAGGCTGGGGAGAATGGGAAGGTGACGACTTAGTCGGTTATCATGGTGAGTGGTAATTGGAAGATTATGATTTGAAGGGGTAACTATCAGTCCAATTGAAATGTTACAAAATAAACTGTTTGTTTTTGTTAAAAATACTGTTTTTACTTAAAATAACTTTTACAGTATCCAATCTAATAGTCTAATAAATATAATCACTCGGTTAGACTTATGGTTGTAGTCAATTGATATCGAATTGAACAAATGTGTGAACTTAGACGGAACAAAAGGGGTTTACTAATGTTTGCCATAATTTAAAATGCAATTATTGTATATACCATACTTGTATTTGTCATCATTTCATTAGAAATAACGCTTCAGTTGCCATAATCATGAAATGACATAAAATCATTTTCACTAATTTCATTGCTTATAATCGATCAAGAGTCATAATAATTTTAATCCATAAATTTATTTGCTATATTTTTCATTTTCAATAATGTCGTTTTCCATAACATTTATTCACCATAATATTCATTTGCCCAATCGTTACAGGTAGTCAGTGACCCGAAAGTCTGACAACCAGTCTTACCAAGGGGTATCGTATTACCCAGTACGAACTGGGTTGTGGAGGTCAGATAGGCAGTCGCTCCATGTAAAATACCGGTATTCAGCTGCATCCGGTTAGACTAGAAGCCGACCCCAACATAGTTGGGAAAAGGCTAGGCAGATGATGATGATTCATTTGCCCATATTAGCACAACCATGCTAGTTCAGTACGAGCGCCTGCAATTTTGATGTTATGATCATGTTAAATTAAAAATAATGTTGTTTTTCATGAAAATAATATTGTTATATTACTTGAATTATAATATTGATTAATATATGATTTTACGATATAGATTTTTTTTATTCACAAGGAAACCTAAAAATAAACCTAATCTACCATGCATGCTTGCTTTGCAAAAAACGAAATCTGGCGCTCGGCGGCCGTACGTTGTGTGGTCACAATTCTAACCTAACCTAACCTAGCCTTTTTGATTTTAACGAACTGTTTATTATCCAAAGATTGTTTGCCGTAATAAATCATTTGATTACAGACCAAATGCCTTAATTACATTATTTTTTGGACAAAACAATAAACATTATTTTCTAAATTATATTAAATGTTACTTATGTCAAGTACCTATCGATTATGTAATGTGTTACTTAGAAAAACTAATGATTATAATACACGTTATTACATTAAACTTATTTTATGTCAAATAAAAGTTATGACTAATAAGTTGATATGACAAGCGTTATTAGTAATAATGATAATAGTGCAAGTAAATATTATGAGGGGGACGATTATGGAAAACAATAATAGTACAAATTATTTTATGGAAAACAAGACAATACCAACAAAAGGAGTACTCCACCTGGTGAGGTACTGTAATTTCTGTGTTTCATCTGTGGAAAACTGATATCATTTGAATAAATCCTCCATAGGAACACTAGATATCGCTATCACTATTTATTCATTGTTTCATTGATCTATTAAGCTAAAGATAAGAGACTTTTAGGCGGCTGATAACAGGAGTGATTGTCCTAGTTAATCCTCAGCCTATAGAGAGCACAACAACGTGGATTGTTTTGTTCGTCGGAATGAATCACTTTGTCAATCAATGATAGGAACGAAAACATAGTGAGGATAGTTGCATATCCTAGAACTAAAAACTCGAAGAATTTTACACTTACCAGCCTGCTAGCCCGCCTGGTGAATTACGGCCCACATCCACTCAGAGAAAATAAGCCTATGCCCCAGCGGTGGGAACATTAATAGGCTGATTAATATAGCAGTGTGGGTCACCACCCAGCTACATGAATATAGCATTGTGGGTCGCCACCCAGCTACATGAATATAGCATTGTGGGTCGCCACCCAGCTACATGAATATAGCATTGTGGGTCGCCACCCAGCTACATGAATATAGCATTGTGGGTCGCCACCCAGCTACATGAATATAGCATTGTGGGTCGCCACCCAGCTACATGAATATAGCATTGTGGGTCGCCACCCAGCTACATGAATATAGCATTGTGGGTCGCCACCCAGCTACATGAATATAGCATTGTGGGTCGCCACCCAGCTACATGAATATAGCATTGTGGGTCGCCACCCAGCTACATGAATATAGCATTGTGGGTCGCCACCCAGCTACATGAATATAGCATTGTGGGTCACCACCCAGCTACATGAATATAGCATTGTGGGTCGCCACCCAGCTACATGAATATAGCATTGTGGGTCGCCACCCAGCTACATGAATATAGCATTGTGGGTCACCACCCAGCTACATGAATATAGCATTGTGGGTCACCACCCAGCTACATGAATATAGCATTGTGGGTCACCACCCAGCTACATGAATATAGCATTGTGGGTCACCACCCAGCTACATGAATATAGCATTGTGGGTCACCACCCAGCTACATGAATATAGCATTGTGGGTCACCACCCAACTACATGAATATAGCATTGTGGGTCACCACCCAGCTACATGAATATAGCATTGTGGGTCGCCACCCAGCTACATGAATATAGCATTGTGGGTCGCCACCCAGCTACATGAATATAGCATTGTGGGTCGCCACCCAGCTACATGAATATAGCATTGTGGGTCACCACCCAGCTACATGAATATAGCATTGTGGGTCACCACCCAGCTACATGAATATAGCATTGTGGGTCACCACCCAGCTACATGAATATAGCATTGTGGGTCACCACCCAGCTACATGAATATAGCATTGTGGGTCACCACCCAGCTACATGAATATAGCATTGTGGGTCACCACCCAGCTACATGAATATAGCATTGTGGGTCACCACCCAGCTACATGAATATAGCATTGTGGGTCACCACCCAGCTACATGAATATAGCATTGTGGGTCACCACCCAGCTACATGAATATAGCATTGTGGGTCACCACCCAGCTACATGAATATAGCATTGTGGGTCGCCACCCAGCTACATGAATATAGCATTGTGGGTCGCCACCCAGCTACATGAATATAGCATTGTGGGTCACCACCCAGCTACATGAATATAGCATTGTGGGTCACCACCCAGCTACATGAATATAGCATTGTGGGTCACCACCCAGCTACATGAATATAGCATTGTGGGTCACCACCCAGCTACATGAATATAGCATTGTGGGTCACCACCCAGCTACATGAATATAGCATTGTGGGTCACCACCCAGCTACATGAATATAGCATTGTGGGTCACCACCCAGCTACATGAATATAGCATTGTGGGTCACCACCCAGCTACATGAATATAGCATTGTGGGTCACCACCCAGCTACATGAATATAGCATTGTGGGTCACCACCCAGCTACATGAATATAGCATTGTGGGTCACCACCCAGCTACATGAATATAGCATTGTGGGTCACCACCCAGCTACATGAATATAGCATTGTGGGTCACCACCCAGCTACATGAATATAGCATTGTGGGTCACCACCCAGCTACATGAATATAGCATTGTGGGTCACCACCCAGCTACATGAATATAGCATTGTGGGTCACCACCCAGCTACATGAATATAGCATTGTGGGTCACCACCCAGCTACATGAATATAGCATTGTGGGTCACCACCCAGCTACATGAATATAGCATTGTGGGTCACCACCCAGCTACATGAATATAGCATTGTGGGTCACCACCCAGCTACATGAATATAGCATTGTGGGTCACCACCCAGCTACATGAATATAGCATTGTGGGTCACCACCCAGCTACATGAATATAGCATTGTGGGTCACCACCCAGCTACATGAATATAGCATTGTGGGTCACCACCCAGCTACATGAATATAGCATTGTGGGTCACCACCCAGCTACATGAATATAGCATTGTGGGTCGCCACCCAGCTACATGAATATAGCATTGTGGGTCGCCACCCAGCTACATGAATATAGCATTGTGGGTCACCACCCAGCTACATGAATATAGCATTGTGGGTCACCACCCAGCTACATGAATACAGCATTGTGGGTCACCACCCAGCTACATGAATACAGCATTGTGGGTCACCACCCAGCTACATGAATATAGCATTGTGGGTCACCACCCAGCTACATGAATATAGCATTGTGGGTCACCACCCAGCTACATGAATATAGCATTGTGGGTCGCCACCCAGCTACATGAATATAGCATTGTGGGTCGCCACCCAGCTACATGAATATAGCATTGTGGGTCACCACCCAGCTACATGAATATAGCATTGTGGGTCACCACCCAGCTACATGAATATAGCATTGTGGGTCGCCACCCAGCTACATGAATATAGCATTGTGGGTCGCCACCCAGCTACATGAATATAGCATTGTGGGTCACCACCCAGCTACATGAATATAGCATTGTGGGTCACCACCCAGCTACATGAATATAGCATTGTGGGTCACCACCCAGCTACATGAATATAGCATTGTGGGTCACCACCCAGCTACATGAATATAGCATTGTGGGTCACCACCCAGCTACATGAATATAGCATTGTGGGTCACCACCCAGCTACATGAATATAGCATTGTGGGTCACCACCCAGCTACATGAATATAGCATTGTGGGTCGCCACCCAGCTACATGAATATAGCATTGTGGGTCGCCACCCAGCTACATGAATATAGCATTGTGGGTCACCACCCAGCTACATGAATATAGCATTGTGGGTCACCACCCAGCTACATGAATACAGCATTGTGGGTCACCACCCAGCTACATGAATACAGCATTGTGGGTCACCACCCAGCTACATGAATATAGCATTGTGGGTCACCACCCAGCTACATGAATATAGCATTGTGGGTCACCACCCAGCTACATGAATATAGCATTGTGGGTCGCCACCCAGCTACATGAATATAGCATTGTGGGTCACCACCCAGCTACATGAACAACCGTCCCGTTGGTCTCATGGTCGCGAGCGCGATTCTCGGGTCGGGCAAAAAAGCTATTTGGTCTTTCCATTAGATATTTCTCAGTAGTAGGCCGGAGTTTGCAATTTGGCGGTATGATACCGACGGCGGCGCGCGCCGTGCCGTTAAGCCGTTGGTCTTGCGCTCCGGTCGTATCGGGTTGCCGTCCCACCGGACTATGAGAGTAAAGGAACAGGGAGTGCACGGTGCACCTGTGTCTGCGCACACACTTGTGCACTAAGTATATCTCCCGCGCCAATGGCTTATCGCAGCCGAGATCGGCCGCTGTGAGCGAAAACGCTCCGAAGGATTATTATTACCTGCACCGAAGACCTAAAAAGTGCCTTGGACAAACTGGATGCGGAAGGCAGAGGACAGGGTGCTGTGGCGCTCTTGGGTGAGCCCAAAGTCCAGCAATGAACTGCGAAAAAAATATTGAAATGTCCTAAGATATTAAAAGCTTTACCCCTGAACTACATAGATATCGTTAATGGAGTGCAATAAAGATTTCTCAAATCATGTCATAAAAGTGCAAATAATTTATGCTTTTACAATTCTAGATAGCATTAAATTCAGTTTATTTACAACTTATTAAACTCATACTTAAGCACTTAGGTATTTCAGTTAAACCACGCAAATTACATAACGCATACATAGGTTTTTGCGTGGTTTAATTGAAATATCCACATACTTTTGAATTGCCAAGTTTTTCAGTTTATCAGAATGGCGAAGCTAAGCTTAATTCCATTCCGACTTACGAGTATTCCTATAGGGCGCAAAGTAAAGAACAACGGCGGAGCAGCTACCTATCTGTGGTTCTTTTGTAAATAACGCAAATTTAACAAGAATTTGCATTTAATCATTGATAGCAAGCTATGTGAACAGCTAGAACCTTTGAACGCAGGCTCAGACATACCAACAAATAAATAATCGGCTAGAAAATGGTCAGATTCAATTGGAAGGTACTAGGTACCAGGCATTAATACTATTAATAGCCAGTCATCGGACTTCCAGGGACTACCAAAGAGTGACGACACTATTGCCCATTTTTTTTAAGTAAAACTTTGTGCCTTAACCGCTAAGATGTTTTAAATCTTCACTATCAACCTAACCTACACTTACCAATTACTCAAACAGTCCTTGAAAATTTAGCACCATCACTTACTGACGTCACTAGACATCACAGCCCAGCACCCGACAGACGCGTGGACCACAACGCATCATTGTCGCGATATCTTCAGAAAAACGTCAATAGTATCGCTTCATCGCTTGTGCCACTGCCGCTATTGTAAACGATATCGCGTGCGAAAATAAGGCTGAGGTGACAACGACGGGTTTGTACTCCAAATAAATATTTAAAAAGAAACTGGATATTGGGGCTACTTTTGTACAAAAAATCGGACTCATTTTCTGCGGGGTACTGCGTTACCTACGTTCTTGGATTTCCAATGCTGGTTATTTTGACAATTCAACAACATTATATAACAAATAAATAAATAAATAAATAAAATAAATAAACATTCATTGCGTTTTTTACATTGTCAAGCAAACAAATTTATCAAACATTTGTTGCAATGTATTACATATTTCCTTTGAAATCTTTCGGATTACTATAGAAAAGTGAATTACACAATTGGGTTTATGGTTATATAATTATTATGGTGACTATCATCAACATTTTATTTTGTGTCCACTCGTTGTATTGTTGGGATGTCTTCTTCTTTTGCATAACACAGTCGCACAAACTGTTTGGTGTGCAGGCATACGTCTTTTCAGTTTCCACTACACTGCCAATATTCCTTTTTATAACATTTAAGCTTAAGCCATGATGCTCAGCATACTTAGAGCATTGTTTAAAGTACTTAGTTGCAAGTGAGGCATCAAATGGCTTGTTCAACTCTACCTACATGTAATTACTGTGGCAATGTGCCTTATATTTTATACGGGCAAAACCATATAAAGATACACCATACTCGTACAAATACCTAAATTACCTTACAAATAATCGTCGAGATAAACGCTGTTACTGTGTCTTTTATATCCTCGTAAAAAAATACGCCAATTTGCACTCAGACCGGGCCTAACCTACACCTAGTTCCTAGTGCAACGAATACAGTAAGTAAATCTAAACATCATAATCTAAGACTAAGACTAAGACTAAGATTGCAGTGAATAATTAATTAATCTTTTGGCACGCGTGCTAATATTACAAGTGTGTTAACCAGCCAGCAACACGCAAATGACATAAGACTCATTATCACAATTAGTTTTAAAATCTCAATTCGGTAACACGGCCCATCGATCATAATATCATATTTATCATAATCTAAAATGATATTCAAGCTATGGACCGATTGTCAGTGGATCAGTGTGATTGTGACAGTGCGGATCTGCCCTTAGATACCGATATTTCCATATAATCCTTTTGAGTGCAGTTAAAATGATAAACATACTTTATTTCACATTTTATTGTCACTGTCATAAACATGGGACTCGTAATCGGATAATACAGGGCTTTCGTTCTTATTGCTGTTTTTTAAGCAATTCCTCATAAAAATGTGCTGATATTTTATATTGTGATACTAATTTTAACGTTAAATTAGAGTTAATTTTTAAGTTAACTGAAGTGTGTTTAGTTAAATGTGTTTATTTTAGTGAGACTGTGTTTAAAGTGATCTTAAAAGATGGGGAAGGGAAGACTTTCACCGTTTTGGAGACAAGTAAGTTTTTGTAAAAAATTTGTACAAGAAATTAAAATAAAATTTAAGTCAGCAGAATAATTTTTAATTTAAATAGGATTTTAAAATAGTATTGGCCTTAAAATTAATTGAAATTAAGAAACCTGTATCCCTTATATTAAAAGAAAATAAAGATAAATAGTAAAATAACAAGCCAAACAAATACTTTCGCGCTGTAGTTGCTATGTATGTATTTCTTTGAACAAACGTCTGTATGATTCTTGGCCAATGCAATCGTGAATTTAAATGTTAATTTTAATGCCTAAAAATTTTTGCTTTTTCGGATTTTCAATGCTCGGCTCAGCGTCGAACTCCGACAGCTCGGTCCATCGCTCAGTGTCAATGAAAACGGGCACAGTTCTTTTCAACCTCCCCTCAAAACAGGACTAACAGAGCTCCCTCCGCAGTGTTTCGTGACGGCGGCAGTGGGCAGCAACATCATCGGACACGGTTGCGTTATCGGCTACCCCGCCATCTTACTGCCGCAGCTGCTCGTGCCCAACTCCGAGATCCCCATGACCAAGACTGCCGCATCATGGCTAGGTAATACTAGCTTAATTTAAACCTAAAACTATTCATTTTCTTACCAAAACTCTACTGCTGGTAGTGACACAAAAAACTCTTTTTTTTTCCTAACAAAATGTCTTCAAATTACAATATTTCTTTTCAGCATCAGTATTAGGAGTGACCCAGTTACTGGGCAGTTTCATCACACCACCTATCATGGAGCGGTTTGGCAGAAGAATTGCTCATCTAGCTGTCACCATGCCAGTCCTCATCGGTTGGTTCGTCACTATGATGGCGGCTAGTTATGAGGTAAGCACGAATAACACTACTGAGATGCCACTTAGTTTAATTTCATTCTATTGAGGAACTGCCAAAATATTAGAAAATAAGGATTTACCATTAAAATATTATTGTTTTCTAGCCCCTACTCATCGGCAGGATACTCCAAGGTCTCTCTATCGGCATGCTCTCTCCTCTACGTTCCATCCTCATCGGGGAATACGCCAGTCCTAAGAACAGAGGAGCATTCCTCACGACTGTGTCCTTAACCCAAGCCTTCGGTATACTTTTCGTCCATGTCCTGGGATCTCTCCTCAGCTGGCAGAGGACCGCACTGGTCTGCGTATTCTTCTCATTCTTCAGTCTCGTCATGACGTTATACTCCCCTGAGTCACCCAGCTGGCTCGTCGCCAGAGGAAAGTATGAAGAGTGCCGAGAAGTCTTCCACTGGCTGCGGGGTGATGAAGAAGACAACGAACTAGAAGAAATGATCCACGCACGAATGGTCTTCGAAAAGGCGAAACAAGAGCAGAAGCTTGGAAAGAAACCCAACCGCGTGAAGGACGCAATGGCAACGGTTCAAAAGCCAGAATTCTACAAACCCATCATTATTATGATCCACGCCTATGTCATGGTTCAGTTTGCTGGAGGTACTACCATGGCTGCTTACTCCACTACTATCATCACTTTAATCATGGGTCCCAATGTCAACCCACACTTCTGGATGATCTTCTTAGACACACAGAGGTTTATCTCCAATACAGTAGCAGTTTTCCTAATAAATAAGATCAAGAGAAGAACCATGATGTTCGTCACTGGTGGTCTCTGCGTCTTCAGTCAGCTAGCTATCGCCTCTTACACTTATATGAAGAAGGAGGGCTTGTTGACGTACGATGCTGTGTGGATCCCAGCACTGCTCATCAATTTACAGTTCTTCACAGTAGCCACAGGCATGCTGCCGTTACCGAACGTGATTGGTGGTGAAGTATTCCCTCTAGAATATAGAAGCGTCGGAGGAAGCATCAGTTTAGCGACAATGTCAGCTTCCTTCTTCATAGTTCTTAAAACTTTCTTAGGATTAGTTGAAAGCGTTGGCATATACGGAACGTACTGTATCTACGCGGGTCTTCTCACTTACTGTTTACTGGTGATCTCAGTTCTTCTGCCGGAGACGAAAGGGAAGACCCTGCAGCAAATCGAGGATGAGTTCAGAGGCAGGCCTTTGGCTCCTCAGGAGATTGAAGAACGGATGGTGTTCCAATCTTGTCCTGTCCTAACTTATAAGAGGGAAATGTCTGCGCGGAGGCTCAGCACTCCTTTGTTACATTAGGTTATAGACTATCAAGATAATCGCCAATTGTTTTACGCTTTCGCGAAGATTTGGAGAGATATTATGTAGATAAGTTATCTACAATAGTACAATTTTTATTGTAACGCTAAGTTTTTTGTAAAAGCACGCTGCCGTGTGGTGTCCAATGTGTAGGTAATTGTGTTCATAAATATAAGATTAATGAGATTGTTTGATTTTTCATTTGATAGACCCCCTGTTACAAGCGTGTTGAAGATCAATCATTGCTTGTGTACTTATTAATTTATCGCTCAAGACATCATACCAACAATCAATTACTAGCTGATCATGAGATAGGTAAAACGATTAATTCCCTTAATCATTTTCACCTACGTGCGAGACAGCAATCGATTAACCCCTAGGCTCTAGGATTTCCCTAGGACTTAGAGAAATCCCAGGACGCGTCCAACGGGTGAAAGCGGTTATTTTATTAGGAACCTAACGGCCTTCTTGGAATCTTGGCAGCTTATCACGGGGACACAATCATCATCACATAAACAAAAACCGACCTGGCCTAAGACGTTAAGCACCTCTGCTTTAAAGTATGTACATAGATCTAGGCAAGTAGCGATGATTGCCATATATTGTTACAATTCGGGATCGGAACCTAGGTATCGAGTGGGTATACTAGCTATGTGATACCTACTCGTGCCTATGATTGTTTACGAGTATTCACAAGTGCGGATATTGTTTAGCAGTAGTCAATTAACATCTCGTGTTAATTACGATAAAATGAACGTGTTTTGTGCTCTATAAGTGGGGACACCTAAAAGGATAAGTAAGCAGCAAGGTAAGTGAAGCCACTTTTGATTGATTGAAACATTTTGTTATCCGACAAAATAGTGCAGAAGGCTGGCAAAAATCAGAAGCCAATCATAGCTTGGGTAGGTATTATAACCTCCTGAAAACCCTCAGAGACTCTGAAAAAAAATAAAGCTGGCAAATAAAATAAAGCTATGAACCCACAAGGTTCATATCGGGATCAAATTCCGATCTCACGGCCACTTGCTCGCAGTACCTCCTAGTACCTACATCATAACCGTTAAGCCATCGCCGCTCTTTTGTAACATGAAACTACAGTTCCATCACGGCACTCGTATAGATCGCACGCACGCGACTATCGACTACGGTGTAGAATTAACCAATTAATTATATTGACGCGCTCATCGGCTATGAAGGATTATAGCTAATAATGGCTTCAGATGATCATGGACGAGAAATAACTAACTTGAATCAGGTGGACACGGAAGTGAGTCAGTTAGCTGGATGGATGGCACAAATGGAAGAGGAAGAAAATAAAAGTGATTCGTTGGATAATCTTAATGACTCAAACTGCTGTGAAGTACAAATTATGGAGGAAAAAATTGTAGTAGATAAACCGACAAAACGAGAAAGAGAAGAGGACGAAGAAAGCTGGACTAAAGTTGAAGGTAATAGAGGAAAGAAACAGAAACAAGTCAAGAAAGAGATTTTTATTTGGAGCAGAGAGAAATTACCGAAACAGTTTGCCATCGCAAAATTATTTAACAGCATGGGTTTGACTGATATAAAACATATCAAGTATATTAACCCATATAAATTAAAGATTGAGGTTTCGACGGATGAATGTGCGGGCAAGTTGTTGGACTGTCAGGAATTCCAAACCAAAGAGTGGAAGGTTTATAGTGCAATGGACGTTCACATTTCCTACGGTATTATACGAGATATGGACCTCGAGCTGTCTGACGAGGAGGCATTAAAAGCGATCAAGTGTCCTAATGATATTCAAATAATAACACTAAAGAGACTACAAAGACGAGATGAAGAAGGCCGCTGGGTGCCTAGTGAGGTAGCCAAGGTGGGCTTCAGGGGTTCATACCTGCCAGCATTTATATATGTAGACTGTCTACGTGCCAAAGTTGAACCTTATGTTTTCCCAGTAACACAGTGTTCAAACTGTTGGAAGTTTGGTCACGTAAAAGCAAGATGCACGTCCAAAAAAACAATATGTCCTAAGTGCACAGAAGAACACATTAATTGTGAAGTTACAATATATAAATGCGTAAACTGTCGGGGAGACCACATGGCGTTGAATAGAAGTTGTCCAATATATGCTCGGGAGAAGCGCGTGAGGGAACTTATGTCAGAATTCAACTGTACATATCACGTGGCCTGCAATATGTATGTTAGACCCAAGTCATCGGTTGGTTTACAAACAGTGAGAGATATCGATAATCCGAAGACCGACACAAATAACAGTTTTAATGGTTTACTATTTGAAGAAACGGGTAATCATAAATATACTCCGAGTCTATTCCCACCTTTGTTTACGCAGAGACGACCGAAATCACCGCAAGCAAGTAATAGTAAAGATAAGCAATTACGTTCGCAAAGCATAGGTAAAACGGAGAGGTGGGGGCAGCGGGAGTCACCGGACTGCATTCCAGAGCGATCAGCTGCTACTGATAACGGTGTAGGTGACGACAGCGTAAACAAGAACCGGCAGGTACATCTTGACGAGTTAATTACACGATTGAAAGATATTATTTATTTGCGAGATCTGAGTTTTAAAGAAAAGTTTAATAATGTTATTAAGTGTTGTATTGAATGGTTGATACTAGCTGTTGTAGAACAAATGTCTGAGTGGCCTATTTTGAATAAGTGTTTAGAGTTTCTTTTCGGACTTAATAAGTAATAGACCCTATAAATAAAATCGTTAAGTTAAAATTGTTGCAGTGGAATGCACAAAGTTTAAGACCTAAAATTAAAGCCTTTGAGAACCTTTTATTGATAGATAAAATTCACATTTGCATTATATCTGAAACTTGGCTTGAACCAGACAGTCAGTTGAAAATTGGTAATTATTGTATTTTTAGACAAGACCGAGACGATTCATACGGCGGGATTGCAATTATAGTTCATAATTCCATCAAGGCACAGATCTCAAATTTTAGCTTACGTAATCGAAACATTCAAGTTCTCCATATTAAAATATTTAACTGTAACTTCTTGGAAAATATTGTTGCTGTATACTGTCCTCCTAATATTCACACTACAGATGAAGATTGGAATATGCTATTTTCTAAATGGTCAAATAAAACTTTTATAGGGGGAGATTTTAACGGGCATCACACAAATTGGTCATACAAAAGCGATCGCAGGGGTTTACAAATACATGATGCAGCTGATGTTTGGCAGTATGTTTCTCTCAATACTGGAGACCCCACCAGACTTAAGTTAGTATTAAATCAGCTTCAAGAAAGTTCCCCTGACATCTCGTTTACGTCATCAGATATTGCACTTCGGTTCAAGTGGAATGTTTTACATGAAAATTTAGGTAGTGATCACTTAATGGTTCTTATAAGCACAGAAATAACAGGTAATAACTTTATGAAATCGAAACGTAATTTTAAAAAAGGTGATTGGCAGAAGTATAAGGAAATAATATCAAGTAAAATAACTAATTTTAGTTTAACAGGTGTCACCCAACAAGTCTATGACGATTTTATAGATTTAATTAATTCTGCATCACAAGCATCAATTCCAGACATTAAGATATGCGAAGACCCCACCAGTAGGTTTATTCCAAGATCATATTGGTCCCCCGAGTTGTCTAGGGCAGTTGCGGAGCGTAGATTGGCATTAGCACAGGTAAGGAAGAACCCTACCCCCACAAATTTCATTATCTTTAAACAGAAGGTTGCTACAGCACAGAGATTAATGCGTACCGCTAGTGCAGAATCTTTTCATAAATTCTGTGACAGTATGAGTGAAACAGTATCTAGTAGCGAATTGTGGAACAAAATGCGATGGCTCAAAGGATATCGTACTAGTAGAATTTGTTTGGATATAGATAGGGCTAGTGAGTTCTTACGACAATTGACGCCAGATTATGTTCTACCACTATGTCCTGTCTTTAGTTCAGTTAATTTACAGTTGGAGGCACAAATTTCGGAGCAGGAACTCACTAATGTACTGAAGGTTAAGGATACCGCGCCAGGGGAGGACGATATTTCTTATTCGATGATTTATAACTTCCCCAGCAAACAACTGATAGTTGATTTATTTAACAAATGTTTGTCTGAAGGTGAGGTCCCAAGTCAGTGGAGGAATGTTAAAATAGTACCTGTGCCGAAACCTGGGCGTGATCCAAACAACATTACTTCTTTGAGACCTATCTCACTCATATCTTGTCTTTGCAAAACCTTACACAACATTATAACGCGACGTCTTGAATGGTTTTTTGAAAATAATTGTCTTTTTTCTAAGAATGTAATTGGGTTTAGACGATCGCAGTCATGTCTCGACAATCTTGTACGCCTAGTATCACAAATTCAAATAGGGTTTACCAATAATCAAAAGACATTGGGATGTTTCGTTGACATAGACAACGCATATAATAATGTCAATATATTGAAAGTAGTCTCTAAACTAGATGAGATGGGGGTGGGGGCTTCTATATGTAAATATATATGGGAATATTTAAGCGAGAGACATTTAGTTGTGTCACAAGTAGGGAGTAATGTTTCGATTACAAGATGGACATGCAAGGGTTTAGCCCAAGGAGACCCTATGTCTCCAATATTATTTAACATAGTTACCAGTGATATTTGCAAAGAAATTACGAGTGTGTATGTATCCCAGTACGCTGATGATTTCGTCCTCTATATTTCTGGACAAGACATTACATTTATGACCACAACTCTCCAGGAAGCCATAAATAATTTGACGAATTTGCTAGAAGTATTGGGCATGGAACTGTCTCCCATGAAAAGTAAAATTTGTTTATTTTCCAGAGGAAAGACATTGCAGCAGGCCAATGTCTATATCAACAATGTTAGTTTGGAAACTGTTCTTGTTGTTAAATATTTAGGACTCTGGCTAGATTCATCATTGAAATGGCACAAACAGATCAATGAAACCTGTGAAAGAAGTATGAGATTTTTAAATGTTATTAAAGTGCTAGCAGGTTCATCATGGGGAGTCCATCCATTGCATTTAAGACGACTATATATTGCTATAATTCGTAGTCGGTTAGATTATGCAAGTTTTTTATTCGATAATAGCGCTAAGACTAATATTTCGAAATTAGACAAAATTCAAAACCAAGCCATGAGAGTAGTTGGCGGTTTTTTAAAAAGTTGCCCAATCCACGCGATGGAATCGGAGTTATGTCTGCCACCATTGTTTATTCGTCGTAAATATTTAGCTGCAAAATTTTGCTTAAAAGCTAAGTCTATTGTTGACGGTGTCACCATCTCAATGATATCAAAATTAACATCGACATGCGAGCAGGAATCATATTGGCGTAATAAGAAAAAACCGTTGCTAACTATCGTATACCATGAGTTGTCCCATCAAATTTTACATCGTTCTAAAATCCTAGAGATGTTCTCACTACCGACATGGATGGCAAACGTAGATATTAAATCACACATTAACCTAAATATTGACGATATAACAGGACCTAAAAGATCTCATACTTCTGTAGCACTTTTAACGAAAACTGCAGAAACTATTGCACAAAACTATGATGGATTCTATCGGATTTACAGTGATGGGTCCAAGGACAATAACGGAACAGGAGCAGCCTTTTTTGATCCTCAATCTAATACGGGAGCAAGTTTCACATTGAACTGCAAAGTATCCATAATGGCGGCGGAATTGTATGCTATTTCGGAATGTCTATCGTACTTGATCTCATGCAGTTGTTCTAAGTTGTTGATACTTTGTGATTCAAAAAGCGCTTTACAGCATATAGCTCAATGCACCTCGGGCATACGAGGTTTGCCCGTAGCTTATTCCATAATAGAATTATATTTAAAATTGAGGGAAAGTGGCAAAACAGTTAAATTCCAATGGATTCCATCACATGTAGGTTTGATGGGAAACGAGCAAGTGGATAAGTTAGCAAAAATAGGAACCTATGAAGGAATACCCGTCAGTCACCTACCATTCTACACAGATATATTAAGAGATGTCAAAATAATTTGCAATAACTTGTGGAAGACTTACTTTGACAAAAGATCTGAAGAGAAGGGTATATGGTACAAGACAATTCAGTCTGAACCACCAAAGTTTCCTTGGTTCTCTGAAGTACAGATGAATAGACGATTGTTAATAATAAGCATGCGTCTGCGATCCGGGCACATCCCATTGAATGCGTTCGGGCATCTTATGAAGGTTGTTGACACTCCAAATTGTCTGTATTGCAACATGAGAGAAGACACCTACCATGCTTTGGTGGAGTGTGCTCGGGTTGAAGAAGATCGGAGAGCTTTAGAATTAGAAGCCGGACTTAGTCTGAGAGATGTTGGAATGTGTAATTCGATCTTGTCTAAACCTACATCCAAATTAGCTATTAAGTTATATTATTTGATTGTTAAATTGATTAAGTTTAGATCCTAGTTATTATGTACCATCTATCTATTTTGTAAAACTACGAGGCTGACATAATCGTTCCACGATTAAAGCCTTTTTCCTAAATAAAGAAAAAAAAAAAAAACATGAAACTAAATCCCTATCTACGAGTACATCCATATAGTTCTATATTTCCTACATTTACACACACTGATTACCTACTTGTTTAGCAAATCATCAAAGTCAACAAGACAAAGGAGAGCAGTTATCTTATCACTGATAACAGTTATAGTATCAGATAAGCGATTTGCAATCGATTGACACCTATAAGTGTGTACTTTACTTGTTTTGTTGTCTAAAATAGATCGTATCGGCGTTTAATACTATGATGTTCTGGTTGTTCTTTCTGTATGTAGATGTGTGTAGCCTTTTCCTAACCATTTTGGGGTAGGTTTCTTGTCCAACTGGATGCAGCGGAATACTAATATTTTTCCATGGATTGACTGCCTGTCTTGCCTTCACAATCCAGTTACTGGGTAACACGATACCCCTTGGTAAGATTAGTGGTCAGACTTTCGGGCTTTTGACTACTCGTAACGACTTCCAAAGGTACCAAGGCGGAACCAACGGCTTTACGTGTTTTCCAAGGCACGGAGGGGTCTAGGTATGTAATGGATGAATACCCATCCAGACCCACCTCGGTAAGCTTTGCTAAACCCAATTATTATTTGGCTATGAGTAGAACTTGTAGGTAGGATTCGCAAAACAACTGCACTTGATTTCCTGACGCCACTCGTCCTGCGCGCTGCGTTCTGACACGTAGATTCTATAACCGCGAAAGGCTTCTACCCTTCGCGGTTATCTACAAAATTGGGTAACTTTAGCGTTATCATCAAGGTATTAAAACATTATTATGCAAATTGTATTGATTATTTATGATAACAATGATTGATCAGTTAGTATGCAGTTTGATTTGTCACATTGTAAACAGGATTCGACGAATTTCCCCTTGAAATCCCATATTCATTACGTGCCTATCCTGTACCTACCTACATGTTCTGTGACTAAAGTTAAACCAGAAAATGTATAGGCTTCAGTAAATCACGCTGCTACTAAAAAAATCGTGATTGAAAAACCAAGAACTCAGTACCTCATGTTCAGCAGTAGTGCTTGCAACTACCTATTAGACCAACGAGAAAATGTAAAATAAAATACATATTTTTCTATAATCTTCTATATTTATTTGGTACACAATATGTCGATCTGTCCAACGATACGGGCATCCGTTCATTTACATTTAAACCATTAATTTTACACTAGAATACTATCAGGTATAGTACGAGCTTCCGGTATGGTTGGACAAACGTAGACTTTCACTTAACTAAATATATCTGTACAATATGGTTGCGCACGAGTCGACGGTATCATCCAATAGGAAGGTAGTTTTGAAATTATTGAACTAAAAAAAAATATTGATAGTTTTTAATTCGGTGAGTTAATTTGGCGCTTGCTATTGATACGTATGACACAGCACTGCTTGCAGTTTATTTTAAAAAGTGTCTAAAAATGCCAAATTAGGTCAAAGAAGCTTTCGCAATAATAATACAAACTATCAAATCAACAATTACAATATTTAATGAGCAATTCATTTAATTAAAATATTCTATCAGCACTAACACCACAACCATAACATTGAAATCAAACGTTACAATTAGGCAATCCCCACTATGGACAAAACCGTCGCGTGCGCAAGTGTCGGCATACATAAATACATTATAGTAACATAACTTCAGATCGGACGAGGGCTGCAGAGATCAACACAACTCGAGTTTTTATAACAGCCATATTATTGGTGCATTTAGTTTGACTTTTCTATGTTTGAGTTTGGAAACATTAATACAAACATTTTGTTTTATATTGCAGTGATAGGAGGGATTTGGTTGAAACTTTGAAACGTTCAAGTTGGATTTTGATATTTAAAATATTTCTGTTTAAATAAGTACGTTTTTCTATCTGCCAGAATGTTATTATTACTATTTTGGTAATAAGCCTCCCACATATGAGGGACAGAACACTGTTCTAAAACAAATAAATGTTTGCATATAATCGCTCAACTTGTGAGAAACAGCAAGACACTACAGTATAAGATTGTAGATTAAAATACGGGACAAAGCCTATATAAAACGATCTGTTGGGTTATAAACGCTCGGCTCAACGTCGAAATTTGTCATTCCAACATTGCAATAATATTTAGGAATTTCGTTTTGTTTAGCGTTTGTGAAAATAGGTATCATAAAAATACCTCATTTGTGACACATACCCCTGTAGTGCTCATATACTATAGTCAAACCAATTACACCTCGTCAATTAAAACTAGCAACAATCCAAACGTTAATATAACTAAATATAACGGTTGAGACTTAGCGCTAAATGGCTGGCGGCGGCAGCCGTCTTGTAACAAATATAAATTTTGTCTACTAAGCGATAGAGTTTATATTGGCTTACAATGTCTCATACTGATATAGCAGCATGGTCACATGACACAACTCAGCATCTTATAATTACAGCACTTTCAGTTATTTTACCTTTGACAGGTGCAAAATTCAAAGGAATCTTAATATTAGAAGATTGTCAGTGACAGCAAACCAATTGCAACCTTAATGCTTAAAGAATGAAGGTCATTGTGACTTTGACAATGATGCAAAGTTAGAGACAAAATAACTGTGAAAGGCGGATAGAAAAATACTTCATTTTTTAAATAAATTACAAGTTAATATTTTACAGAAAAATCAAAATTATTCGATAGAAAATATAATAATTTAATTCATGTAAAAGATATCGACGTATGAATTTAATTTTATATTACATCTTAACATAATGAAATGAAGATGAATCAATGAATTTATTATATTAAGTATTTTTTCCTATAAAACAATAAATTATATTAATAATTGAGAATTCATTTTCAATAATATTTGACTAATTAAGTCATCAATGCAGAGTTGTGCATATGTACCAGTACCTACATAAAGCATAGTAAATAATGTATTGTTTTCGGTATAATTATAGCGGTCTTTGCTACATAAATCAATATCATAAATACCTTACCAGAACGTCACTTTTTTAAAAACTTAAAAGCTTTTTATGTAGTGTTGACCAAAGATCAAATAGATGAGCGTATGTTTTTTGGCATTGATAAGAAAATTTTAGTTAAATCATGCGACATTATGATAACAGATCGAATTTAAATGGGCTTTTAAAAACCAGAGGAATCTCTTGTGCCAAGGGCTATTTAAAATGTTTGAATTAGGTTCGACCTGACTTTTTATATTAATATGTGTCGCCTTTACGAATCAGAAAGACCAAAGACCTCTTATTCTTGTGGCGAAGCTTCGTGTATAATTGTCATGCATACTATATTACTTAAGACACAGATTTGTATATAGAATAGCATAGCACTTGGTTTAATTTACTTTCACAAGGACTCGTATCGCGAGGGCCACGTTTATTTTACAAAAAGCCGCTTTAAATACGCGCGTTTTTTATTTTATGTCCAACTATGTTTTTAATATTATGGAAAGGAAGAAAATATAATAGGTCCATACAGCTCCGAAAAAAAAATGGAATAGAAAAAGAATATCTGGTAAGGTATTAGCTTTATTTAATCGTCTTATAATAAACTATTATATAAACAATGATTCACGAAACAAAGGCCAGTGCATAAATATTCTCCATTGAAACATATTAGAACAGATACTAACTCAGTCAAAAATACTTAAAATACCTCAAAATTCTCCGAAGACATTTTTAATATCTGTAAAAATATGTCGTTTTAAAGTCAACTCACACTTCACAACTTTTACTTTCGTACGGTGAGATACGTGGCTCGGCTGTGTGATGTAAGTTGTCTTTAATGTTTCCTTACAAATGGTTAGGCGACAAGGTCGCAAGCTCTTACAACATTACTCTAACAGTTACGGCGACAACGCCTCAATATACATACATCGAACTACATTTAAACATTATGTACAATATGATAAAACGCTTTCGACCAATAAGAAGCAGTTACACGTAGTTTACTAATTGGTCTGGGAACTCAAGCTAACGGTGAACAAATGATAGAATTCTCACTTCCCTATCAACATAAAGAACTGCCGCTATTTCCTGAGAAATCTCTTCGTAAGTAACTTTTCTAGTATTGTGTTGTGTGTGTGTGTCTTTTTACATAGCAAAATTATTGCAGAGCCAAGTCAAGTGAAGAATAATTAATTTTATTTTGATAGATGTAAAAGGTTTACTCGAAATACACAGAGTAATATAAATACAGAGTAACCACGATTATTTTACATAAACTTAATAATGTTTAGTGTAACAGTGTAAAATGTTATAGAAAAGTGAATTCAGCTCGGTAATACTTGAAATTCTTTATTTTTATGCTGTAAATTCTGTCTACACAAATATTATCAGAAAATTTCGGATTTTTTCGGCACTGCGGACGAGTTAATGCTTCTTTTGTTGAGAGGTATAGTTGAGTTATAGTGATTTACTATAGCTCGACGACAGTGCCGTATACTTCACACACAAACATACTCCTCACACACACCTACTACTTACACTATCAGTTTCTTGCAAAAATTTCCATTACATTAAAAACGTTTTCGCTATAATTTTTTTTAATATTTACAATTTTTTCTCGTCTAACCCAAGACCTAGCATTCTTGTAATATTAACATGAATGTTGCCAAACTAAAATAAAATCGTAAACAAGATTTAGTTTAAAAATTTAAAAAATCGAAATATTAGAATTAGACTAAGAATATAATTAATAGTAGATTATTAAATTAAATAATAAAAAGAAATAAGATTTACTAATTTTCAACGACATCGCAAAGTAAATAAAATACAAAATTAGTAAATAAAATCTCAAAATATTTGGCAACATTCAATATTAACATTGACAGGACTGGAAAATGTTTGAAATATAAATAAAGTTATAGCTGTGAATTCATTTGGTATAAAACTTATGCGAACGGCTATAATATTATGTTTCATGCGCCTTTTCTGAGTTTGTTTTTGATATGCCGTGTGTGCCATTTTGATATTAATTTCAACTCCTGCGCAGCATATATAAAGACACTTTAATAATATGATTCCTCCTCATAAGAACCTATACCAAAACAAACCATTAAGGACTAGACAAACATACAAAACTCACTAATTTATTAAAATCTTTACAACAGACCACACACACCGTTTACCAAATATCTCCGCACATATACAGCTAGTCCTTTATAATACAATATTTTATATATATCATACATAATTTTACAAGTTTCCCAGTCCCGATTCCTTAATTATTTGTCACGTTGTTATAAAAATAATAAAACTCTACGTATCCCGCCTGTTTCGCGCTCGGAAGATACCAACCTTGTGAGGAGAGAGAGAGACATGTATATTTTACTAATATCTTTAACAACAACATTGGTTTAACATCGATATTTAATTTAAAGCGGGAATAGTTAGTGCAGGGGTGGCTAACATCTTGACAAAATCTATTTGTTGTTAACATAACGCTATTTTGCATAAACATGGAAATAAATATCCAAGATTTTTTCCACGTCATTATTGAACGCGTATTTAGATGTTGGATCTAGGTAGCGCCAAGTCTGGTTTATTTGCCACTACGTGCTGCGGTTTATCTTTTACGCAGATACGCCTTTTGGTCATTACCGACAAGAGTATCTTAAAACAAGTAAGTACTTATTTTAAGATACTTTTGTGAGAGAGTTATCTTATGGTTGAAAGTCCCATAACTTTCCTAGTTACTGCTGACGTCATGTTTACTTGTACGCGTGGCCTCAGTGCCAGTCACATGCCCCCGAAAGTCTTTTACGAGACTTCAATAGATTTCACTACAACTAGGGCACCATAATCTAAGTCACATCGATAATACACATATCCCCTATACATACCTCTACAGTAACTATTCCCTCCTATAACGCCAGGGAGGGGGGGTATCACTACAAACATCTATCGCTACCGTCCATGTATCGAGACAACTAATCCAGCGATAATATGGCGAAAACATTTATATTTGAACAACAGTTATAATTGAATTATATTCTATTTAAACAGTGAATCATTAAATTTGAGCTACTGGGCATGTATTTGTTATGACACGACATATGCACAGAATTTGACATTAAGTAAAATCAGCTTATAATGTTCCCACCGTTGGGAAACAGGCCTCCTCTTTGTGAGGCGTGGGCCGTCATTAGCGCATGTAGAACCCGATCAGTGGTAAGAAAACCGGAATTCTTCCAGGCAAGCGTGCTCCACCCTAGGCCGCATCATCGCTTCACATCAGGCAAGTAGCGGCCAAACGCTAGCCGATCTGGTATAAAAAAAAACCCGGATCTTACTATTGAACCGGAACGGGTTCTGCATGCCGTCTGCACGACGGCCCACTCCTCCACACATCTTCACATGTCTTGCGTCGAACGAAGTTTTGCTTCACTGTTTTGAGAGCAGTGGTGATGAAATAAATTGCACCAAGTAAAATATCTATCTGGGTTCAAACCCTCAACCTATAACTTGGTTGTCGGCGCCTATACCACTGCTCTATGAATTTGACACTTATCTGTCAAACAAGCTTTGTAAGTTACGCTACCATGAAATGCAATGATAGTACAAGAAGTTTTTGTGCCATAACAAATCGTTGCCTTGAATCGATTTAAATCCATTGTACTACATTGAGATAATTTCAAAAATATTACTTTAATTAAATAACAGATTCAATCATTTGCGACGGCGGCCATGACAGGCATCGTTTCCTCTCTTTCTAACGCATAGCTTTCTCGTGCTATCCCACTCTATCATCGCAAAATAATTGACCTGTACTACTTCATTTTAAATGCTTTGCGTTTAGCAAATTCATGAGAACGTTTCCGAACGTTTCCGTTGTGAAATCAATTGTTTAGCTTTGCGATAAGCTCCAAATTTGATTGCGTCTAAATCAAGTGCTATGTAGAATTTTTCCTACGTTTGTCTCTCTACCCTTTAGTAAACTGTCCTTTTGAAACTGGGAGAGTCGAGCAAAAATGACACTACTCTCATGAACCAGCATAACTTGGTCACATGTCTTTCTATACCGTATCAGCCACTGCGTGTTCTCTGGGTTTTGGTCTTGTATTACGCTGTGCTCTTGATATTTTTACAGAACAGTTTTTTTAAGCTCGAAAGATAAAGTTATTTTACGCGGAACAACTTTGTTTTAGCTAGTCTACCTTGCGTATGGTGCTACGAGATCACTTAATCCGTGCAATAATATGTCCGGAACCGATTTGATGTATCGTTGTCGACTGTCTCAGGCCGCGATAAAATGCATTAAATCCACAGATAACTTGCACCATGCAATAGGAGCAAGTGCCAGCAGATGACAGTGCCAAACCAGTGCTTTATGATTTTATTTTAGTTGTATTATTTTTACTAAATATCTGACAAACTTGCAGTTATTGATGCCTGTTCCTGATATTTCTAGGAACACTACATGCCATTGATAGCCGTTTTCAGCGAAACAAGTATCACTTTCTCTCGAAACTCCCTGTTCTACCCTAAATGTACCAACCAACAATGTTCGATATTTTCAGGTTTATATTATCTTTTATCAGAAATATTCTGAACGTCAATATTAAATTTATTTATCTTTGTTATGGACATATTCATATATTATGTATTTGCGTTTTCAAAAAAGTTGTGAAAGAGCTAAGATTTTAAGATACAATGAAAACTTTTTTAAACTTTGAAACCTTGGTTTTTTCATTGTCCTAACAACTAACATTGGTATTTCTTTCATTCATTTAAGTTACTCATTAACGTTTAGTTTATTCATTTCTACCAAGTTTCATTACATAAAAAGGTTTATTGTATTCTAAAATACAAACGATTCCGCAACTTTTTAGTTACGACAACTGAGTCAACTTCAACAATATTACTTATAACCCATTAATTTATACTTCATGTTAAAATTCAACCAGTTACAACGTCAAAGAAACACAATATTCAATAATCACCGACGATCAACTACATAACAAAATGTCCTTATCACTTGTTCAGAAGGCTGGTGCAAGGCCCCTAGTTTGTGGGTGCATAGACCCATTAACGAGTGCATAGAACCCGTTAATGGGTGCATTGGACCCGTTTATGATAGTATAGCACCGGTTTTTACCAGCTAATGGGTGAATAGAACCAATTAATAGATGCATGGAACACATTAACGGGTGTGCCTGAGTCTTGCGACGCGTGTGTGTGCTTAGTCCCTGGAGCGTTGCGCGCACGTCCCACAGACGTAGTCGTCGTCTTCCCGGAGCGCGCCTCGTGATAACCCGACGCAGTGCATGTGGAACCATTGGTCGCAGCCGCCGTCACATTGGACCCAGTCTACTTTGCCTGTTGATGTAAGACGAGATTGGTTAATGAACTTTTTGAAATACGAGCGTCTATTTACGGGCACTATCATGCTGCGGTCGGAACTTATCCCACGGGAACGTAGAGACGGGAATAAAATTATTGGAAAGAGTAAAGTTACGATTTATAATATTAGTATGGATACGGGGTGACACTGTAATTTGAGGCGATATCCGAAGTCTATTTGCAAACCAAAGATAACTACATAGTTAGCTCGCTCCTGCTTTGATGTTAATGTAGTTTGTGCTTTGAGCGAACATACATCAATATTCTCGGCGAGAAAAGTTATAATAATGTATGTAAAGAGCTGTTGACAGTTTAGTGGTGGTCCCCATGTAATGAGGAAGACAAAATTTACTACTAGTTCAAAGCTTACTATAGATGACCATAGCCAAGACACAAGCTGACCAATGGGGGGGAAGCTATTTTATAATATCCAACGACATTTTGAACCAATAACGATGTCGCAGTTACCCATTGACACAACAGTTCTTCTCCTAGGGATAAAGTATAGTATGGCCAAAGCATTACAATACAATACATACCAGTTGGTCTAAGACAGTTGTTAGCGGCGCAGTCCTCTTCATCCTCGGCTGACGAAGCAGACGATGAACTGCTACGTCGCTGCTGAGTGCTGGTGGTGGCGCCGCCGCGACCCGCGCCCGAACTGCTCGCTGCTGAGCGCTGACCTGAGGGAAGACAAAACAATCGTTTTACTTCATAGTATACCAACTTATTGAAGAAAAGTAGAGTCGGGACGATCTACAAAAAATCGGCACCGACCTCAATTAACATGCAACATGGTCAGAAAAGAGTCAAGCTAGGCTGGTTTTCTTAAGGCTATTTTGGCGGCACAGTCAGCGGGTCCACCTAGGCACCTGGGTGAGCCTCTCTCTAGCCGTAGCCATGCCCTCCCTGCGGCGCACGCCAGCGCGGCCGCGCGGCCCGCGCCGCCTGCGCCCGCGCCGCCCGCCGCCCGCAGACCCGCCGGGCATGGCGCGGCATGCCAACGGTAATCGAGTTATCGAGCTTTAAGCAAGCTGTATAGTCGAGTGCAATTAGCCAAAAAAATACTCAAGATGTGGAACTAAGTTTATAGTGGTCAGATTTTCATGGGCTTTTTTGGTTGAGTTCCTAGAGGTGTGGAAAGAAAGTTGAAAAAAAATTTCGCCACTCGCGGCTTTTAATTTCCTTCATACAAGGTGTTGCTTTGCACCCTCGTCAAATTCAAGGAGGTAACTATGCTAATGATTCTCGACCCGAATCAATAATAAAATGGGTAGGTATTTTTTTTTTCTTCTTATCGTAAATTCATAAGTGCATGCACCACCCGTATTAAAACGCGGCCCGTCTAATACTAGCCCTATAACCGCGCTTTCACACACACAAACAAACGCAGACGTTTATTCGATAAACGGGTGATTCTCCTCTTTTGAAAAGGGCTTCATTCTGAAATAGTGTGAAATTAAAACAACTAAAAAAAGACCAGGTACCGTACCGTTGACCAAGTACCGTAATTTATATTGATTATTTACGTCTTCTATGACAACCTCTTGAATTTTGACGAGGTTGCAAAACTACACCTTGTATATAAAGGAAATGAACAGTCGTGAGTGGCGAAATAAAATATTTATACTTTTTTTGCGTTTATGAAAAACTTTGACGACGTGTAAATATAACGTGAAAAAGTAGCAGTTACCAATTAAAAATACATCTCAATCTTAAAATCCAGTATTTTAAAAATAACTGAAGAAAATAGGAAATTCTCAAAAAAATACTTGACAAAAAAGTCATTTCATCGACAACAATGAAGAAATAAACTGACAAATCGGCGTTTAATGGATGCACATCGGTCACACTATAACGCCACGATATAAATTCGTAAAATTTTAAGATTTCATAAACGCAAAAAAATATCAAAGCAATTAAAATTTCGCGTGTGGCGAAATATATTTTTCACAATACACTTCCTCGAAAACTGTCTCTAATCGCACTACGATTAGGTTCAACATGCTATGGATGTCACCCTCGTGGTTTTCTTCTTTTATTCCCGCACCGGTTCGCCCACACACGCATTTTTATTTTTCATTTTTTTTTTACTTTCAGGTGGTGGGAAATAAAAAAAAAACAAAATAGAAACAACTACGGACCCATTCATTCATGACATATCATGTTTACAACTTACCCATCCTGGTCTGCCTGGGGTGCTTGCCGCGCGTGGTGGGCGCGAGGCCGCGCTTGCGCCGCTCTTGTCGCGCCATGTAGTGCTTGCGCATCATCAGTCCGGAACCTGATGACATTCCCTGTGGAAACAATTAGTTGATTAACTACAAGTCTCGTTTCGGCAAGTGAAACCCTCTCCTGCCCGTCGTGTAAATCTGCAGCCTCCAGGACTTGAACGAAGCAGGCTATCGAGCTACGTACTGGTCGGGCCAAATCTGAGTCGTAGGTTCGAGAAGAAGAATGTGAGCACGGGAGAGTTTACGTCACAGGACAAGGGCTACTCAACCCCAGTCTAAATTGCGGATAGCTGCAGATTAGCATAGGGACACTGCGAGTAACATTCTCAAGTGTCGATGTTGCAGTTATATGAACTCAACAGTTAAATGGATACAGTTAAGATAGATAAAACATAGAAGAATAGATGTTACATCAATTCGTTGACAATGTATTCAATTATGAAAGTGTAGGTATTTAATCCATACATGACATACCTGTTTTCGATTTAAATAGTTTGTAGTGGTAGCTGTGCCTCGTTTGAGCGTTGGTTTTACGACTGGTGCAACTGTAAATAAGATTAAACAATTTTATTCGTCTTACTAAACAGTGTCTTTACGAACAAACTTTGATTAATTTATTGGGTTTTCTATGTATAATAAAATAGAAATAATAAGAATATGATGTCAAACCTTTAGCAAAAGTATCAAGGCAAAATGTGACTAAAAATAAATTATATAGTTAATCATGTAAATGTACAGCAACTACTATTTCTAATTAATCTTTACACAAATGTAAATTTTTGTTATTGTCATTTTTTCTTTTTTCGCCATTACCAATAGATTATGATTATTTATACTTCTCGTCTCCGCTTAGCTTTGTTGACGGAAACGGCTGGGCAGAGAGGAGTGCTTGATATATGTTTGGGCCAGCCTCCGCACTAAACGGCCGAGCAGGCAGCAGTGCACAGCGGAGACGAGAGCAGACGTGAGCGGCTTGCGGTAAGCGCGCTGCGGCGGCCGCTAAACTGGGCGCCAGTAGCCTGTGCACACATCTCTGCTCCGGTCTAGCCAATACGTATATCCGCACATCTTTGGTGGATTTGCTAGGTTCAAAGGCCGAAAAAGCGCATTTGAAAAAGCCTCCTGCTCCACACCTGCACCTGGGCGCTTACCGTGATGGTGCCGTGTCCTCGTCCGCTTGACCTGGTGGTGGTGGCGCGGTGCGCGCGTGTGGCGCTTGCGGCGTCCCGCGTCGTGTCGCGCGGCGCGTCTGCCTCCTGCTCCACACCTGCACCTGGGCGCTTACCGTGATGGTGCCGTGTCCTCGTCCGCTTGACCTGGTGGTGGTGGCGCGGTGCGCGCGTGTGGCGCTTGCGGCGTCCCGCGTCGTGTCGCGCGGCGCGTCTGCCTCCTGCTCCACACCTGCACCTGGGCGCTTACCGTGATGGTGCCGTGTCCTCGTCCGCTTGACCTGGTGGTGGTGGCGCGGTGCGCGCGTGTGGCGCTTGCGGCGTCCCGCGTCGTGTCGCGCGGCGCGTCTGCCTCCTGCTCCACACCTGCACCTGGGCGCTTACCGTGATGGTGCCGTGTCCTCGTCCGCTTGACCTGGTGGTGGTAGCGCGGTGCGCGCGTGTGGCGCTTGCGGCGTCCCGCGTCGTGTCGCGCGGCGCGTCTGCCTCCTGCTCCACACCTGCACCTGAGCGCTTACCGTGATGGTGCCGTGTCCTCGTCCGCTTGACCTGGTGGTGGTGGCGCGGTGCGCGCGTGTGGCGCTTGCGGCGTCCCGCGTCGTGTCGCGCGGCGCGTCTGCCTCCTGCTCCACACCTGCACCTGGGCGCTTACCGTGATGGTGCCGTGTCCTCGTCCGCTTGACCTGGTGGTGGTGGCGCGGTGCGCGCGTGTGGCGCTTGCGGCGTCCCGCGTCGTGTCGCGCGGCGCGTCTGCCTCCTGCTCCACACCTGCACCTGGGCGCTTACCGTGATGGTGCCGTGTCCTCGTCCGCTTGACCTGGTGGTGGTGGCGCGGTGCGCGCGTGTGGCGCTTGCGGCGTCCCGCGTCGTGTCGCGCGGCGCGTCTGCCTCCTGCTCCACACCTGCACCTGGGCGCTTACCGTGATGGTGCCGTGTCCTCGTCCGCTTGACCTGGTGGTGGTGGCGCGGTGCGCGCGTGTGGCGCTTGCGGCGTCCCGCGTCGTGTCGCGCGGCGCGTCTGCCTCCTGCTCCACACCTGCACCTGGGCGCTTACCGTGATGGTGCCGTGTCCTCGTCCGCTTGACCTGGTGGTGGTGGCGCGGTGCGCGCGTGTGGCGCTTGCGGCGTCCCGCGTCGTGTCGCGCGGCGCGTCTGCCTCCTGCTCCACACCTGCACCTGGGCGCTTACCGTGATGGTGCCGTGTCCTCGTCCGCTTGACCTGGTGGTGGTGGCGCGGTGCGCGCGTGTGGCGCTTGCGGCGTCCCGCGTCGTGTCGGGCGGCGCGTCTGCCTCCTGCTCCACACCTGCACCTGGGCGCTTACCGTGATGGTGCCGTGTCCTCGTCCGCTTGACCTGGTGGTGGTGGCGCGGTGCGCGCGTGTGGCGCTTGCGGCGTCCCGCGTCGTGTCGCGCGGCGCGTCTGCCTCCTGCTCCACACCTGCACCTGGGCGCTTACCGTGATGGTGCCGTGTCCTCGTCCGCTTGACCTGGTGGTGGTGGCGCGGTGCGCGCGTGTGGCGCTTGCGGAGTCCCGCGTCGTGTCGCGCGGCGCGTCTGCCTCCTGCTCCACACCTGCACCTGGGCGCTTACCGTGATGGTGCCGTGTCCTCGTCCGCTTGACCTGGTGGTGGTGGCGCGGTGCGCGCGTGTGGCGCTTGCGGCGTCCCGCGTCGTGTCGCGCGGCGCGTCTGCCTCCTGCTCCACACCTGCACCTGGGCGCTTACCGTGATGGTGCCGTGTCCTCGTCCGCTTGACCTGGTGGTGGTGGCGCGGTGCGCGCGTGTGGCGCTTGCGGCGTCCCGCGTCGTGTCGCGCGGCGCGTCTGCCTCCTGCTCCACACCTGCACCTGGGCGCTTACCGTGATGGTGCCGTGTCCTCGTCCGCTTGACCTGGTGGTGGTGGCGCGGTGCGCGCGTGTGGCGCTTGCGGCGTCCCGCGTCGTGTCGCGCGGCGCGTCTGCCTCCTGCTCCACACCTGCACCTGGGCGCTTACCGTGATGGTGCCGTGTCCTCGTCCGCTTGACCTGGTGGTGGTGGCGCGGTGCGCGCGTGTGGCGCTTGCGGCGTCCCGCGTCGTGTCGCGCGGCGCGTCTGCCTCCTGCTCCACACCTGCACCTGGGCGCTTACCGTGATGGTGCCGTGTCCTCGTCCGCTTGACCTGGTGGTGGTGGCGCGGTGCGCGCGTGTGGCGCTTGCGGCGTCCCGCGTCGTGTCGCGCGGCGCGTCTGCCTCCTGCTCCACACCTGCACCTGGGCGCTTACCGTGATGGTGCCGTGTCCTCGTCCGCTTGACCTGGTGGTGGTGGCGCGGTGCGCGCGTGTGGCGCTTGCGGCGTCCCGCGTCGTGTCGCGCGGCGCGTCTGCCTCCTGCTCCACACCTGCACCTGGGCGCTTACCGTGATGGTGCCGTGTCCTCGTCCGCTTGACCTGGTGGTGGTGGCGCGGTGCGCGCGTGTGGCGCTTGCGGCGTCCCGCGTCGTGTCGCGCGGCGCGTCTGCCTCCTGCTCCACACCTGCACCTGGGCGCTTACCGTGATGGTGCCGTGTCCTCGTCCGCTTGACCTGGTGGTGGTGGCGCGGTGCGCGCGTGTGGCGCTTGCGGCGTCCCGCGTCGTGTCGCGCGGCGCGTCTGCCTCCTGCTCCACACCTGCACCTGGGCGCTTACCGTGATGGTGCCGTGTCCTCGTCCGCTTGACCTGGTGGTGGTGGCGCGGTGCGCGCGTGTGGCGCTTGCGGCGTCCCGCGTCGTGTCGCGCGGCGCGTCTGCCTCCTGCTCCACACCTGCACCTGGGCGCTTACCGTGATGGTGCCGTGTCCTCGTCCGCTTGACCTGGTGGTGGTGGCGCGGTGCGCGCGTGTGGCGCTTGCGGCGTCCCGCGTCGTGTCGCGCGGCGCGTCTGCCTCCTGCTCCACACCTGCACCTGGGCGCTTACCGTGATGGTGCCGTGTCCTCGTCCGCTTGACCTGGTGGTGGTGGCGCGGTGCGCGCGTGTGGCGCTTGCGGCGTCCCGCGTCGTGTCGCGCGGCGCGTCTGCCTCCTGCTCCACACCTGCACCTGGGCGCTTACCGTGATGGTGCCGTGTCCTCGTCCGCTTGACCTGGTGGTGGTGGCGCGGTGCGCGCGTGTGGCGCTTGCGGCGTCCCGCGTCGTGTCGCGCGGCGCGTCTGCCTCCTGCTCCACACCTGCACCTGGGCGCTTACCGTGATGGTGCCGTGTCCTCGTCCGCTTGACCTGGTGGTGGTGGCGCGGTGCGCGCGTGTGGCGCTTGCGGCGTCCCGCGTCGTGTCGCGCGGCGCGTCTGCCTCCTGCTCCACACCTGCACCTGGGCGCTTACCGTGATGGTGCCGTGTCCTCGTCCGCTTGACCTGGTGGTGGTGGCGCGGTGCGCGCGTGTGGCGCTTGCGGCGTCCCGCGTCGTGTCGCGCGGCGCGTCTGCCTCCTGCTCCACACCTGCACCTGGGCGCTTACCGTGATGGTGCCGTGTCCTCGTCCGCTTGACCTGGTGGTGGTGGCGCGGTGCGCGCGTGTGGCGCTTGCGGCGTCCCGCGTCGTGTCGCGCGGCGCGTCTGCCTCCTGCTCCACACCTGCACCTGGGCGCTTACCGTGATGGTGCCGTGTCCTCGTCCGCTTGACCTGGTGGTGGTGGCGCGGTGCGCGCGTGTGGCGCTTGCGGCGTCCCGCGTCGTGTCGCGCGGCGCGTCTGCCTCCTGCTCCACACCTGCACCTGGGCGCTTACCGTGATGGTGCCGTGTCCTCGTCCGCTTGACCTGGTGGTGGTGGCGCGGTGCGCGCGTGTGGCGCTTGCGGCGTCCCGCGTCGTGTCGCGCGGCGCGTCTGCCTCCTGCTCCACACCTGCACCTGGGCGCTTACCGTGATGGTGCCGTGTCCTCGTCCGCTTGACCTGGTGGTGGTGGCGCGGTGCGCGCGTGTGGCGCTTGCGGCGTCCCGCGTCGTGTCGCGCGGCGCGTCTGCCTCCTGCTCCACACCTGCACCTGGGCGCTTACCGTGATGGTGCCGTGTCCTCGTCCGCTTGACCTGGTGGTGGTGGCGCGGTGCGCGCGTGTGGCGCTTGCGGCGTCCCGCGTCGTGTCGCGCGGCGCGTCTGCCCTCTGCTCCGCGACACGCCACCACCGCGCTCCACACTTGCACTTGCTCTTCTAACCGCACCTGGGGTAAAAACAAAACGTTGAATCCATCTACTTCGATATTCTCGAACCGAACGAAAAGCTCCGCAAATTAATTAATTTATCAAGTTATCAATAGCACATTTACCCTATATATGACCAGAATCCATAAATACCTAAAAAAAAAAACACAAAAAGCAATAATTTATATCAAATTCCGACATTATAACATCAAATTCCGAGCGCCGTACGCAACGTGAACCGTCGCGTAATGCTAGGTTGCCAGGTTTACACTACGAAATGGATCATTCATATCAGGCTATTATTTAAATTTCGAGTGCATTCATCCATCACGCAACAATGTTATTTAAAATTACAAGAAAGACTCTTCAATTTTATTTATTTGTAAAATGTATAGATTTAGTCGTGGGTGACATTTAAAGGTTATCAAGAGCCCTCGAAATAAAAACATTTTGAAGATGCTAGCCACAAAAATATTAATTTTTCTTCATGTGCATAATTTTCATGGTCTTCGATGGTGCTGATGATGAAAAGGGGCTTGAAATAAGAACTAACTGACGCCCTTGACAACCTCAAAAACAACATCCATGACGAAAAATTCGCTAATTTTCGCAGCCGTCATCATTGATTTTGACCCCATATTGGTTTAGAACGCCCTCGATTATCATGAAAATTACACCCATGACGAAAAATTCACAAATTTTCGTAGCCGCCATCTTTGATTTCGATTCATCGTAAGGAATTTTATTTCCCGCAAGTATCCGTTCGCGCTAGTGACTTTCGCACATGAGTACAAAAATAAAAAATCGCAGATAAAAACGTAACCTTTCTTTTTTTTGCAGTCGGTTAAAATTATACGGTGGAGTAGCCTGCATGACATAACATGAGTGCGATAGCATGATCGTGAGAGTGAGAAGTCCGAAAAAAATTGACAATATCTGAACAACCTTCTACCACGACCGCTATGCGGTCACGGAGAAAATATGGCAGACGTTCCTGTATATAAACCATAATTTTATGGGTGTTTTGGTACACTAATAATTATCAGTTTACGTTTATTTATGTTTTTTTTTTGTATTGTCGAGTCATTCAACATTGGCCCTTCAATAAAATCGAACCAAGAGAGGTCGCACACAAGTTTTTAATCAGTATTAGAAATAGGATCGATTGACATCAAAAAATGTTTTTGTGCAAAATGGCCATTTACTTGCTAACTGTAATTTTTTTTTTATCTGTGAATCGGGATCAAAATTTCACGAATATTAATTAATTATGGATAATCTCCTCAGACCATTTTCGTGTAGCTGCAACGATTAAGGTAGTTCTCCTTACTGGCCCACTGACAGTTTTCACCCGGTATACAAGGTGGACGGGACATCGACGCTGAAACGGTTACCACGTATTCATTACAACATTCTGAACCTAAAAAAATCCCCTGTGTCGAGTCCCTTCCACGCTGTATTTTGTAGCACAACACACGATATCACATTAATCAATGTTATTTTAACAATTTCCATATACCTCTAATAAATCTCCCTCCAACATCAAGTCTTCTAGTTTCTGTAACAGTCCGGGCGCGACCCGCGTGCTCGGAGACCGCGGCGTCGCGCTGTACGCGTGCTCTACACTCGCTGATGACCTGAGGTAAAAATAGAAATACAAGGTGTAGTTTTGCATCCTCGTCAAAATTCAGGAGGTGGTCATAGAAGACGTAAATAATCAATATAAATTACGATACCTGGTCAATAATAATAAACGTTGCTTTTTTTAGTTGTTTTATTTTAACACAATTTCTGAATGAAGTCCTACTCAAAAGAGGAGAACCACCCGTTTATCTAATAAACGTCTGCGTTTGTTTGTGTGTGAAAGCGCGGTTAGTATTAGACGAGCCGTGTTTTAAAACGGGTAGTGTACACTTACTGATCTCCGATATTAAGAAAAAAATATTAAGAAAAAATTACCCATTTTATTATTGATTCCGGTCGAGAATCATAGTTACATCCTTGAATTTGACGAGGATGCAAAACTACATCTTGTATATTATGTATTAATTTATTTATGATGAAAAGAAGACAGGACAGGCATAGAAAATCAAACTAGTCATGGCTAGATATTTACTTCTGAGGAAGATAGTCTGTTTCGCAAGAAGCGTAAGAATCTGCAAAATATCAAGTTGATAAACTAATACATAAACTCTTTGAAAACCATATTTTTCCTAGACTTTTAGCTTGCACAACACATGAAGAGACACGAACTATTTTTTTTTTCACTTACGTAAAGTCCAGCCACAGGTACATTGGTTTTAGAAAAGAGCAGAAATAGCAACGCCTCTCATTCGAGAGTGTGACAAAGTTCAAAGCTTGATGAGTCATGTTTGGGGTATGCGACATTGTTAGAGGCTTACCTGGCATTCTGTGCATGATGCGAGTCGTGCGCCCGGCCCGTGGCCTTCTTGAGCTCGGCGTTGAGCTTGTCGGCCTTCTCGCGGCTGGCCTGCAGCGCGGGCAGCGCGGGCAGCGCGGGCAGCGCCGCCAGCGCGGGGCTGCCCAGCAGCGCGCGCGCCGCGTCCTGCCACGCCATGGCGCGCTCCGTCACGCACTGCAGCGCCTCGCCCTCCGCCAGACGGACCGGCAGCTTTTGCAGCCACACCTGCCAAACAAAACGGCAACTTGGAATTGCTCATGTACTTAACTCTGCAAAAATAACAGACCGTGTTTAGCAGAAAGCTCATCTTCGATTGCATTTGCCAAAGAGCGAAGGAACGTAGCATTCTCAATATTACTCTCCTATCGAATGCGCAACACCTTAATACGGTCTAGGACAGGCACCGCCGATGTTGGCTATAAGTCTGCCAGGTTAAATCAGACTGGGCGTGACAATCTGGACTCATTCTCAACGGATTGGTGGGAGAAGGCTAATTGCAAACAAACTTGCCCAGCAGTGGGACAGAGTAGGATTAAAAAGAAGGTATTTGTCGCTCATCATAAAACACCAATGTCGACTACACGTGAATTCTTTAATAGATATCCAGAATAAACACTTACCAGTAACGCTAATAACCTGTCCAAGCGAGGTCGCTTGGTCCTCATACAGTCGGGACATAGGAACTTGGGCTCGGTGTTGGGGAAGGGAACCTCAACCCGCTCCGGCGACTCCTCACGGTCTTCCCTAGCGGCCGCTATGCACGATGCTGTCGGGAAATAAGGGTTAAGATAATTTCATGTACTAAATAGTTTTGAAATAATATACTGATGTAGAATTAGTCTGACAATATGTATTTACGGAACAACGTTCGACACACGTTCGTGTACATAATGGGTTCTTTGCTACCCATGCCTTTAACTTTTTTTAAATCACAGTTTTACGATGAAATTCGCACGAATGTCGAATTGACAGTGGCAGTCACTCAGCAGCATTTAGGGCTAGTCAGATGTCCGAAAGTCTGATAACTAGTCCAACCAAGTGATACCGTGCGCAAGTTGTGGAGTTCAGATACTGATATATTACAGCGACTACTCGCTCCCTGTAAAATACTGGTACTCAGTTGCATCCGGTTAGACTGGAAGTCGACCCCACCGTAGAGAAAAGGAAGGTAGATGATAACTTACCATGGAACCAGTCCTTGCACAGCTCGCACTGCGTCATCACGCCGTACTGCCGTTTCTGGCACGTGCAGAATGTGACGCCTGCTGACACCGGCGCGCGGACCTCTTTCCGCATGTTGCGAGCTCTGTCGCAAAATAATTTATTATTTGAATTACAATTTGCATAAACAATTTTGGTAATTATTTGGGCTTGAAGCATAGCAGACTTGTTTAACTACTTGTATTGATTCTAAATTCTTGCTGGCAGTATGAACAGTTATCTAACAATAAAATAGCTATCAACTTACACGTGACCTACATTTCTAGAGCGAGGGAATAGCTTTAAAGTTGACGGCACGTGAGTACGTGCCGTCAACCACCAAGGTGTGAGGGATTCAACTTAGAATAATTATATGCTAATTTCCATTCATTGCCATTTATTTACTACTCTAAGTTGATTTTTGAATGATCTCTAAATAAAGACCCTTAAAACAACTTTTGATAACATTGATTTTGTTGTTCCAAAATTTGAATCATTTGATTACTTAAGCACGTGTTTATTCTGACCTCATCTCCTTGATAAGCTGCAGCTCCCTCAGCTCGGCGTGCTTGAAGGCGGCCACGATGTCGGTGGGCGTGGAGTCCTCGCTGAAGTGGCGCAGGAAGCCGGCCGCGTCCGCCGCGCCCTCCCCCCCGCGCCCGCGCCGCCGCGCGCCGCCCTCGCCCTCCGCGCCCTCGCCGCGCGGCGACAGCGCGGACAGGAGCCCATACGGCCACTTCTGGAACACGTCGAGGCTAATTACTTAAACTAAATAGTATATGACTATTGAAATAAATGGTATTACCGAGCGACTACATGAGTACATTCTTTTATCATTGTCATACATTATACATTGCATTACACTTTTTGCTACCGACATGGCACACCACCACAGGAAACCGTAGCAGAAACGCGCAGGGAGTGGCTGATTTCATACTGGTTCTATACAAATCAAATACTCATTGGCAGCTTGTATCCGACACAAGACACAAAATTGTCCACGTTTGCGCCGCGCCTCAACATAAAATAACACAATAATTTGATGTAAAGAACAGTGCTGTCAGCACAGATAATAACCTCCTCTAGATTCCGTATCATAAACATTTTGTTTGAATTCACCAAATATAGCGGTAGGCACGCGGTGCGCGGGGAGTGACAAGTGCAATCCGATTGGCTATTTCAAGGTGACGTCACCGGCCGTAGTGATGGGACAATGACATTAAATGTAGATTCTGACGTCGATGTTTTTTAACAGAATGATATTTTAATATTCCCTTTTTATGTTGTAAAGATACTACTTCATTACAATATGTAATAGATTACCGAATATTCCTAATGAACAAAGTTATCACTTTGACATTTTTACATGCCATTGGTTTAATTGACGGTTGAATTCGCACAAAACCTGATTATTTTTCAGAATGAACCGTAAATTGTATGTATTTATATTTTAATTGAACTATTTTGTCCAAATAAACAACAAAATATCGATAGCATCGTTTTTTTATCAATAAGCAAGAACGTATTGCTCATGACTATGAACCTTTTAGTTACGGACATATTTAAGTTCCTACTTTATACACGGTTTTAAAAAACAATACAAGTTTTAAATGTTATAACTTTACTTTAAATTATTTCACATAATCTAGATGTCTGCTTACCCTCTTGAGGAACATATCGGCGGCGCCGCGCTTCCAGTCGCGCGCGGACTGCAGCGCCTGCGCGAGCTGATCCTTCTCGTACAGCGACAGCGGTATCTGCGAGCCGCGACGCACTATGTTCTCCACGCTGTGCATGTATGGGTACAGCTCCTTTGATTGCATCTCTTCTACCTGAGAAAGATAATGAAAAGATGGTGAGGTGTTAGCTAAATAAAGGAATTTTGGAAGATAAAGGTTTTTAATTATTCCTGTAACATCCTAGAAAGACTTGACCAAGACACTGACTTTATTGATGATGTTCTTCAGAAAGATCAGGTGCGAAGTACTCTAAGGCTACGTTCGCACTGACAGTTGCCTTGCTTAGCGCATAGAGCCTGGCGACTTAACCTAGCGAAGGCGCCAAGCGCGCGGATGAATGCGAAAATTTTACAATGTTCGTTTCACATCGCTACTTGCTACTCTTGCTAGGCGATTCACCGATCAGTGCGTAAATTGTTTAAGCCGGCGTGTTTGGTTGAACAGATGTATGAACGTGGGTGATATAAATCTGCCTATTCCCATGGAACAAAAGCGTGAGTTTACATATGTATGTTTTACCTTATTAAGCCAATCCTTGGCATGTGACACGGCGGTCTGCAAGGCATGGTAGGACGGCAGCGCCGCTTCAATCTCTTCCCCGTCCGCGAGCAGTTGCTCCAGCTCCGACAGCGTGGTGTACTGCGCGGCCGCGGCCTCCGCCTGCGGGGTCCTGGAGCTGTCCAGGAGCACTGCGCGCGCGCGGCTCTCCCATTCGTCTACTTGAGCTGGAAAGAGATAAACAAATGGTGAATATCAAGTTTTTTTATTAAACTTCTCACAAAAAGATATGTTGCTGTTAAAAGAAGGTGAAGCCAACCAAATAACCAAAAGAATCACGCAGCACTGTACGTTAGTAGTGTCCTTTACGCGCTTCCTCGAAGTTAACTTTCTGTCAGGTTACCTACCTTGGTCGCAAATCGTCATCTTCACTCGGAAGTTTCGTAAAGGTTTTCGAAAATTGAATCGAATTTTTAATCTATAATTTTGTAATCATAGGTAGTTATAAAAAATATGCAAGTACTTTTATGGTTTTAACAGCTTTATTTATAACAGCTCATCATCACGCCTTCGTATTTCCGAAGATAAATAATGATTCCCGAAATGCACAATATTCTTTGCAGATCCGTATTCTGATGAATTCACCAGTTTATTCGCGCTCCATACCTTTCAAGTTGAACAGCAGCGACCTCTCCGTCTCCACCTTGTGGTGCGGCACGACGCTGGCGGCGTCGCTGAGCAGTCGGTCGATGACGTCACGCGTGAGGGTGGAGTACTCCTCCCGGTAGGCGCGCACCTCCTCCAGGAACTTCACCTGCTGCAGGCGCGCTTGCAGCGGGGGCAGCTGTGGCAGGACGATGCACAGGCGGGAGCCCAGTTCTGACGTCTGGAAGAAATGACGGTCGAATAAAGTCTTGATGGTTTTTGAGTGTGTATTTTGGATTTTGGAGGGTCTTCTCGCGGGCCAAGGGACGTTTTCCACCAAAGCGGATGATTGAAGCGGAAAGGAGACGTGCGGGAATCGATCAATCCACACGACACTCCGCGCCACTCTTTTTTGACGAAAACTTGACTTTAAATGATTAATTGTCATCATAATATTCGACACTCGTTACTTTTGCTGAGTGCAGTCACTGTAGTCGAGCGTCGAATGCTTTCGAAAATCACTTCGCCGAAATTACAATATCTATGGTTTGCTTTCAGTCTAGATATCGCGAGTTTGTTATTGCACTTATAATCTTACAATCCTAAACTAAGAACAGCAATTAACCAGTTAGCAGATGTTACAGAAGTCTGAGCTCTTTTTGTAGTAGAAATAAACTTCATGTAAGTTTACTTTCACTAAAACCTCTGAATACCTTTGTCTTGCTATATTTCTGACGGGAATAGATAGTACGTACTAAATGTATTACAAGACATGTTAACAAAGAGTAACATACCTCTTCCAATTCCCTGACATAAGCTTGATCTGTCTTTTCTAGATCTTTATTGAGCAGGTCAGTCGCTCGGCTCTCAAACTCTGATGTCTGTCGTAATACTTCTTTTACTGCTGAACCTGTTTAAAAAAAAAAACAAAGTGATTAAATAGTCTATGAGCGGCTAGTTTTTCGAGAGTTCTTAGGGGGCTCGTGGCTAGGTATAAATTCGTATCGCAGTACGGATCAATCAATCAAGGTGAAGCTAAGCTACATGCGGTCGTTCCACAACTGTATTTCCTTTCATATAGTACCAAAATACAGATTTTCAGCTGCATCAAGTATTCCAGATAGACTTAAAGCTGACCCTAACATAGTTGCGAAAAGGCTAGGCAGCTGACGCGCATTCCTATCGAGGAAAGTCGATAGTTAGTCATTTCCTCGTGAGCGGTGCATTAGGCAACCGTAGTGAAGCTTAGCGTACCCTCCGGCAGCACGCAGGCCAGGCCGTCGATCTCGGCGGCGAAGAGCGTGAGCTCGTGTATGGTGAGGCGGTACTTGGGGTCGTGGTGCCGCGTGCGCGTGCGCATCTTGTTCAGGTCCAGCTGCTGGATCACTGACGCGCACTTCTCTGCGTCTTCTATTGCTGTTTCTAGAGCTCGGACGAGCTCGGTTTTGTGCATCTGTTGACAGAAAGGTGGAAAATGTTTTATCTGATTTGAATCTGACAAAAACTATTAAAAGTTTATCGCATTGAGTGTATATACAAAAGCAGCTCCTATGTTTATTTTTCTGTTGTTTTCTGGAAAAAAATAATTGCATAATTGCTGCAAAACGTTTGCTAAATGACAATAAACTACCGCTATTAATAACTAAGGAAATTTTACCTTTAAATATGTATCAGCGTGTCACTTACAAAATTGTAACACCTAATGTATAAGACAGCAGATTTTTCACACAATTACGATGGTAGGTCCAATGGAGGAAGTTCTTCAGTTTGACCACACATTTCTGATAATCGCTGTATAATCTCAGCACTCATTCACCCTTGACTCTTACCTTGAGATCATGCGCTTTCTTCAAATGCGCTCTAAGCCCATCCAGGTCGCAGGTCTTGGGCGTGTCGGGATCCAGCGCGTTCTGTACAGCTTCTGCCCACTCTCGGAACTGTTCCGACTTCTTCTTTAGCTTCTCTAGCATGGCTGGTAGCTCGTCTAGGGTGTAGCGGTATCTAGAGTAGAGATGAGATTTAAGTTATGTCCTATCAAGTTTTAGATGATCGATGGAGTAAAATTTAAGCCAGTGGCCATGGTTGGGTTGACGAGGGTCGCACAGAACCGAGGAAGTATGGCAGAAGAAAGGGGAGGCCTATAGCCAGCAATGGCTGTTTCCGGGCTGTAATTATAATGACAAATGACGATGATGATTACTGCAGTTTTCATTAGCTTCTACACTGAAATAACCAAATCTTCAGTGAGGTGATGCAGGATGACATTAGTCTTTGACCGGAATTGAGCCTGGTGTTACATACATAAATTGTCGAGATATGAAGTGTCACCAGAAATAAAGGTGTCTTCATTTTCGCTTGCTATTTAAATTTTTCTTTGTGGCTTTCTTTTTTTCATCAGGATGTCTAGGTCTTGTCTGGCCGATAGAATGACAGTTATTTATACCTGAGCTTGTGAACGTGTGCGGGACAGTCGCACAGCTGCGTGTAGTGACGCAGACACGCGACGTGCGGCGTGCACACACACGTCACGCATGACAGGAAGCACGTCGTCTTGCACAGTTGGCATTGTCGTTCATCGTCTGGAAGGAGCTCGAAGGCTTCGCGTTCTGCTTCAGTTACACCCTGTAGAAGAAATAAGGTACATTTAAATAAATTGAAAAATAAAATAAAGTAATAGCCCTGTGCGGCAGTTGCCGGGTTACAGTTTGCGCGAGCGGACTGCGCGCGCGTGCGGCGCCTGCCGAAGCATTCGGACCGCGCCGCGCTTGATATCACGCACTTGATATAGTCACCTGCAACCTTCTAAGAGTAAATATATCCTTCACGAATCAGTTATGAGTTTCTTTGGGAAAATTGTTTAATGATGATGTTCTTCTTACCCAGTCCAGCAGCCCCTTCCTGAGTTTCCTCTCATCATGCAGCATGGTCCTCATGTCCCTGTAAGCCGCCAGTGCCACGGTGAGGCTCAAAGAGTCGGCTTCTAGCGCCATCTTGCAGACCAGCTCGTCGTGAGAGAACACGCAGTTGCGGCGGAGTGTTGAGTAGTGGGCGATGCATTCGCGACCCATTTTTAACTGGAAGGGTAATGAGAGATATAGTTTAGATGCAGGTGCAAAATCGACAGAACAGAAACGAGATTCATTTGAAATAAGAATTTATATAACTTGGATAATCAATATTTATATTCATTGTTGAAAAGTAATGATTAAAAGTATATCTGACCCAGTCAGCAGGTGTGAAGTTGACGGCCTCAGCAAAGTTGTATCCCTGGTTGAACCCGGCGTGGTACGCGCGCGGGAACGTTATAACAAATTCACCAGCGTGTTGGTCCATTCTAAACAAGGAAAACAATGTTATTTCTCGTCTCATTAATGAGCTAAATAATTCTTGTAAAATACATGCTAGCGATGGCATAACTTATTTCGTAATAAATGTGTGGTCATTGTAGTCTTTGAATTATTTTTTCAAAAATACTATACAAGCAAATAGTATTTTAATTCTAGTTCGTACTAAGTGCCATCACGAACGAAGGTAGCAATAAAACTTTCCTCTAAAGAGCTTAAAAATAAAAGCGAATAGTTCGACGAGGTGTCGAGTTGCGTCGTCCGAACCGAATAGGGGCGACGTCTTTTTCACTATCTGACTGACTGTAATCACTTTAGCTTTGACAAATGTTGTCTTCTTCTAAAAACCTGTCATTGGATTATGTCAAACTCACCTATACACGGGCACTCCCGCCTTCATGAGAATGTTAGGGTTCATGATGGTGACCAGCTGATGCAGCAAATCTGGTTGGAGTTGGAATAGCTCAGGTGCTTCCGCCTTCATGGCAGCTTCGAACTGCTCCGCTTTTGAACTTGGTACTCCGTACCTAGAGATGAATACATTTGGTTTAGTCAAAAGTTTAGAAATAATTATAGCCCAGGTAGCAATGACGGTCGTGGAAAATCGATGGATGCGAGAAGGATTGGTTGGTCGTTTTCGAACACCTTTTTCAGACAACTTTTTTCTGTAACTTTTTATAAGATGGATGGAAGTAGTGAACTCACCAAGTCTTGGGCTCTCCCCAATGCAGGTAGTTGATAGAATAGCTCCAGTGATCTTCATTGTGCCAGCAGAATGTGGCAAAGCACATGCCAACGTATAGCCAGGGGATCTGAGAACAAAGTGACAACGTAACACATAATCTGACCTTCCTCCTATGGGTGTAGGAAGTCAATAGAGACCACGCCTTGTGCTACTTTCGTTATGTGTATTTTGCGAGTACTATATTCATCGAAGATTCGGCAGGAATAAGAGTCTATGGTTTGATCAATGGGGCATAATAACTGGTTTCACACTTGGCTTTAAGAATACAATATATATTATACCCTCATAAGTTATGCTTAGGCACTGCCATTTGCTTTCAAATCGCTTGGCAGCATATTTGAAATACCAGGGACCTGTCTGCTTATCCCAGGCATTCATCTAGGCAGATCAGATGGCGAACACCTGTGTGTGCAGTAAGCACTATCTACCCGGAAAAAAATGGCGTACTTATTCCGAAGACAGTCATCAGTAACCTGGCTAGCTTTTCCCAGGACCCTCCAATCTTGAAGACCTGCAGTTAAATTGTTACAACATACCTTCATCCCAGATATATCCGCATTGATGTGTCCGAGCACAGAGCCCTCCAGGACCGGCAGGTTGTTGAGATTCCATGAAGAGTCTGCGTACTGCTGCTCGCCAGGATATAAGTGCGCAAGCGTCTTTGTGGGGAAACCTGAGAAAAAGGGGGATAAGTTAGTAAAAAAATTCGTGTGAAAACATTCCACGCAAGGCCACACAAGCACCTCAAAAGGCCAAATTTTTTTCATATGTGAATATTTGACAGGAGTAAGACTGTGTCGGTAACACTTAGAAAAACGATGACTTCAAGCATTTATGCTTGCAATATGTAATTTGTGCAACTGTATCTGGATTTCATGAAGGTATCCTGCAAGAGAGCGCATTGTTGCTTTCATTATATGGATGGAGAGCAGTCTTTCAAGGCCACAAGTCTAAACGATTTTAACCAACTTCAAAAAGGAGGAGGTTCCCAATTCGTCGGAACCTTTTTTATGTATGTTACCTCATATCTTCGTCATTTATGAACCGATTTGAAAAAAAAATCTTTTATCTAAAAGGATTTACTTCCCGATTGGTCCCATAGAAATTTCATCCATCAATCGGTGCAGTAGTTTGGTTTTTAAATCAAAATAGTTGGAAAAAATATGTCATCCAAGTAAAATAAATTGCGAAATTGATACTTGACAAGGATTTGTGTGATACGATAGCTAAAAAGGGTAAAATAAAAACATTTTTGCAAAAAAAACTGACTTCCAAAAAAAACGTGGATAATAACTTTACTTTCGGAAGTTGGTGACTATTGTTTGTTTCATTGACTTTTTTGCCACCGACTTCCGAAAGTAGTTATTTTCCACTTTTTTAATGTTTTTTTTTGGAAGTCGGTTTTTTTTGCAAAAAAAGTTTTTACTGAGCAGCTGAGCAGTGGATATTGACGAGCTATATAAAGTCACTCACCAGAACCATGGTCCATAGAATGCAGGTCAGCGCCATACTCCACAGTCACATCCTCGTCTATCGACGACACGACGCGCCAGAACTCTTTCTCTACTGTAGACGTTGGCACCATCTAGTGAGAGAATATACTTAGTAATAATTCAAAATAATTATCAAAAACAAGAACTGATGGTAATTTAGTAAAAGAGAATTTTGTACTGATTTGTTTAACGAACAGTTAGTTCAAGACAAAACCAAATTTAAATGATCTCCGTTATATCACATGAAGACACCCTGACAGCTTGATTTTTAACATTGGATTTGGAGCAAGAAATCACGCTCTTCACTTTAAGCAAATACTCGAATCGCACTTCAAATTCTTCTTTATGTTGCGCCTCATCTAGCAGCAGAGAGATATAACGGATGTGCTATCGCACACTGCAGCATTTACGACGCTTTCCGCAACACGCCCCTACAACACTGCTACAGAAAAGCAACAGAAAATGATAGGAGCATATGATAAGCGCAACCCTATAGGAGAATTTGAAGTGTGAGTGTTTGCTTAAAGTAAAAATTGAGTCAATGTTAATCCATTATCGATTCAGTACAAAAGTCCCTATACTTCTTAAATCCAGTACCTATATATGAACCAGTAACATAAAACAAACTTACATGTACAGGCATATTGAAATAATCCGACTTGAACTGATCGGCCATCTCTCCGAACTGTTGTAGTGTGTACTCGCGCGTCGCTTGCTCAAAACCGAACGCTTCTGTGGGTTTTGATACCTAAGGGCAATGGGAAGGAAAAAAGTTAAATAATGGAATCAGAAAGAAAGAGTGGAAGATTAATGGGAGATACCTTTGCCCAGCAGCAAAACAATCATTATATTTTTCTCGGGTAAAGTGGAACCAGGCATTACTTTGCGGACAGCACAATCGTCAGGACAGTAAATCGTTTCGTGCCTGAATGACGACGCGTTCGACGAGTTAACATCTCAGATGATGCTCCGTGGAGGGGCAAAACAATATCGAAGGTTTGTGTTGCATGTTACATTAAGACTATCGCATAGAAGATGCGATAGTTTTGCATGAGCATATGTTTGCTGGCGGTAGGACGCTGTTGCATTCAGCAATCAAGTCTGAATCTGGTTTTTGCGGATTTATTTTTATTCAATTTCAAGGCGTTGGTGGTGCGCATACCAACGTGTTTCCTCCATTTTGGTGTTAGAAGAAAGTTTTAGGCCGCAAGATGTGGTGTTCCATCACTTCCGCGGACAAATTCCACCCGAGCGCACCAAACATCGTGCTAGTGAAGTGTTACTAACGCAGTTTTAAGTTTCTTATACTTCCACTGATGTTACAGTACTTATGTATTTTTAGATTAATGTTTTTATCTATGGGTCTTTGTTAACTGAAAATAAATAAATTGATTGATTGATTTTCCACAACATGATTTGTATGGGGAATATAAATTTCTCGTAAAATGGAAGCAATTCTATATATAGGTCGATTTGCATCAGAAAAACTAATACATTTTTGTTACTAAACGAGTTTAAAACATCGTTCTGTCTCTGCTCCTTGAAGACGACGAAGATAAAATAATTTGTTTGAATCTTGCGAGATTAAACGCATTTGGTGGCTTGTGGTGTAAGTGGACCCTGAACATTTAGCACTGAACCAGGCCAGGCGCACTCCGCAGTTTAGGTATGAAGCTACAAGCACGTGACTGTCCCGTCTGGACGGACTAATTCAGTGAGGCTGCGCGAGCGGCGCGCACCGCAGAGTACATCGGTCGGTGATTACATTTGTTATTCTTATTTATGTCACCCGTTAGAATATTAATTATTATAGTATATTGAGGTACTTTCAAGTTCTATTTACAAGTTCAGGTTAAGATTTGATAAGGATAGGTCGGATAGTAGGTACCTATTTAAATTGTATTTGAGTATTTTTTTTGTAGGTGGGTAGTTGCTTACTGCTATAACTAAACATTATGGAGTAAGATTTTGACAACAGGGTACTCGTACATACTTTTTCAATTGGCCCAACTACGTAGGAACTTCTTTGACCTTAGTAGGTACAATCGGTTTCTTTTTCAGGTGAATGCGTAGTGGTAGCCCGTAGGTATTAATTATAGTTTGCGCTAAACAAGATAGTTGAGAACCAACACTATCATTTTTGGGTGTTGGCTCCTGGACGATCTTGTTCGCATCGTGTCATTCCAGATTTAATACATATGTACCTTGTACCTACCTAAACATCTAAAAGAGTATAAGATATTTCATTCATAGACAATGTAGGTGCACACTAACGTATGCTGAATGCCTATCTTCATAGGTTAAAGTACCTACCCATACAGACATTATAAAATATAATAGTTTTCTGATCTACTTACTACTAAGTAAGCACCGAGCCTAGGTTTATTTGAAATGTAATTGGCTTACAAAAGTACAGTAACTAATAGGCACATAACTGGTAATTAAATATTCAGATTAATTCATTTTTAAAAGACGAAAACCCTCACGTAGTCAGAGGGTATAAGAGTTACGCGATAGAAAGAGAGGCAACTTGTAGGTGAATATGACTGCAGGTAATTTAGCGCTGTGCGACCTGAAATGCGCTTTATTGTGCCGTAGCAAAATTCGCTATTTATTTATTCTATTTTGCGGAGAGTGTCTTCTGTACTTGTACTATTATGTATTCTGTGACTGATAAGAAGATGTTAAGAATTGAACGTCAAATTCGTTCAATTCTTAACATCGTTCCATCTCTATCAATCGTTTGAAGTTGACACAAATAATTATTTTTCCGTAAACGGACAATGCATGCAACATCAATTCTATATAAAGCTGAATACTAGCAATAGTTTTTTTAAGCCTGCCCAAGCCTATTCCGCATCGATAGTACCCACCTCTTCAGCCAGACACACAGGGCAGCGCCAGTCTCCCTTGGGCACGTCAGCGAGCGGGGGGAGCAGGCAGAAGGTATGGTAAGAGTCGTCGCAGCCGTCACAGAGTAACATCTGCTCCTCAACGTCGCCGCGCCCGCAAACGTGACACATGTACTTCGCCAGCTGGAGCAAAGAGAAGTTTTCTTTTGTTATTTTGGCTCCATGGTTCCAACGGTTATGGCGAGAAGACATGTGTTTCCCTTACCACGGATGATTAAACCCCAACCCCACCGCTCCCTTGAAAAACGACACTAGCCCACTCATAGCACATCGTTAATAGCTCAGTAAGAAGGCAATTTCGTGTTTAAAAAGTACAGATTTCTGATTAAAGAGCAAAAAGAAAGTCAAGGGAATTTGTAACATCATTATGGTTGAAAGTAACACATATTATGTGACAAGTTTTGAGTATGTACATTTAAATTGCTAGAATGATTAGAAAAGGCATACAGTATATTTCTTTTAATAAAAGTTTGGTTTATTTACAAAATATTACCCATATGCTTATTTATCTATTTCACTTCTGTGCAGTCAGTCATGTATGAAATTATTTACAAAAACATTTGACTCCCATACCGGACAACTCTTACCCTGGATTTTGGAAAAAGCTCCTAAACAGAAATAGGAAGTGGATGGATACTGCCAACAGCCAGCTATCTATAGAAGATACTTATTTAACATTTATCATGCAACATTAAATATTAAGATATCAGATAAATATACAGTTATCAACCGAAAATATATATAAAATAAAGTGTAATTTCTTGTGCTTTTCGTGTAAATTCAAATACTGAATTACTCACCTACTTTACTGCAACTGCTAAGAGAGAGTTTCCTTGTCCTAAGTTGAGTCCACATTAAATAAAAATCATGACAAACACACAATATTAAAATTGTCTGTGCAATAAAAATTGTGGGCTGGTTGTGTGACGACTTCTGTTAAGTTAAAAACCACTCAGATAGTTTTTTTCATTTTTTTTTTTTTACATACATATGATAGTGTATGTCTCAGAAAATCATAATACAGTACAAACAACGATTAAAAATAGTTTACGCTTCTTCACCCCTTTATAAGTTCTTTTAAGTCTGGTTATTCTGCATTCTGAGGAGTGTTTACAAATTCTTAAGGCGGGTCCACACCTTTGCACGCGCGCTAACCGTGCACGCTACGCGCCACGAATAGCTATGGACGCGTCACATAGTACGCGCGCGTGCCTCTCGCGAATATGTCCAAAGTTGTCCATATTTTGTTCCAAGACGCACGCGAAACGCACTATTCGTGTTCGCAAGAAAACATTATAACTTATACGCAAACTTCTCGCGAATAATTATGTTCAAGGGTGTTCATACTATATTCCTAAGATGCAACCGCACTGCTCGTGCACTTGCGCAGATGTGGACGCGCCTTTATGTGTAGGTATACAAGTTATTTTGTTACTTGATACTCCAAATCTATAAGATTGCTAGGATATTTGAGTGTCATTTTACGGCTGATTTTTGAGCTCGTTTCCACAGCTGCCTGCTTGACAGCACCTAGAACAAACTCTTATCTCTATAATGTTACCGGGTCGTCCGGATGCAGGGCGTGGCTGGAGGGCGGCGCGGGAGTGACGGATACCGTCATGTTGGACATGCGGTGCTCGCGCAGCCGCGTGGAGCGCGTGACGCGGGAGCGGGCGCCGCAGGACCCGGCTGCTGACATCCACTTGTTCTCGCGAGGACCTGCGGAGGGGAAAGGAAGGTTCTAGTATGAGTGTGTCTGAAGATTTGAAGGATCCCCGGGAGTCCTGAGATTGCCTGGGGTAACATGCAAAAGGGTTCCTTGGAATTTTACCCAATTATTAAAATACTGTTGTTTGTAGTCGTAAAAAAAAATGGTCGGCCGACTTGGGTCTGTAGAGGCGCGTCTTGAACCGCGCTTGACAAGGTCTGTGCGTGGATGGGTGACCATGTCTTATATGCCAAGTTCCCTCCGTGCCGTGGAAAGTACTTTTAAGCCGTTGGTCCCGGATGATATTTATAGATCTTTGACAGTAGTTACAGGTCGTTGCAGAAAGTCTGAACAAGACAACAAGTCTTACCAAGTAGTATCGTGTTACCCAGTAACTGAGTTCTAGACGTCAGATACTCAGTCGCTGCATGAAAATTACTGGTATTCAGCTGCATCCGGTGAGACTAGAAGTCAACTCGAACATAGTTGTGAAAAGGCTTGATAGATGACGAGATACGTATACTCACTCCTCCTAGTCTCAGGGCTCTCCTCTTTCACAGGAGTCTTCATGGCGTCCTCCTGCATCTGCGCGGGCGTGCGGTCGGCTGGCACGGCGTCGGGCGGCGCGGGCGCGTCCGGGTCGGGCTTGAAGCGCCGCGCCGGCGGCGGGGTCGCGGCCGCTGTGCATTTGCTTGTAGAACGGCTCCGGGTACCGCTTGCTTTTTCTGGCGTTTGTTCGCCTTTTACTTTGATATCCTGGGGAAAAATGTTTTGTGAGAATCGAAGACATAAAGCACCACATTCACGGTAAACTAAAATTGGGTAACTGATGAAATATGGTTTTGTATACTTAACTAGAAACATGTTTCCAGCCAAACGAGCCAGCCACCAAATACTTATTATTGCATCAAATTATTAAGAATTAGGCTTCTGGAATATCTTGTTTTGAGTTCAGATATGGATAAAACTTAAATAAAGATTAAGCTAATTTATAATATAATAATAATAAATAAAAATCTCTAGCTAAGCAGGTGGATTACGGACTTGATTTAGAAAGCGGTACTTCTGGACACGGCTCGTATTGTTAGGTTCCTTTCTCGGGAGCCTTGACCGCCGGGTAGTTCGGACCCTGTTCCCGATACCGGTGGGCAAATTTTTTTTAGTGTGCTTGTTTTCTTTTAAAGAAATATTTAAAAATGTATAAAATTTGTGAAGAAATAAATAAAGAGAAATAAAAAAAATTCAAAGATCTTTTTCCAATCAGGAGCCTAAGCTCTATTCCCAAAAGAACTCTATACATATGCCAAGATAAAGCCAAAAACCTTTCCTTATGTGCATCTCACATATCAAGTATCAATAGTTTAAAAAAAAACTCACTGTTTCCTTATTATCCACCGCTCCATTGCTCTTGAAGATGTCGTACCGGTAGAGGATCTTCTCGTAGTGGTTCTTGAGGATTGAGCCGATGCCCTTGCCTTGTGGGAAGCCCATGCGACGGGCCACCTTCGACCATTTCCGCTCCGAGGAGCATGCTTCGAAGCCACCTGAGGGGAAAACCATATTTAGACATTTTCACACATTTAAAGTTGCCCCGACTTATGCTGGATACGGACAGCGCAGGGCAATCGTTATGGCAATGCTTGGTGTGTTTTGTTTTTGCTGATAATACAGAGTGTAAACGAACCCTTCACGAATACGTCAACCAAGCATTCTGTCCATCAAACTGACTAACTCTACGCAAAAATGATTCCCGGGAAAAGATTTTTTTCATGTGAAAAATCACGGTTTATGATAGCGCTCAAGTGCAACTATAACTAACTCAAAACATTATGCTGATTAATGCATTGACAGTACAGGGGTGCTGAAGGTATTTAAAGTAGAGTAATAACAAGTAGAGTAAAAAATACTTGTATTTTTAAAAAACCGGCCAAGTGCGGGTCGTACTCGCACACCGAGGTTTCTAGTTATAGAGGTTATAGAGGGTTCACCGAGGTATAATTTTAAACTTACTACGTTTGTACGGAAGTAAGTTTAATTTTTTTTTTATTATATGATGTAACAAAAAATTTACGGTTTTCGCAATTTTTCCTTTATCTGTGCTATAAGACGTTGCTTCGTACCAAATTTCAAGATTCTGAGTTCACGGGAAGTACCCTGTAGGTTTTGATTCCCTTGCGAGTGTCGAAAATTTGCGGCATAAACGGCTGTATCTTTTGATCGCGTTGGCTTAGAAGTTTGATTTTTTCGCAGCTCCAAGGGACAGTAGACTTGAGTATTTGATATAAATTCCAGCTTGATACCTCCACGCGTTCCTGAGAAAAAGGGTCTTGACAGACAGATAGACGCACGGACAAAAAAGTGATCCTATAAGGGTTCCGTTTTTTCCTTTCGAGGTACGGAACCCTAAAAAATATTGATGACATAGTAAAAAATACTTTTACAGTCTATTTAAAAATGATTTTTGTGCCTGTTGAGTCATATTATGGGATGCAACTGATCAATTTAATTAACAAATTATACATGATTGTGACTCACTCCTACATAAATTGACTAAACTTTTAAGACTTCAGCATAAGCAAATTACTGTTACCAAGATGTGTTAAATTGAACGAAGACAATAAAATAATGAGGAAAACTATACGAAAACCAGTTTAGCTCAATTACATCGAAATCATGAAGTTACGCGTAAACGCGAATTTACATATAGGGCAATTCATCTTTGTATTAAGATATCAATAATTGGTGAGATTATAGTCTGGCATAATTATGGCCCTTCAACATTCTAGGTCGTCATCATCATCATCTGTCTAGCCTTTTCCCAACTAGGTTGGGGTCGGCTTCCAGTCTAACCAGATGCAGCTGAATATCAGTATTATACATGGAGCGACTGCCTATCTGACCTCCACAACCCAGTTAGTACTGGGTAATACGATACCCTCTGGTAAGACTGGTTGTCAGACTTTCAGGTCACTGACTACCTGTAACGACTGTCAAAGATCTTAAATTGACAGCCGGAACCAACGGCTTAACGTGCTTTCCGAGGCACGGAGGAAACTCGGTATGTATGGGTGGTTACCGATCCACGGACCAACCCAGGCAAGCGCGGCTTAACCTGACGATCGACCCGAGCGGCTGTTATTATTTAGCCACGAGCTCCTCATCGTTCTAGGTCGTACGCTAAGAATACGCCCTTGGTTGTAAGTAAAAAAAACTTATCGCCATGCATATGAAACGTTGCCCTACTACTAGGAATTTCCCCCGTATCGAGGGTGCGTTTACAAACATTTAAACTCACATACACAAACAGCCAGACCCGGAACAACTACCATACAAATATTTGTTCCGTGCGGGAATCGATCTCGCGACACGCAGCGCAGCAGCCAATCGCTCAGCCACTGCGCCAACCGAACCGTTATTTGGTATTGATTCTACAACTGGTAGGTGTAAGACTTATTCTTAGGTGAAATCATCAAACAAGTCAATATAGGTGATGACGAAGCTGACTTTCAACGTGCGCTGAAAGCAATAATCCAAACCTTGAACAAAAAAAAGCACATACCTGCTTCCTTGACAATCTTGTGTAGAGCATAAAGGTCCAGTGGCTTCCGTTCTACCGTGGGGATCTTGAGCACGGAGCCCTGCAGCTCCCAGAATTTCATGATCTGGTCCAGGAAGTTCAACTTCACGCGGGTTATCGCCTAGGACAGACAGAACATTACATTTATTAACCAAAATAACTCTACCCTGCCGTTACAAAAACAGTTCGAGTCCCCAGAAAAATTCGCTTTAGTTTTTTTTTATTGCCTGATTAGCCTACTCTTGACCTCGATCTCGTCTGGTGGAAAGCGATGGATAAGGTTTGCGATAGAACGAGCTAGCCTAGAAGATACTAGTTCACTCTTGCTTTGAAGTCTGACGGATTACAGATGAAAGGGAAAACAGTCGCTAGGAAAGAGTTTCACTCTTTGGCCGTGCGCATGTGTGTGTGCCTCTTTGTAAAACTCTATGATGCGGCAAATTAACAACTTGCAAATCTAGTATGCCAGCGACCAACACCAAAATACTAGAGCTGGTGCTGTAACCAAGCATATTATTTAAGCTGCAACTGTGACAAAAGCTCGAAAGACCGGAGACTCAGATCGAATCCTCTTAAAAATTCTAAATGCCAGGAATTGGTACAGAAATAGGCTCGTGAGGAATGGTGTATCGCGTCAAGCTAACAATAGGGCTAGATCGATATCTGGGCATGAGTCAAAGACGCCTAGGTTTTGATACACGATTGGTAAGCAGTTTTCGTCTGAACAAACCGCAATTTAACACGATACTAAAGTCAACGTAAAGTCGTTAAAACTCTGACATCTTATGGTGTTACAGCATTATGCTGAACGGTGGCCGTTTCGTGTGGATGTGACACATATTATACCCCAACTAGTTCTTCTTTTCACGTCACGTTTGTTGAGAAAACTGTTAAATTAATTGAGCGGTCTATACACAACTATACAAAACAAACTGTGTGGTAAAAAGTGAAACAGTGTATTAATAATTCTATTAACATGTAAACAATTTTCATTTTGAGCGAAGAAACATTTTCATTTCAATTTTTAAGTCATACTCTATTTGCCAAACATATCAATCAGTCAATCAATCCAATTCGGCTGGAAGTAGGAATTTCTATTTATACAAGGATACATAATACCTATTATTTACCGCTGTTGTTATGACTTATGAGTAATAATTTAATACATCACATACTTTTGTAAATAATTTCAAATTATCGTATGCTTACCTAAACAACTTTTGACCGCGGCATCGACCGCGTGGCAATATGTAAAAAATACCCTGTCCGATCCTAAAAGGGCATATAGGTATCGCAAAACAAAATTAGCAAAATTAAATAAGAAACAAAGTATTCATGATAAGAAACTAAAAATTGCACGATATTTGTGCCCAAAAAACCACCATTTCCCCAAAAATAGCAAATTTTTAAAACATGACAACACCCTCTTGGGCGTTTATTATGTTCGACCGTAGACAGAGAATCGAACCTCGATTCTCTGTCTACGTGTTCGACTCAGTTCAACCGCCAATTGCTTGTTTATGACGTCACTACCCGAGAAACGACGGGTGTGTCGCCGCCCGCACCCCTGCGTTGCCATGTAATTTTCCTGATTTTGGTACTTTTTATTTAATGTTCTTGATGCCTACCTTCACGGATCGGACAGGGGTTTTCTTTAACCTATTATATATTCCGGAAAATGCTAGTGCCACTTTTCGTCGTTCGTGTGGGAAGGAAACAGAGCGATAGACATTACTTATTGTAACCCTCAGCACAGCCACAGAAAATTTTAGTAATACCGATACTTAAAATGTACGCCCCGAACTCGGTAGCGTAAACATAGTTATTTTGAAAGTGTGGAGATGCTTCAATAATTTAATTATTGAAGTATCTCCACACTTTCAAAATGGTAACTGATTGTTCTGACCAATCCCACAGCGATGACCTTTAAAAGTAACAATTAATATGGACACTAACTCAAACACTGCTAGCGGACTCCAAGGGCAGTTAGGTACATGATTATTACAAACGAGTTAACTGAAGCTTGCAAATACGTCATTTTACACACTGCTTTGAGCATGAGATATGTACCTAGTAACTAAACAAATAAGCAATAATTATTTTGTTAGTTAATTAAATATTTTTTCCAGCTTCTTTGTGTCGGTCGCAAGCGTTGCGTGTTGATAACTCGAATCGATACCCAGCTAAGATGAATGTGTTATTGGGATTTCCCATTAAGAAATTCTCAGACGCAGCCCGGAGGCTGGGAGGGTCTGGTTGATGGCAATAAGCTCTCCCCCTATTACATGGAACTTTATCTTAACTGGATAAATGTGGGTGTAATAATTTAAGTCACCTTTGCTCTCATAACCCTTCGGGGAAAAATGCCGTGATGTTTATTAATTTTTCAGGTTCCACAGAACTTGATTATTTGCCTGCAGCAATATCACATATTTCCGGGAAAAAAGAATTGGGTCATGATATACCCAAAAATCTGATTTCAATTAAATATTGAATACACTTTTTGATGCACACTCAGGCTATAAAAGGGTGTGGCACAATTACTGTACAATACAAATCAATAGTGAGATTTAAAAGAAGATACAACCATAAACTCACGCTTTTGTCATATGAGGGTAGGCAGAAACTACAGAACTCCACCTGCTACGATCTCTACATCCCTTATGCTTCGTCTACCTTCATACACCCACGCCGGTTTCGAGTACTACGCACCTGAGCTGACCGAAGAACATCACCAATATTGCTGGTGTATATTGTTGTATTGTGGTGGTGCTAGTGCTTTTCCACACAGATCTGCTGACATAGTCAGATAGGTACACCAATTTAAACTGTTTGCAGTAGTAAATTCTAGTTAAACATCGATCAGCATTGTAGATGCAGTTTAACTAATCCCTGATTAAGCAGTCATTATGATAGTTCACTAACTAACCAATCAAACTGTTTGGACGAGCTGAAACGCGTCCGCTTGCTAACCAATTATTCGACAAATACCTATCAGATTTGAATGATCTTGATAAAACAATGAATGTGTTTCAAGTGTAAAACTTGCATTGTACGATAAAAACTCGAAAAGATAAAAAAGAGGAATCAAAACAAAAATAAACTTCTGTTAACAGTATATCTATAACCATATTGTGTGGTTACTGGTTAGTGCCTAACCTGGTGTCAGAGTTTTTATGCCACCCATGGGCCTCTGACTTGGCTTTACATGCCGTCGAGAAATATCTCTCAGGCACGCTGGTTTCCTCGCGATGTTGTCCTTCACCGAAGCAAGTGAAAACAGTTGCTTCTAAAGATTTCCGTTTATAGTGCCACAGTAATTGTTATTTTTACATTTATGAACCTTCGTATATCGACTGCACGTCAATGGTAACACTGTATAGTACGGAGTTTCAATGGTACAGACAGCCTTAAAACAAATTGATTAACAGCTACAAGAATTCAATAATTCATTTAATTTTCAACATTTCAATTTTTTCATTTTATTTTCAATTTTTTTTTTTAATTTTGTTATTATGATTTGGTTAATAAATAAAATTGTTTCGTCGTTTTCTTACCTCCAATTCATTGAGTCTTTGTATCCTCGGTGTGAATCGTAACCGGTCTACGTCCACTGCAAATGGGGGCTGCCAATGCTGTAACAATGCAATATGGATTAAACATGACTATTGAAAGGAAACAAATATGTTAGCATTTATGGAAACTGCAACTTGCATTGAATAACTACTTAATTCAATATTTTTTCCTTTTATGTAAGAGACAGGTTAAAATTATTCTTTTTTTTAATTCTAAAGATGAAATAATAAAAAAGGTAGTAGATAATTATTAATGAATCAAGGTCAGTATCATATATAATCTCTTTGATACTTAAAAGTAAGGAAATAGTTTAGAAGTACTTATGATAAGTGTTAACAGCTGCATACATGTTATCAAGTGCCAAATACTCTGAAGTAACTTTATTATTACAGTATTATTTTGTCAGTACATAAACAAATACTAAAAAGTTCATTTACATCATAGCATGACCATACAATTCAATCAAGAAGAAAATGTTTTCCTGCATGCATGCAAAGCAGTTTCCAAAGTACTAGTTTAGTCTAGTTACTGTACTACAGGCAATGTAGGTATGTTAAATCCTAAACTAGATCTTGTGAGGATCAGGTTTCTAGTAGTCTAGCAAGCAGAACAGCTTTTTGAGTAATGTGACACTTTAGTGACTAAGTAACAGCACAGGTAGAGATAAGTTTTATTTAAAAAAAAGCAAAATATTGTGGCAACTTTGTTTATAATTCCATGTTTTTGTAATCATGACAAAAGGTTTTTTTTTTTTTTTTTTTTTTTGCGTTCTCCTTTTATCTGCGATCGGCTGTCTAGCCATAATCAGATGGATTCTACATTTGAGAATTTTTGTGATGTTTCATTAAACATTCACATTAGTAGGTTCAGTACTAAAATAATTTTAAATTTTCACTGTCTCTGGTCCAAGTTCAGGATTTGCCATCTCTTTAGGCGGATTATATCCCCTTGTCTGTTTAGGAGGTTCTTGGCTAAGACATTGCTGTGCTTGCTTAGTCTCTGTTTGTAGCTTTTGCATTTTTCGCATAGATCTTCTTTCACTGTTGGTATCTTTAGGTGCTCGTGTATTTCTGTGTTTCTGACAAACCAGGGTGCACTTGAGATTGTTCTTAAGGCTAAATTTTGGAATCTTTGCAAAATTTCGATGTTGGAGTTGCTAGCCGATCCCCAGAGTTCTATTCCGTAAGTCCAGATTGGTTTAACTATAGTTTTGTATACAAGTGTTTTATTACTAGTAGATAATTTTGATTGTCTTCCTAAGAGCCAGGACAGACGTTTCATTTCAATAGTAGCTGCTTTTTTCTTGGCCTTAATATGGTTAGCCCAGGTAAGCCTTCTGTCTAGATGTAGCCCAAGATACTTTACTGTGTTACTGTTTGGTAGTGGTTTACTTTCCATGTAGACTGGAGCACAATCGCCCTTCCGTAGAGTGAAAGTCACTTGAACGGATTTAGTTATATTAGGTTGTATTCTCCATTTTTTCATCCAAAGATCAATTTTATTCAACTGGACTTGTAATTTTTGGGATGCTTCAGTTGGGTCTTTGTCACTCGCGAGGCATGCAGTGTCGTCTGCATAGGTCGCCGTTACCACGTCATCAGAATTAGGCAAGTCTGCAGTAAAGATCGAGTAAAGTACGGGCCCGAGCACAGACCCTTGTGGGACTGAAGCCTTCATTTCGTACAGCTCCGACAATTCTTCCTCATACTTAACTTGAAATTTTCTTTGGAATAAGTATGATTTCAGTATCCTGTAGAAAGAGTTCGGTAGGAGTAATTTAATTTTGTATAAAAGTCCCTTGTGCCAGACCCTGTCGAATGCCTGTTGGATATCCAGGAACACCGCAGAGCAGTATTCTTTATTTTCCAAAGACTGCCTGATTTTGTGGACCACTCTATGCACTTGTTCTACTGTTGCGTGCTTTTCACGGAATCCAAATTGATGGTCTGGTATTAGCACATTCTCGTCAAGGACTGGTTTTAATCTTCGTAGAAATATTTTCTCAAAGACCTTCGATATGATTGGAAGAAGGCTTATAGGTCTGTACGAGCTTGGTTCGGTTGGTGGTTTTCCTGGCTTCGCTATCATACATATTTGTGATATCTTCCACATTTTTGGGTAGTATAGTAGCCGAAAGACAGCATTGAACAGCATTGTTAGAAAGACGATAATTTTTCTAGGTAGATGCTTGAGTATTTCACCTGTGATGAGATCGAAACCAGGACTTTTGTTGTTCTCTAGATTTCTTATTGTCCGCGTCAGTTCTCTCGGCGTGACCAATTTGAGTAAAGGTGATAGTTGTTGATCGCTATTAAGGTAATTGTCGACTTCCTCTTCGAAATCAGTCATCGATGAGTCATTCGGAGTGAAAACCACAGAAAGATGTTGTGCAAAAAGCTCAGCCTTGTCATTTGCTGTTCTTGCCCAAGATCCATCAGGTTGCCTAAGCGGGGGTACAAAATTTGTTGGTCTTTTGAAGTTTTTGGTTATCTTCCACAGTGAATAGTTATCCTGTTTTCGAGCTGATAATGTTGAGAGTTTTTCCTGAAACATGGTATTTTGATTATCATGAATGAACTCCTTCAGTTCTCTTGCAGCTTTATTAAAATCCCTTCTGTCCTCTTCCGATTTACTCAAATGAAGCTGCCTTCGCAATCTTCGTTTGGCCTCCAGTTTATGCCTTATCTCCAAGGGTATGTTATTTTTACAGACTGAAGGGTCCAGCGTTGGGGTAGCGCGCCATGCTGCTATTTGTATAAGATTAGTTATGTAGAATGTGGCGGAATCTATGTCTTCTTCAGTTTTAAGTTTTACTTTTAGATTAACTTCTTCTTCAAGGTAGTCCGCAAATGAGTCCCAGTCAGTTTTTCTATTGCACAAGGTTAGTTTTGGCTGTCTCTTGATTGCTGCAACACTAAATGTAGCAATAACTGGGGAGTGGTCAGATAGTGTATCGAATGACGACTCCACACTAGAGTTGATTTTTGACAGTCCCTTGACAATAAAGAAGTCCAGCAGGTCAGGTGTTCTATTGGTATCAGTAGGCCAGTAGGTTGGTTCGCCAGTCGACAGCAGACTTTGTCTGTGGGTTTCAACACTCTTTTTCAGCTCGCGCCCTCTGGTTGTGATGAGTCTGGACCCCCAACAGGTATGTTTGCAATTCCAGTCTCCACCACTGATATACCTGGAACCCAGCGTGTTGAAATATCTGTCAAACATATCATTCTTGACCTTCTGGTTTGGTGGACAATATACCGCACTTATGTTAAGTGGACCAATACTCTCATCTATGGTGATTGTAGTTGCTTGTAGCCAATTTTCTTTGAACTCGCTATGTAGGTGGTGTTTGATGTTATTTTTTATAATAACAGCAGTTCCACCATGAGATGTGTTATCTGGGTGGTTAGTGCAGTATACATAATAGTTATTCATTTTAAATAGTTTGCGATCATTGAGGTGCGTTTCCGATATTAAGGCTATGTCCACTTTATTTATTTTTAAGAGCAGCTCTAGTTCGGTTTTATTTGGCGCTAAGCCGTTTATGTTCCAGATGGCTATACGTATTGAGGTCATGGTTGTTGTTTACTTATGAGTGTCATGATCAGGTTCATCATTGTGCTCATCTGGGATATCAGTTGGTCTATTCTTTCAGTCTGTTTAATTATGAGGTCAATAAAGCTATAGTTTTGTTCTTTATGGCTGTTTTCTTTTTCCTTTTTGTTGGAAATTGTTCTCTGTGACTCTTTGAGGTCACTGTTATAATTACTCTTTTGAGTGATGTCTCGGTTCATATCGGTTTCAGCTTTTCTGACAGCTTCGCTGTATAATTTGGGGTAACCATCATTATTTTGATAGGCCTTAGGTTGTACATTATCTGGCTTAAGTTTAGGGTCCTGTTTTTCAGATGTGACTTTTGTTTGTGGTTGTTTTTGTTTGTTTCCCCATTTTCTAGCAACAATTTCTTTGTAGACTTGACATCCTTTATAGCTAGCGGGGTGGCTCCCTGAGCACAGAGTACACACTGCAGGGGTGTTCCTGTCCATGGTACATGCAGTTGTTTTGTGTTCACCAGCACACTTTACACATCTGTAGGGTCGCATACAATTGTTTTTTGTATGCCCATACTGCTGACATCGCGTACATTGTACCACAGTGTTTTTCCTTTTTGGATCTTCTATTGTGATTTTCTGATGATATATATATTTGATCTCTTTAACCTTACGGTTGTTTTCGTGGGGGAATAGGTTCACAAAGAATGTATTTAATGGTTCCTTTGTCGCATTGGCACGTGCTGTCACTATTTCACCTTTAACTTTATTGCCAGTTTCTTCTATCGCTTGTATTATGGCGTCTTTAGGAGTGCTGAAGTGTAGATGTTTAATGATAATTCTCATGCACTTTTCATCCTTTTGGGTAAAAGTATGGCCTATGAGCCCTTTTGCTCTAATGTGTTCTATCAGTTGTTTATATATTTCAACAGAGCTTGTGGAAATAATTAACTGATTTTTATTTACCACTTTGTATGTGTAATCGCTCTTTTTAGCTACTTCTTCGAGAAACTCTGTTAATTTTTCAAGGTCATCAATACCGTACAGCATTATGGGCGGAGGTTTGGAAGGTTTTCTGGTTTCATTAGATACGGGGGGGAGCTGGGTCGGCTCATCTACGTTTAACAACGAGAAACTGTTGCTTGTGTTTAATTCTGGCATTGCAGCTTCTTGAGTGTTAGGAGTGTTTATTCCTCGACGTTTACTCAGTTCTTGTTCTCTTGACTGTATTCTTTTAGCAGAGTTTTTATTTGTTTCTGTCTCATCAGGTGAACGATTTCTCTTATATTTTTGTACGGGTACTCTTTGCCATGGCACTGATGGATTACATGACGTACTTGCTATTTCTTTGCTTGTACTAGGTAGACAAGCAGTTTCGGTGGTAGTAGTTTCATTTGTATTAGCTGTTTTGGATTCGTTGACAATATTGCAACTGTAGGTCTTTTGTTTGTCATAGCTAATTTCAGACAAAGATGACGACCTTGATCTATTGAATAATCCAGGGTGGAATATTTGTTGCGTGAGATTTTTATTTGAGCTCATTATGGTGGAGATTTAAATTATTATTGTGGCAACACTAATTCCAAACGTCAAATGACATTTTGATGTTGAGATACATTAACAAAAGTTTTGAGGGTGGATGAAAAAACTTTGAAAAATAAGATGACACTTTCGTATTTTTGTTCACTGATTAATTGTTTGAATCACTAATTATTATAGTTCACAAACAGTTTGACATGACAAAAGGTATGAATTATTTTAAATCAGGGTAATTCTTCTACTTCTTTTTAGTGCGAGACTGCATCCATAATATTATAATGTTTAGACCCAGTAAGTGGCCACATTTATTGAAGCGTCATATGTGTTATTGAGATTGTCAAGGGTGCAGGTGAACTGACACCTGGGACACTCCAGCAGTTGGGACATAGTATTTTTTTAATTACAGTATGAAACCATTAGTATAATTTTTCATTAAATTTTGGTACTTTTGAAAGACATGATAAAAAATCAACAAGGGCCTACATTTACTTTAAAATATTAAAACCAAATTAAAGATATTGTACTGAAAATTATTCCTTTCTCTATAGGATTTAGGAATGATGTGGCTGTATTCAATTCAACAACTCGTTGTTTATTTTATTATTCCATCATCCTCATACTTAATGCCACTTTCACAATGTCAGTTTTTATAAGATTAGTTAACTATCAATCCTGGCATTTTCCTGCACCATTATTAATATTACACAGTAATTCTTTAAAATGTGGTCAGTAGGTTACAACATGTACTACTGTTATTGCATAGGTCACTGAAATTGTAACACTAAGGAGTTATCAAACAAAGCCATTTTTTTTAAATTAGACCTCATGTTTTCAATTTTCCATAGTTTAGTTATTATTTGAACTTTGATGTGGGTCTTGGTGGGACAAAATGACCGAAACATCGGTCACCACACACTATTTTTCTTAAACATTCTTGATTCTGATAAACAGACTTTTGCTGGATTGTAAAGAGTGTAGCTTGAAAGACAGTGTTAACTATGTTGTTTTTAGTTTGAACACAATTTATTAAGAATCTTCTTAGTAAATAAATAAATGAAGCCCCTAAAAAAAAAAAAAATTTAAAAAACTGCAGTAAAAAACTTGGGTTAAAAAAAAACACTAAAAAGCTAAGAACAATCAGATTTTAACACAATTAATACGAATCTAACAACACCTTTGAAGCTAAAATCCATTGAACCGTTCAGGCTGCAGAGCGTGCCAAACATTTGAATTTGGCGCCAAAAATCCGCCTTTTTTTATTTTGATATGCCCAGTGTCACTCTCACAGTAAATACAAATCTAACGACACCTCTCAAGCTAAAATCCATCGAGCCGTTCAGGCAGCAGAGCGTGCCAAACAATTATTATAGGTACATATGTACATACACACCATAGAGTAAAGTAATATAACGGGTATAGAGAGCCCCCTCGCAGATTTTTTTTAAGACCGCTAATGTCAATTGATCGGATAAATAGCGCCATCTATTATCGCCATCCACAAACTTGTGATATATATAGCTATAACTAGCTAGTAGCTACGGTTACTACCTATGCATTGGTGCCTATACTTTAGGCTTCCTTACTATTTTACTTGTTTTCAAGTAGATAAACTTTTACTTAATTTTGTTTTCTCTTTATTAACAAAATCATAGTAAAACTTTATCAAATTAAAAACTAGCAAATTAGTAAGGAAGCATCAATTATTTTAACAGGTACACAGGGGATTCATAAAAAAAAACAACTTTTCTTTTACAAAATTACTTACTTATTTATTTATTTATCTTGTGTTTATTATTATAAGCCTGCGCTGCTGTTTTAGTTGCATCCTCACCATGGTATGTGATTTTGTCAAACAAAATCCGGTTAATTGAACGATCGGCGGATTAATTTCACGAAGAAAGGCACAAACATGGGACGAAAATTACAAACAAGCGCAAGCGCAAGGAGTAATCGCCATATTTGTGACAATTTGACAATCATTGCCAGATCAATAATTGACTGTTGTTATTGTAATTATTACGCTGCTTGTTATCTACACAAATATTTGAAAATAGTTATAATACTTGTTAAATAGAATGATTAGGTAATTCAATTATATTTAATTTATTAATTTTGTAGTCACAAATTATATTTGTATCGGTGGTTTCGCCATCTGTAGTGACTTAAAGTAACTAATTGTTTAGGATGGGGATAACAGATGTCGCATTTTGAAAAAAAAAAACCAAATCTGTCAATGTATGGAATGGAACTGTCCTACCCCTGATACACACATACTCTCAAAAACATAACCCTCCTTCTGGCGCAGTCTGGTAAAAACCAATATTTACACAAAAAATCATTTGAAATAAGTCTTTGTTGTTATAGTTTATTGATGCCACTATATTTTGATACAAACAACTGTTACCATTAATACTATACTATAAGTAACAGTAAAAATACTTTTTAGCATCACTACTATAATAAATACCTGTGTAAAGTGTCAAAAACCTGTTGCATAAATGTGTCATGAAGCGAAAATGAGTTAGCAATCTAATTAACACATAAATTGACATGAATGACCTAGTATTTAACCCTGCCAGATTGATTAATATTTAATCTATTATTTTAGATTTTATACTTAACATTTATAACACAAAGTAGGGAAGCCGCACCACATGTTTTTTTTTTTCATCTGTGTAGCCTTTTCCCAACTGATGCAGCTGGATACCTATAGTTTAAGTGGAGCGACTGCCGATCTGATCTCCACACCAAGCAGTTAGTACTGGGTAATACAATACCCCTAGGTAAGACTAATTGTCAGACTTTCACTGACTACCTGTAACGTCTGTCAAAGATCTACAATTGACAGCCAGGACCCACGGCTTAACATGCTTTCCGAGGCACGGTGGAAACGTGGTATGTAATGAATAGTTACCTATCCACAGACCAACCCATATGGCTGTTATTATTTAGCCACAAGCTCCGCTTTTTTTGCCATGTGTCCTATTTAAATGTTTATCCTATTTTAGTTTCGCAGACCTTTAATGAGATCATTTTAGCAGTAGGTTCTATTAAGTCATCATCATCATCATTTTCTTGCTCTTATCCACTGTATTTGAGGTCAGTGCACCATGTTTTCTTTCATACTTCTCTAATAGTCACCTCCTGTCTAGCAATATTATCTGTCGCACAGATCATCCATTATTCATTAGGTCTTCCCCAACTTCTCAAGACATTTTCCTCATTCCTAAGTATTACTAATTAACAAATCAAGCTTTAGTTGAAAATTAAATTGCTAATCTAAATTTTTAAATGCAGGAAGACATGTGTTAGATTAAGTATTATATAATCAAACTCTGACCGTCACCAATATTTCAAATGGGGTAGGCAGGAACTATAAAATGCCTTTCTAACCTATATATTTTGCACAATTCATATTTAACCAACATGAAATACAGCCATTCCTTTACTTAATTCATCACTTCTAATTATTAGATAAGAAAACTACATAGCCGAAATAGTGAACTAAGTGTTTTTAGAATAGAATATAAATAGTGTGTGTTAATGTATGTTTAACATTAGTGTTAGGTTTTATTTGAAAACTATAATACCAAGTTATCAGTCTTTTAATATGGATCATAGTAGGACCATATTTGAAATTGTAATGCTATTGCACTTCTGTGACAGTTCAAAAGGAGGTGTCTGATATGATGACAAGTAATAGAGAGTATGGGAGAAGACATGCTGCGCCGACCCCATTAAATTGGGAAGAGCACAGGAGAATGATGATGATGGTATACCTTGTGACTGGACAGTAGTTTCATCTTTTTGTTTCTTATAATTTTCCTGAAGTGCCTGTAACTGGTCTACTTTAAATAAATGGTTTGAGTTTGAATTTCACCAACCACTTACATTATAACATTTACTTTTAATATGTCACAGTTACACTTAAATAACTATAACTATTGCCAGTTCCAGAGAAAAACCTAGTGACATAATTTTACTACCACATTGAATGGGGTAAATTATAATGAGGAAAAACCACACATAATTACTTCAGATTATTTCTTGCAAGACGTATAAAAATGAGACTACAAGCTTACTGATTTTAGATGAGTAGTTTTTGGCACTTGTTAGTTATAAACTGTTTAAATAATTGGCACCAGAAATACATTGAAATTGTGTAATTTTGTGAAATTATGAAATGATTGTTATTTTTTTATATTGTCAGATACCATTCGTCAATACAGATAAATGAAAATTCAATTAGTTTTTTTAGTTTGAAAATAGTTCCATCAGAATATTGATTGTTGTTGGTTCACTGTCCAGGGGGTGAATGCTCAAAGGGGGTAGTTCAACTAATAGTAAACCTATTTATACTTTTCTAGTCTTTGTGTTAATTTCTTTCTTATACATTAAAGTTAAAGTCTTTAGATTTGTCTAGTACTGTAATTTTTTACAGTTATTACTGAATTGGTAACATAGTCCAATCTTAATTAATCTTGTAACAAATCAGAACATGATGTACTTATATGGTTATTTCATGATGGTGCACATTAAAATAGGATGCAAGATAATCTGCATGTATATAAAATATTAGAGATAAATTCTAAATCATTGATTATCATAAATGTTATGCAACATCTAAACATTTTGAGTGCACTTATTATCTTCCTTTTTTTACAAATGTCACTATCATTTAGTTTAATTCTTATTTTTTGTTTTACAGAGATGGATGACAAAGCAGTCTTGTCCATGTGAGTGTTTCATATAATTTCATGGATACAGAAAGTAGGTCTTGCATACAAATTATTTAGTTAGTTATTTAGATCAAAGTGCACATTCATTCTCTTAGTGTCTTTGCAACCATTCCAAATCCTAATAATCTTTCTACAGCAGGCTTCATTGTCGAATTTTAGTGTGCATTCAACAGCCACTGAAGTGATTACAGTTAGTCACGACAAAAAACTCGCAATAGTTCTTTTTTTATCTAAACTATCGTAGGCAGGAGGGCATGACACAAAATGGCAACCAGCCTCCACAATACAATATGCAACTGCATTTAAGCCTAAATAAACAGAATATGAAGCCTGAAACCGTATTCAGACGACACTTGACACGTATTACTCGGGATTAGAAGGTAAAAATTAAATTTAGATAACGAGTAGCATAATAAGTCGAGGTAATATGGTTGCATCACACGTAATTTGCGAGTGGTTTTATGGTTAGAAAACTGCTCAATACTCGTGTTTTATTGATACAAACCCACTTTGGAAGGCCTATTTAGCGACATAGTGTTTGTCGAAACAAAGAAATTTACTCACCGCTGGAGGTTTTATCTTGCAAATCCCCGATTTCTCAGCGATTGGTCGTATTTTGCTGATGTATGCCAGGGGGTCCAGGAATTCCTCTGGCGTGGGCTCGAACACTGGTGCCTCTGGAGGCGGGGTGAACGAGAAATTATCAGGTTTCATAGTAGGGGACGCCGAGTCCCCCATGCTAACTTCGACGTTAGCTTCGTCACATTTTCCCATTTTTGAGAAACACTATGCAGTCCACACAAATGCAACTATAAATAAAACTTTAGCATCATCTAATGTTAAGGAATGAATAAAGCACGACCACAAAGAAATAGAAGCATCAGAATTTGTCTTTCCATAGGGAATCACAACGAGATAATAAATGAAATTATCACCAACAAATAACAGAGTTCACTTGCACGTCCGCCATGCGAAATTGAACTTTCGAAACTGCAGTGTTGCCTAGGGAAAAATAAAATCATTGCGCACTCAATAATATTTTTTATTTTTTTAACCGGTGCATTTACGAAGTTACAATTTATAGTCTATCCTTCCTTGAATGTTCTTGAGATTATTTTGATTTATTGTGTTTATTATTTCTTCTACATTAGCCGAACAAAAGCTAGGAATAAAATTTTATCGAAAGACAGTTCACTATTCGCCATTCTTGGTTTCAAAATTGCCTTAATGAATCATCCAATCTGGTTTTGATGGCTGAACAAAGTTTTCGGAGTTTTTTTTTGTTTTAGCTAGGACATCGCTCTCTAACGAAGTTATCCTCTTTAGTGCGGAAACATCATAGGAAGATAGGGTACATATTACCTATCACGACAATAAACCACATACATAAAAGAAATTCTGCATTACCTACTATTTTTCTGGTCTTCAATTTCATCGCCTATCATCTTCCTGCCCTTGTCCCATGTTATTAGGGGGCGGCGCAACACTTTTTTTTCTTCCACTCTCCCCTGTTAATCGTCACGCTATCATTAAATCCTTTTTCCTTCGTATGATTCCTCACACAATAAAAAAAAAACACAAACAATCCATCCATCTTTTATTTTATTTTTTATTTTTATTTAACAATTTATGTGCACACATACCTGTAGTATGTGTAAAAGAAGAAAGAACAGAAAAATAGTACAAAGTTGATTCTTATGTCTTTGGTCTTCCTCTCCCTCTCTATTTATCTACCTTTATAATCATCTCTTTTAGTTACGTGCGTTTCACCCCATGGAATCGTACCTATGACCTGTGATATGGTCTATTTATTTCTTAATATTTTGTTATTTCTGCATGGAATGAACTATTAATGCTCTATGTTGGTAACTTGGTGCAGTGTGTGTTGTCTTTGGGAAGAGACCTGTCGCTGCCGACCGTTGTTCGCTCGATGGTTGGCAGCGCAGAGTCCTGGGATGCGGTGATGTTCTTCTGCGAAACCGTCATGTCGCAGAAGGAAGCTGCGGAAAGGGAGAGGGAGATGACGAGCTTCCGCCTATCCCACAGCAGACGCACCGGGCGTCGGCAAAGGGCGGATAACACCCTCTTCCGGTCCCCCTAAACTGGTCCAGGGGTGACATGAGTGGATTCGAGGACATCCGTCGCCCCCTATCATACTGGACCCGAGACGGTGGCGCGTAGTGTTCCACGTGCGCCTCTCTATGACATAACGGGGGAAGTTTTGTACACCTCACTCCACCCGGGACGAGGCCCGAAGTCGCATTAGTTCCCGCTGCCCCCCGACGCAAGCGTGCGAGGGAACACCGGTGTGGTTTTAGTCAGCACGAGTCTGACAGACCCCTCCGCTCTCCCTAGGGCGGAGGACATCCATTGAGGATTTCCACATCGTGAAAACAAAAAGTGTGTGTTGTCTTGGGTCAGCCTTTTAACAGTTATAAAACTGTATTAAATACTTTTATGGCTAAAATAAATAGATATGTTTAGTACATGTTCTATTTCAATGGAACTGGAAAATCTTTTGAACAATATGCGCAATAGTTCTGCCATTAAATAACTCAAGATACGATACGAGAGTTGATATAGAGTAATATAAATGAAGAAACATTGTAAACACTCCAATACAATGAATAACGAACACAAATGTTGCCCATTGAACGATCCGATTTTTCTAGAAAATCTTAGCAACATTCGGGAAAAATGAAAAAAACACTAGAAACACCAAAAACACCTGTTTCATTCCAGCTAATGTGAAGTATGATGCACATGAAAGAGATGAAAGCCCATGACACATTTAGAGTTTTCCTAAATTGCCAGTACTGAATAATTATTCTCCATGTGTTAAATTCTTATTTAATCGGTCGATATATTTCAATAATTTACCCTACCAAACAATTTATAGAAAATGAACTAAAATCATTTGATACTCTTGTTTCATAAATCCAGTGCATTTATTTTTAGAAAATTCTCCCACGTGGTCAGTGTTGCAAGTTAAAATCTGTATTTTCAAACATGACTTCGTAAACGCGCAGGCTCGAGTGCAATCGATGAACACATCCGTCATCCGCCGCCATTTGCGAAAGGTTGATCGCTGCTCGGCAGCGCGAGTGTCATCGGTTTGATTATGTCGAGTGTATAAATTGTTATTTTCGATAAAACTGTGAACTCAGTGTAAGATAATAATCAGTTAAAATGATTGTGAGGTTTCTGAGCGTTTTGTGCGTCGGAGTTTTGGTGACTTCGGTGTTCAGCGCTGAGGGAAACAACGACAATGAAGGTACGTAATTTTTACGCGTGCATTATTTATTTTGTTATCATCTACCCAATTTTACCGGTGTATGTGAATAGAATAATTTGGGACGAATTTATTTTTGTTGTTAGCCTGAGTCATTTTTCATTCAGAAATAACATAACGGTGTGATCTAAATGCGAGTTGTAGTTTAGTTCTTTTTTTCTCGTGATATGAATTTATTTTCATATTGAAAATGGTTGAAAGTGGTGTGCGAAGCGTCTGTGGGATTGGTTGGAGGTGTATGCGGTACAGTGTGGCTTGAGTGTCGAGTGGGTGTGAGATAGTGGGACCGGCTTGACGACTTCTTGCCATGCACAATGCATACACACACACGGACAGGCTCGGGTGCCCGGTGCGGCTCCGCGGCTCTCCTCGTGCCGTGGGCGAGCACTGGCTTCGTTTTTGCAGTTGATTCATTCACTTTATGTTTGTTACTCACTGTTTTTTATCATGCAGCTACATACAACTTCTATTAGTGGATTCTGGGCTCATGCATGAACTCACCATGATGTATAATGTTTCATCATTTCATGTATAGGCTCTCTTTAAAAGCTCTCAGGAGGTATTGACCTGAAAACAAATGTTCCTACTCAGTGTTTTCATTAATTTATGTCTGAGCTTTAAGAAAACTCTTTTAAAAGCTTCTCATGACACGTAGATAACATTGATAATACACAATCTTATTTCTAATTAAAACACTACCTGCATAACACCCTACCAAATTCCTACCTGTGCTTAATCAGGAGTATAAAACTGACCCGTATCATTTTAAAATGGATCTTTATTCACTATATCATTATTTTACTTAGGGGGTAACACACCATAGACTTCCAATAATGTAAAAACTAGAACAAAAATTTCGAGACACCTTCCATAAGTTTAGGTTCCACTTTCCACTTGCTTTCCACCAACATGTATGTAAGAACTAAAACCAAATCATGATTCATTGATGCAATAGACATTGTTTGTAAACGCAATTAACAAATAATATTGTTCAATTAACATGAGATGTTTAAAAAGATTTCAATTAGTAACTGCATTTCCGTAGCAGAAAAATTGGTTTGATTGTGTAGGGAGGAATCTATTGTTTATCGGGTTATAAAGTTCTTATTACAGTACAGTATCAAACTTTGAGCTAAAGCTAAGATGTAAAAATGCAGCTGTAACTATTGTGACATTATTTACCTGTCTTCACAAAGATACTTGAAGAAGACCAGAAGTTTCCAAAAGCAACTTTATGGACATCTCTTTTGTAATCAAGTTATTACTAATCTTTAAGATAACAAATATATAATTTTATATGTCTTTTTCATAAGGTTTAGGCTATAAAATATACCCTAACCTGCATAATCTAAGTATACATAAAGACCATGTAACTGACAAGGTATGAGTTAATATGTCATGTATGAGTTAATATGTTATAAAAATGCTATGACCTCAAAGATAGGTATGCCCTGGTCAGTCTAGGACTTCTGCTAGTTCAAGGCTACTTATGAATATGTAACAAAATAGCTCTGTTACCATAGCAACCACACACTAAACAATACCTTTATCAGATCTAAGTAGCATTGTAATAGTATATTTATGATGGATACCAAGTCTTCAAGATTATCTTTGTGATAAAGTTCCTGTAGAAGATGTTACTTGATGGTTTTATTAATATTGGGGCCATGAATAATACATTTTCGATATAATTTATGAGACAACTATGTCCCTGTGGCCTGTGAGAGGCTCGGTTGATTTACGTTCAAAGTTAAAAGCTGTATTTAATACCCACAGAGCACGAAGGCGCCTCGGCTGCTGGAGGCGACATGGTCCACACTTTTCGAACAAACTAAGCGTGTCACTGTTTACTCGCACTAGGTACGGCAATTATGACGTAGAAACTGACGGCTCTCAAGGCAGTCGGGAACAAAAGTTATGCTCTCAACACACTAACACACTCTCACAGCCCCAAATTTGATTGGTACTGTTGTCTGTAGACGCTGCCGTCGCCGTCGCGGTCAATCCATGCTCTGTGTTTACTACCTTTATTACTACATAAACTGGAGAAGTATCATAACTTAATAAGTATTGAATACCAGCCACAATCCTTTAAAGGGACAACTCCAAATAACTCAATACACTGTTAGACATACAACCACCTTCTTTTGGAAAAAAAAAACACACGAAAAATCAATTATGTTGCAATAATTCTACCATACTTCCAAAAAAAAAGACAAATAGACCGTTTATGTCCTTATTTACAATAATAACCAACTTTTTTTTCATTGTAAGGTTACAATGAAAAAAAAGTTGTTCTTGACATTTTTTTAAACAAAAACTACACAAAGGAAAGGATATAAAAAAACTTGTTGCCATGTGAAGTTTGAATAGCTCTGGCGTAAAATTCGCTGATTCAGAATAGCAAACACTGAGATGTGAATCTGACTGAGTCAGAGTCACACTTGTAGTATTTGGGTATTTATAGTTTACTCAGCTATTATTGACAGACACAGTTTGTTGCTTTTCGTAAGAAATATGATAATATTGTTGGTTTTGTCTAGATTTTAAGATGCGCATAGCTCTTGAAATAGGTGCGAATAGAAGATAGGAAAATAGGCGTTAAAGTATCACCGGCAATCTGTAGTAACGAATCTTGAATATTGTCAAGGTCAATAAGATTGAAGAAACCATCCTATAATGAAGGTACCTAAGTACGCCCAGATTGCGAAAAAAAATTCAATTTTAAGCGCAGAATTGTAGCAAGAATTTATGCCTTGCATAACTGTACGCGCACAAAGCATCAAGTCTCATTCAGAGATACCAAAATCTTAATTGACTTCCATCTAGATGATCACATCGTAGCATTATCTACAACACCTTACAAGTAAAGATAAACCTCAACTACACCTTATAAAGCTGCAACATCAACAGGAAGCTCAAAACCGGTGCATAAGAAATACATATTCAATTTACATCAACATTTTACAACAAAGGAGTTGCCTACAGTCAATGTTTCATTGATCGACAACTCAATATTCCAACCGCAAATTATCACATCATACATAGAAGCCATCATCCCATTATTTAGGCAACATTTAGATTCTAGACTTCGTCGCTAACTGAATAGGTGGTCAAAAATTACAAATGGCAGCATTAAACTTGAATTAATTGGATATTTGCATAATTTTGAATGTCTACACGACGTTGACTAATGCGAATTCATTTAACAAAGTCAGATTGCATTATAATGTAGCTTCATTGATATTGAATTTGAATAGATGAAACCTGCATATCTAACTTATTATTCATGTTCGAAAAATTGCCGAAGAATCATCTAGTTAGACTACATCTAATAAAGAATCACAGTCCTTGTTCCTGGATAAACGATCCTATACAAACGCCATGACAAATTACAACTTTTTGTAGTATATAATGATCAAACCATTAAACGTACAGTTCCATTGATAAAAATCTCCTAAAAACTTCAAACACTACCGAAACGGCAGGAGAAAACACAGATATCGCCATTCGAAACCGAAGACACAATTCAAGTAATTAGATTAGACTGCGAAAGAAGGAAATGGAAGAGCCAATTTTAAATCGAATAAAGGACAATGATCTTTGGTTTAGCTATTAGCACGTAACTGACTGGGCTCCTGAATACTAATCCCTACTTAGTCGGGGAAGATCGTCCGTGAGTCTACTATAGTAATAAGCTGTAAACGCTAGATACAATGTAATGAGGTGGTGATGAAACCTCGGGATATCATCAAGTATTAGTTCTGCAATAATTTTGTGAAACTTCGCCTGTCCGAGTAAGATTATTTGTTTCGACATTGATAGGAATGAAGCAGACGTTTTGAGCCTTAAGAAATTATATTTTATTCTTAAAAACAATTCGATATTTTCCTGCAGATTTTTAATAAGCCCGATTGCACGTTCTCCACATTCAAGTGTCCCGCTATCTTCGTGACTGCGCTGCACCGCCTCGCAATCTCAGGCTGTCTCAAAATCAATTTCACGGAGCCCTGGCGTCCTCAACACGGTTGCTCAATTGTGGACAAAGTACCGTAAGATAAGAGAATTTATGACGAAAAGATTGTATCTTTCCCGAATAAACGAAGTCCGTGGAAGATAAAAATCTAAACGGGAATCAAATAAATGAACTCTTTGAAAGTCGCAACTGAATTTTCTATTTGTAAAAATGTTTTTTCCTTGAGGGAATTGAAAAAAATATGTATTATGGGAATCGTTGAACACGGCGTGACATTTGTATTGACAAAGATGATGCAAGGATTGTTCACATTCAAGCATACAGGAGACGCAGTTTTGTCGCGAAAAACAATGCCAAAGTTCAAATCACTGACCATGTACAAATGTTTAAATGAAAACGGCTATTTAATATTCAAGTTACATAACATTCTGTCAAACAATGGTTCAGGCGATACATACACACTTGTAGTATTACATTTCTACGTTGTCGGCGATTCCATTGTTGCCTCTATAAACTTCGTAGTGTACATTGCTGAATTTAGTGTGGGATGAAAGGGCCACTGCTGGAGTTAAATTTATGCTAATTGCGACACCAATTTCACTAAGTAAAAGGATTAGATTGTAGTTAAGATTATGTGTTGAATTTACAGTCTCAGTATTACGGAGTATAGTAGAAGTTTTAGGCGTGTTCAAAGTATACTGTCTTTCTCGGTAAAGTAGTTGTCATCAATGCTCTTTGATGAAGGCTTAAAACCTGTCAAACTTGTCTGCGCATAGACGAAGCGGTTTTATCAAGATAGCCATATTGTAAGCTAAAATTATTGCATGATACCTTAAAAGCTTATAGGCCGACTGCATTTAATTCAATAGTCAAGTTTATGCCTTTGGGAAAGCTTTGAATATCTCATCATGTTAATGCAGAGGTGGAGATTACCTATTGCCAACAGCTTGAGCTGACCGCTTCTAGTGTTCCGTTGAGAGCTAGACATCAATATTGGTTGTATCAAAAGCGAATCTGCATGAAAGGTAATAATTCACAGGTAACAGGCTCAGTCGATATCCCTCGGGGTTGAGACGTGAACGATACAAAAGCATTTTGGGGAGTTGTTTGAGGCTGTTACATTGAGTGTGTAAAAAGCCTTTCGCTTTTCAAAGGGCCGCTGATAACGGTTTCTCTAAATGGAAAATGTATTTTAAATTGAATTCGCACCTCCACTACTGAATGCTATGGTATAATTTAGGTGGCAGAGCTATTTATGTGATAAAAATATACGCATTAGCGATTACATGAACTTGGATCTTACGCTTGTCAGCAGATCGATAAGTAAATCTGTGTCAATATCGATAACAGGAAAAGACTGAATTTATCAACACATTTGGATCTAGACATGCCAGATACAAAAAGCAAGTAGTTATCAGTCAGACGCATCCAATAAATCGACAAATAGATCTAATCATAGAGGGCCTATTTTTTTCCAAAATAGATAAAATGCTGCGCGCAGTTGCCATCAATCAGACTGATAGTGCAGAAACGTCGCTATTCATTCACACGTCCCGATGAGCTGCGTATTGTGTCAAATTGAAATGGATTTCAACTGCACACACACGCATGCTTTGCAAAAACATAGATTGAAAAAGGGGAGCCAAACCCGGCTCTCGATTTTCGACTACGCGTTTATATGAAGCTTGATTTTTTCGGCTTCATAGCACACGTTTTTGCTTTGATATTTGGCACACAGTGATATTGTGGTCGAATTTGGTTGAATCCATAAAGAGTTCTATCGCTGCGCAATAAATTTTGCTATTTCATCAAATGTGGCGGGAGTTTTTCCGAGCAACCACGTTAGGCCACGACGCCTAGAATTGTTTTTGCACGATTGCGAATTCGGAATTCTGAGAAATATATTTGAATATTTGAACGGTACTTCTTTGTGTATTATTATCATTGTTTGGACGTCGTCGTAACTCAACGATTGCCAAATATAAAACTTTTATTCGTATTCACAAAGGAAAAGTTGGAGCCTGCCATATTTCAAAAGCACAGGTTTGACGATCTCTTGTTGTCAATCTACAAACCAATTTACCATCGATCAGTTCGCTTCAAAAATGTATGTACGGCAACGTTTTTTTTTATCGAAAAGCTACAGCTTTTGACGTTACGCGAACGATCTTTCAGCACTTTTGCCTGCCCCAGATTTTACGTCCTGTCGGGTGCCAAACAAGCAGGTGGCGTATTTTTTTATGGTTCCGCATCTGCTCGAAGCGTATTGAATTACATTACCCCTGTACTGTGTATTTTGTTCGTATGACAGGATAGCAGGTGGTCACAGTACGGCGAACCATCTGTGTAGGCGTATGGGTCGGCTTTCGTTCGAATAATTCTCTGTAATGATATCATTCTATTTAAAAGAATCTCATTCTTTGGAAAAAATATGAGGGCTTTTTGATTTATGAGCTCCCAGACATTTGTCATAATTAGTTTGATTAGAAAGAACGCGAACGACGAGTTTTCTCTCTTTAAAACTTCATTAAATAAGTACTTTGGAAATAAAGGCACCCGCCGTTGTGAATATTTAGCTAAATTACCTATAATAATAATTATTCCTGTTGTTTCACAGATAAATACTGAAGGAGTTTAAACAATGTTTAGTTCGTTTTCTGTTCGGAAACAACGGGTTCTCCCGTAAAATCTTATCGCTACTTAAAGTAGGACAAACCTTTCATTACAGCTATCAGGGCCAGTAATTACCAGCTAAGAGTTACCTTTAGAAAATAACTCGTATTTTGGACTCACTGGAAACTGTTGGGATCTTTGTTTTAACCGGTGTACAGATAGGATTCTATCCGATACTTGTATAAAGTTTAAGCCGAAAGGTTAACCTTATTATTCCTAAATGTTCGGAGATAATCTTACTTATAGTGAAAAGAGCTTTAGCTAAGTTTACTTGAACTTTTATCCATTTTTTAAGGATCGGGGAGCATGATTTTATGAAAAGTTTTGCGTTTTTGTGTTTTTTTTTCACCTCATTAATTTAAATGAGTTAAATGTCAAATCGATTTAAACCTTTATTGCGTTCTTGGTGTTCATGATAAACAGTGATCGGAATAGGTAGAGCTAATGTGCCTAAAGTTCAAGGAACAGAAACGAAAAGTGGAGGCTTCCTTACCACTAAAAATTTTTATCCGAATATTTTTTTCTGAAACTCGGAATTGTCTCGGAATCAGTTAAGTACATTTCGTTTGTTTGCAACAATAATGACATAACTCGAAAAATAAGAAATACAGGACAGCTTTTTTGTAAGTTCTAAATATATTTTCAGTATATTGCCAATATTTTTTTGCATAGAGAAACTTTTTATTAAAAGATTAAAGGTTTATTTACGTTTTTCGTTACTCAATTTAATACTTGCTTTCCTTAATTTTATATTCAACTACAAACAACATCCTTGTCACAAATGAGCGATTTAATAATAATGTTATTTATTAATCAGTACAGTAGACTAATTCAATTCATTATTTTTTCTTTTTAACCGACTTCGACAACAAGGAGAACGTTCTCAAAAAGCCAGTTATTTGCTTCGTCTAAACCTGAGAATAATGATGGCTATTGCTCAACTTTTATCTATGACAATCCAAAAAGCTTGCTTTATGTCTCAATCGTCAGCAATCGCTTGATTTAACGTATATTTAAATGAACCGTGCTATTTGGGCAAAATATTCCACATGACCTGCAAATATTATGAAATCAAAGCATATTGCCTTTCATTCCTCTGAAACAATTTGAAAATTAAACTGAATAACGAATCGGAACTGTGCTGCGGCAGTACAATTATAATACTCCACGAAGTTGTCGCAAGTGGCCCGTATGCACTATAATAGTGCTCAAAGCAAACTGAAACACTCGAAGCTGTTTGGAACTGCACTGGTAATTACCAAATGTACATATTACAAGCCTGAAGTACTTTGAAACTATGCTCAGGTTGTGATTGCTTTGGAATACGTCCGTAAACTAATTATGAGCTATTCAGAAAATGAAAATGTCCTTGGAAGATAAGTGTCGCTGTTAAACTTGCGGTTTTTACCAATACGATCATCAAATAGAAAAGAAGAGAGTATGTTTCATTTACCTTGTAAATAATCTTAAAAGTCAATCGAAATCTCAATTTTCAACCTACCTTTACAGCTTTCGAAATGAATTTCTTAAAATACCACGTCACGGTCAAAAAACGAACAGAAAAGATTATTCCTTTCATAGCTTTCTATAGCAAAGAAGTCAACCGAACATTTTGAATAGCGGAAAAATTACTCACCTTTTACGAACTGTAAAAAAATGCTAATAGGAAAAGTCGGTAATTGACTGCAGGGTCTGCAGGGGTATAATTACAATCCGCTCAAGAAAATTCGAGTCACCGCAGACAATCTTACGGATCGACTATTGATTAGTCAAGAGATTGAAGAAGCGTGGGTAGCTCGTGACCCAGTTACAATCGACTTTACCGGTGGTTTAGCCTTATTGTCCACCCAACCCACTTAACCAATACTATCAGGAATTATTGAAGGAAAAGGAACTAACTACATACTTTTGGGTTAAGTTCAGAAGAATCCGAGTAAACAAAGACGGAGCGGGGGAGTGTCTCTAGATATCCGACTCCCTATAAATAACGGTGGATGGAATGGGGTGAGCTTTTCCGCTTCAATTTCAGGACGTTGCTGCTGATAAGGAATTTGTTCTGATGCCAACATTCTACGATTTGATCTGTTAAGTGTAGTGAAGAAGCATGCAGTTTGCTTACATCATTTCGCTTGCGTTGGTTCCGGTGACTGCTTTCGTAATAAAGCTCTTGTTCACGTTAGCAACAAAGCTTTGTTTCAACTTTATAATGGACGTAAAATGGTTTTCTTATAGTCAGCAGATGTCTACCCAATACTTCCTGTTATGGAATAACTAGTGGGCGGCCAATTATGGCCACGCCTGCTCGTTCAAATCATTGGTTTTGTGAACTTTCTCTAATTTTGGAATAAATGTGTTGGTGGTTGTGGAATAATAAGTGGAAGATGTCGACAGTATTAGAATAAATGTGACGCTAATAAGCCCAGACCTTCCATATGACAGAAATAAGACAGTAAATTATGATTTGGAATCGCTGTAACAGAGATATCTGAAATACGTTTTGAGTAAAACCTCGATAAAAACCTAAGATTGTTATAAATCAAAGGAAGCCACTGATGCTTGCCAAAATCCGTTACATTTCTTGCTGGAACCGCACTTTTTGCTGAAAGCTTTTGGTAGAGAGAAGTCAATAACGGTACATTTTTCATTCTCCTTACATACCCACCATTTGTCTTCTATAGAAGCCAAATGTAATGATTTTTTGACAAATGCGAAGCCACTTGAATATGCAGCGGGAGTCCATGTAATAAATCTCGTTTGTCACATGAAACAGTTTGGTCTCCGTATACACTCGGCTCCAGTTACACATTCGGTGTAAAATTCACCCTCCAAAAATGTACGACAGACGAGCGTTGTGGAAATTGAAGATAGAATCCTATAAAAAATAATAAAGAGAACGTAAACGAGACGGAATAAGAAAAACAAACAAATCATGCTAAGGATCGGTTGAGCGCAACTTTTTCATTTGGTAACTTTGATTGCCTTCGTCCTGTGGCGGATTGGCATGGCCAAAGAATTTAAATGATCCCGTCGTAGGCGACGACGGGATCATACTTATTTGTTTAGGTTATTTTATTATAGCCAGCCCGTACTATCCCACTGCTGGGCAAAGGCCTCCATCCATTCCTTCCAACGGTCATGATTCTGTGCTACTTCTTTCCAATTCTCAAGGAAGACATCAAGTACGTCCCGCCATCTCCTTCGTGGTCTGCCGCGACCCCGTGTCACTGTTTCAGGGCACCAATCCTGAGCTTTACGGGCTCACAGCTCGTTCGGCTTAGATTACTTTAAAATGCATTATTTTTGTTTGTCTGGATATTAAGTTTGTGCTAAATCCGCTGTTGTTTGACTCCCCAAAAGTTGTTTTTGTGGTTTTAAGCAAATTTGTAGGCAGCCGCGTTATTGTTGGCCATAACTTGTTTCTGGCCTACAGCACTTTGGTCTGTTAACTTGGCGGATTAAAACACTTGCCGAGTTTTACATCAGCAAAGTACTGTAAGCTTATTTTAACAGGTTAAGATCATAAACGTTTAATGAGAATTAGCCTTCATTGTTTTGCTAGAGCTCTGGGCTGTCTTTGCCTTTTTACTTCTGTTTAGAACTCATAACGTATTCTGAATCCTGCCAATGTCGTTTTTCGCTCTTTAACTAAAAGGTAAAATTCGTAAAAGTTTCTTAAGAGACGCCTTTGAATCTGAATTCTTTTCTTATGTCTGTATCTGAACTTTCGACGTTATTTCCACTGTCATACGGCTTAAATTCCCATAAACGATATTCGTGTGTCAAAAGAGACCTAGAATTAACGAGTCTCCGAACCTGTTTTTTTATTTGTTGGAGTTATTTTTCTCCTATCTTTTGTGTTTGGATTTTATCAGACATGCTGAATCTCATTTGAGTTTGTTACGTTTGTATATTTTTTGCCAATAGATGTTTTTACGGTGGTTTGGAAATATTTGCTGGTACTAGAGATGGATGTAACTTTTTTCATGTTGGTTCTACGGTGAGTAAACATTGGAGCATTGATCAAACAAAATGCTTGGTTCAATGGCTTGCTGCATAGTTTCAAGAATTAACACTTGCTACGCTAGTAGGTCACTCGATTCTCGTTACAAAACCACCGTGAATTTTGATTGCATTAACGAGCGCTTTTGCATGTATAATGACTGAAGTTTTAAAAAGAAAACTCTTTTCGTAAATATTTTGCTGGTTCGCGGCAAAAATGCAAAGTGGGTGTTATTTATAACTATGCTTTTATGAAGTTGAATTATTCATCGTTTTCGTATGAGTTTAGTATCGCTGAAATCTTTAGGTGTGGTTCAAATAAATTCTGGACAGATTCGTATGGTAGCAGAGCAAGATCTTTTTAGACAAACCATATTTTTTTTGTACATAAGATGTTTTGTCTACAAACATTGCTGAGTCTATAACAACTCAGCGTTCCCAAACTAACTTAAAACACGTTTTCCTTAACAATATCCAATATTTACTTTATTTATCAGTTGAAAGAATGTGGCTTCGAATACCACAGTGACTTCACTATCCCAATGAGCGCATTGTGTTGGTAATTTTAGTACAAAACGAAGTGTTTCGAGTTCACTGAATAAATTCCTGCTTGATCACGATTGGAATTGAGGCTTCGTGCCGAAATGCTGGTCATTGCTTGCTCTTGTTTATTTTGTGAACGGTGTTAAAAGGCTTGGGAAGTGGGAATAGGTAAACGTGAATTAATTTAGATAGTTTTGTTTAGGCTAAGAGGGATCCTTTTATTGAGGCGTTTTTGTCTGATGTTAGACATGTGAAACGATTTAATGAATATATTCTAAATTAAAACCGTCATCCAATTAAACTTGTTCAATACAAATACAACAGATCCTTATAATCAAATTAATCAAAGCGTAAATACACACATTTTTATTCATCATTCAAACAAACCTCGCCTCCCAACGAATTCATTAGACACAAGGAGCGACATTATTTTGAATTCGTAATCGACGAAGACCTCACCTTTTAGTTGTGTCTTCAAGTTTCCACGACATCATTACGTATTCAGACTCTGCTTAGCTTTAAACTGTTCTCGGCGAAATGGTTCCATGTATTTCATTAGTTTAATTGATGCTTTTAATAGCTTTTGTAAACAACTACGCCTCTAGACTTCTACAGAAAGATGTGGGCGGTGTTTATGCAAAATATTGCTGGAGTAATCTGATTTCGCTTTACAAAAGCTTCTGTAGTTCTAGTTTACAAAACAAACTCTGGCTAATAAAGTAGATTTATTTATAGATATTGTTTGAATGATTTTATTTTTATATGTAGACGTTTATGGTTTTATGGGTCGTTTAGAGTTTTAAGCTGACATTGAAGATATGGTTCGTGATTTACTGCTTTGCTTTAAACGAATGGATAAAGTTAGAAATGATATATAATGTAAAATGCAATTGTATCTGTAAATCCTACTTTAGTCTCAAGTAGTACAGTTATTTTTCTCTTATTTTACAGTTATTCTTTATTTGCGAATCTTGCATCCTTTCCCGTAAGACCTATGATACGACAGATAAAGATAAGACAGAAGAAATAGAATTCTTGAAATGGTCATCAGACTAAGTTCGCCCAGACAGTTCTTAGAAGCGCTCTGTAAAGACATAATCAATCTTCCCTATAAAAACAATATACATTTGATACGCCCATAATCTGCCGAGTCTCATTCTACCTTGTAATTATAGAAACATTAATCATAAGTGAAAAGACTTGAATTTTTTCTGCGCGCGGAATTGAAGATAAATCGTTTTGTAATTTCGGTCGTAAAAACCGTTCTATGGCTAATAAACTATTAAACTTTGTAATCTCCAGTCCTTATTGTTTCAGAATAGATTGTGTTGTAACTTGGCTTTGAAAGCTATTGAGGACCGAAAAGCAATATTACCTTACTGTTACTACTAGCAGCCAGCAAGTCACGTTGTAAACTCCAATGCTGTTAGTAAAGATGACTTGCTAACCTATGACCCTCACCACCTTAATGACTCCTCAGAATTTTTACGCGTTGCCTGGCAAATCACCAAAAAGTGTTTCGACCCTGACTTGACATTTTGCGACACAATCCAATTGGAATTGGAATAAAATTCCGTCGGGTAGCGTGTATATCACCCAATTTATGCCCTAACAGGTCATTAGATTCAGTCGCCAACATCAATGGAGTTCCAAAACGATTCTACCTTTGATCCGGGCCCTTATAAATTCAGCTTAATAAGCTCTTCAGGTATGGGACGTATAATTTATAGCGAGATGAGTGCAAACGTAAAAAATAGCAGACACATGGGCGGACTGTATAATCAGTTCCCTGACCCGACTGGCGTAAAATTAGCACGGAACATGTTAATTTTATCCATCTGCTTAGACATGAATAGGGCCCAATTATGTTATCTTATCTAAATATCTTATAAATATAAACCCTGAAGGGTAAATAGGGCTCAGTCTCAGTTGGTTTCACAAAAAATAAGCTTGATAAAGATACTGAATAAAATATTTTTGAACCTGCCATTTATCTCACTGAGTTCATGACAATTTAGAACAATACGGCTCGTGTTTATTAAGTAGGGAGCAAGAGACGTGAGGCTACTAAGTTTTGCGTTATCATGGTTTAAAGTACTTTTTGGTGAGCTCGTAAAACAAAAGTAGATATTCCTATTTGTAAAAAATCTCCCTAACTACGTTCCTTACAAGTACTGACAACTTTGAAGACGCCCAACAATTATAATTAGTTGAAGAAGTTAAAATTTTCTCCTTTGAAAAATAGAATCAGACAAATTTTTGTTCAAAGCCGTGTTCCCTTTGAGACCGTTGAAATGGAATTACATGGTTATTTTCAATTCAACGCAGAATAGAATGAATGAATGAACGAGTAAACGAACGAATCGAATCATATTTAGGAAGTTACTTTTCTCTCGTTTTCTCTGTATCAGTTGCTGGACGAATCCTTTGGCCAATTTATAAAATTCCTAATTGCGGTTTTACAGTGGATGAAAGTAACGTTGTTTGCATAAAATAAATTTTCATTTATTTTGTACTGCAGTATTAACAAGATGATGTGCATCTTGCGCAGCTTGCGTAGCTTGCATTCTAGAAAAGACTGTACTAGAAGTTAAACCGTTAAATTATACTACAACCGAACATGTTAAACACACTAAATTCCCTGAGACACAACTAGAAATACCGCTTATCTTGTAAGCCGAGCCATAAATGCATTGTCGCCACACAATCTGTCTCTGCATGCTTTACGTAATGCCGGCAATAAAGCCGAGACAAGATGGGAAAACAGAGTTAGGCTAAGCAAATATTGCTGCCTAATCCGTTTTAGATAACCTAAGTAAGTCAGTGCAACTAGTGGCTCAGACCAGACTGGAATACTTGCAGACTGCGGTCAGGCCGCGGTTTGCGACACTCTTAACCAACAGGTTGTAAATGCACCTAGAAGTTGGTTTATAATACGATATTTATGTTAAATAATAATATGTGGGTACTTTGAAGTTAGTTATTGTGGTTTGGAAACGACGGAAAATGCAGATCATACAAGTTACTAAAGGTGTTGTGAAAGCTGCGCAAGAAAACAGGAAAAGCTGTGAAAGAACATCAAGAGGCTTTCAACTTTTTATGTTGACGATATGGTTATCTCACCTAAAGGAGCAAACTTCTGTTATCTTAAAAACAAATTCATGCCCGATATACTCAATCCTGAACACCGAGTTTTAAACTTAACACACGTTCGCTAACAAGCGAAACGTGGATCTCATCAGCTCCAAAGAAAATATTCATAACGAATCCAATTCATAACGGTCGTGAAGATTCACGCCCAGCACTTTAATACACTTGACTTTCCTTACGTACAACCTTATTCGATGTGACAACTCCAAACGATGGATTTTATCGAAAACTCGAGAGACGTTGATTGGGATCGAGTGCTGCTTCAAGGTTCAGAAACTTTGGGAACGTTACAATTATGATATCAAAGTGATTTGGACCGTTTGTTATGGAGGTCTGATGTACCATCGTACCCTGAAAAGTTTTTAGAAAATGTTCATTATCATTGAAATGTAAAAAGTTGCGCCGCTAAAGGTATCATACTAACTAACAATAACATAAAGAAAAGTTATCTATTTAAGATTTTACGTACGAGAAAAACTTCTGACCGGAATGAAACGAAACTTTTGAAATAAACTGGTCTAGATGCTTACACAGCGTAAAAAATCAACAGGACAGGAACGGATCCCGGTTGAGGGGATAGACAGTACACTTATTTAAATTTATCTGATGGGATGAATAGCTCTTTTAATATATCTTGTTCGTAATGTGCCATAATTATGCCTTTTACAGTCCACATTATTCCACTCGGAATGAAGACAATAAAATTATTCAGACTCTTTTGTACATTTATCTTTTCCGCTGAAAAACATTGTTCCGACTCAAACCATTATAATTTCATGCTAATTAAACAGATTAAATTAAAAGCTTAATTTGCAAGGCACCTACTCTACAAGATAATTGTTGTCAAAAACACTTCCTGTCCAATGCTTTTAAAATGGCGTCGAGAATGGCCCGGTGTCACTGAGGCGGGAAAAACAAAGCATCATGGCTCTGTCACTAAGTGATGGAGATGGAAAAAAAGCCTCGACAACTTAATTGAGTGGAAAAAATTGCTTTAAAAATATAAAGATAAAAAACTTGAAAGCGAATAGCTCGAGGGCTAATGTAGAACCTATCTTGGTTGTTTAACCATGTTCTTCTGTGGCTGTGTGATGGAGGATGAGGCAAAATCATGTTATTTTTCAATTACTGTAGTTTCCGCTGGCTAAATTGCTTTAACATGTCTTCGTTTTGATTAAAGTATTCATTAACATCGACACCGGAAGAATGGCAGATATTGAGATCGTATGCTATGTAAAACATCCGATATTTCCATCGCAGAAATCGTTTTATTAAAAACACACCACCCCAATATTTATGAAAACCGTCCATATTCATACTTTTTAATATTTTGATCAAGAGGAGGCAGTATGCCGATGAGGTCGGCATCAAAATGGCCGCCAACTTTGCAGATAAATCACTCGTTTCCTCCTCGTTTTATGTCGGCTTTTTAGTGGCGTCTTATTTCACGACATTTATTTTAGTTAAAGGCATTTTGGTCGCGTCGATGACATATTGTGCGATTGACCGTAATTTATGATTCGACAAAGTACCATTTTGACTCATGATCTAGTTAGATGTTGGGAAATACCTCAAAAAGAACACTGATGCTTCTTGCTGACTTGTCCCCGAGAAACTTTTAACTTCATAAGCGCTTTAGAAATTCTACATCCTGGTCATTGCCATATCCATTAAGTGTGAACTGTGAATGCAATCATCTTTTAGACAATTTAGTTACAGATAACTTAACCGCATTCAAACAGATAACTTCTACTACATCTTAAAGCTTCTTCCTTATTTCCTTGTTATAGATTTTTTTATTACTAAGCTTATACTTCACCTCGTGCCTCTTCTTAACATTTTATATTAGCCCGTGATCTATTTCCGTATTATTAATACCTAACAGTGAAAATATCAATAAGATTCAGACTTGCAGTCGGGAGTAATTGCTATTGACTATTCATATGTCTTTTACTATGGGGAATACTCGCTAAGTTACAGGAACCTACACCTAGTTTAGGAGTCAGAGTATTATTTTTTTACCTTTGTTATAAGCTTTTGATGTTCTTAGACTTAAGGATATTGTTATGTGAGTTTTGACGGCATAAAGATGTTATTTCAACCGTTTTGCAGTGAAATGATGCCTTTTAGTTAAGGAGTGGCAACACTGATAGAAACGGAATTTCCTTGAGCCGGTCAGTAAGAGATTTGTATCCATGCTATAGTTCAGTACGATGTCAAGGCTCGTTGTCCAAACCTAAACGAGGCGAATTGCGTCTTTTTCTTGCACGGACACAGCCGATTCCGCGTCTATTGGTGTTCACTCTCTTAATGGAACATGATTTTCCAACCAAATCTATATTCAAATCCTCGTAACGATCCGAATCGGCATCGGAAACGGTTTAACACGAATAAAATCACAAATCGGATACCGAATTCGGAAAATTGCAAACGTGAAACCAATTTCCTTAAAGTCACAGCTGCTTATGGTGTATCATGGTGAAATAAGGAAGTAAACACCATCGTCCCGGGATCCCATAGTTATAAATAGCTTTTAATATGAAGGGGCTTTGAGTCTGTATCATGAATATTCATGTAATAAAAATAAACAAGTGTCTGAAATGTTATTATACGTGTTTTGTAAGTTATGACGACGTTGAGAGGTAATTTTACGCTCGTCTGCTGGTGATAGGGAAATTAGATGGATTAGTCTCTTCATCTTTTTAAGTAAAGTTATGGCTATCGATTTTTCGGTAATAGTCTTTGTAAGTGGTCGTGGCCGTGGAGATATATTTACTGCCAGTAGTATTATGTAGAGCCAAAGTAGAAATTTTCCATAAAGAAAACTACTAAACTCATCTTAGTTTTAGTTGCGGCAAAAGCTCCAGCATTACGTAAAATAGTTTTTACTTTTTTCTACGAAGACGAGATCTAGAAATTCTTCGAGTTGATCAAATCGAAAGCTTGGGCTTAGCTTCGGTCTTACCGGTCGCTGACCTCTCGTAAAATGTAGATATTTCCAGTTGATATTAACTTAATAGATATTCTATAGCTACCCTGATCATGTTACAGAAAGTAAACCTAGACATTACCCTATACAAGTTCGAGCTTCCTGCAGGATATTCTAATACAAGCTACTGTCTGTATAAACTAGGTGTTATTGTACCTAAATAAATTACCTGTTATTGAACAAGCGATCCAAATAAGTAGATATCGCTGATTTATTCATTCATAAATATTAACACTGTTTTTGCGGGTAGGTCAAATTGCTATTTGCTCTCCCGTTTATCCAACAAGTACCTACTGTATATTTCGCGTTGGAATTTAACTTGAGGAAATGAAAAGTTGACAGAAATAGATACTTTATTTTTTACAAGGTAGCCTAATCACAGGATTCTGTCCAGTCTCTGTCCTCAGGACAAGATTGACGTCAAGAGTAGGCCCATTTAATATTTAAAAAACTACCAGTTTTCTGCAATATCCGTCATAAGTCATAACTAAAAAACCCACCAATGACCTATCACTTTAAAAGACAACGGAGAATCGGTGACTGCCCCAAGAGCTCCGCGGGAAGTTTTTCCACCAGTCTATTTTTAGGGTCTATATTCAATTTGAATACTACATAACATGATAGAATTTCTAAGGTATTCGTTCAACTGGTAACGAATAATAAATAGCTGGTTCCAGAACTTTCCTTATGGGTAATTTATGAATAGTAACTATGAGAAAACGTGTTCCCGCGGTGGCCATAGGTGGGTTGCCATGGCAACGAGTTTCTATTTGCGCCCTATTGATCTTTACACTTAATGTAACTGTTCTGTGTACAATCAGTGTTGGTTTGTGCAATGCTTAGTCATTCGTTGTATCGATAAGTACCAACTGTACGGTAAAATAGGTTACCGGGCGGAGGAATGTAGTTGGTTCTTATTAAACCATTATTTTTTCATAATTTCTACCAAAAGCTAACAAAATTGGTATAATAGCTGGGTAGTTCTACGATAAGAGGTAACTTGTGCGGCAATCTGTTTAAAATAGGAATTTTATTCTATATGTTGTTATTTTTTGCAATGAAACACATCACCTAAATGTACTTTATTAAATAACGTCACGATTAAATGCCTAATTAAAGTATATTTTTCTGAAATTCCTTATAAAGTCTAAAAAAGTATCTACCCTGGCCTGTCCCCCTGTCGGTTTTAGTTTAATTTGAAAACGATATATATCTTCTTTGTATCAGTTATTAAACTAAAGTATGTTAAACACAAATTTCAATAAATATATTTAAGTATTGTTAAGGAAAAATAGAACAATATTTATTTATTTGCAATATTTTTTAAACTTAACTTTTGTCCCACTTTTTTTGGGTATCTACCCTGGCAAATTTCATTACGCTACTACAAACACAATTATAAAATGACCACATTCCAAATAGCGCTGAAGGTCATCTATCGATGTGAAGTTAACAAAACAAAACACGTGAGCCGTTAAGAGTGCCGGCATTTGTTAGTTATTGAGACCAGTTGGTTCAAAGTAGTGGTTTCGCGAGGTCATTGTTTCTCTCCACTGGTAAGTCATAAAAGTTATATTATTCATTTAATTTATTTGCATTTACTGGTCTAATTTAATAATAATGTAATAGTTAAAGTGTGATGCTTAATATACCAAAACATTTCTTATGTCAATTAAAACAATAAAATTTATCATGAAAACGTCTCTTCCCTGGCATATTTCCCCTGGCAAGATAACTGCCAGGGGAGAGACTTGTTGACCAGGGAAGATAATGTTAGTGCAATCAAACTTAAATATAGCATATTTTTATCAACGAATAGTTTAAAATAATTTAAATAATTTTGGTAAATTCTTAAAACTGAAAAATAAAAGAGTTCTCAGTTCATATTGTTATTATATTATTGTCTAATATTGTTATAGATCATGGCACCACGGAAAAAATTAACACGTGAAGAAAGATTACAGAAAAACGTGAAGCTGAGAGACTACGATATGAAAGAATTAAAAATGATCCTGAAAAATATGAATTGCAAAAGCAAAAAGTGAAGGCAAAATATTTAAAAAAGAAGGAGAAAGGAATAATAAAGACTGTCGACCAAATGACTCCTAGAGAGCAACGTAAGGCACGAAAGATATGGAAAAAAAAGCAAGAGAGCGTAGACAACGACTTGCACTTAGAAGAAGATGATGAAATGCAAGTAATATGCAATGCAAGCTGTGGTTACCTATAATTGAGTGTGCGTTACAGGACAACGTATTCTGTAGTAGTTTTAATTAAATGAATGATAATGTAATGTAACTCGTTGGTAATCCAAAATAAATAAATAATATTCTGTAAAATAGGGGACAACACTGGAAAATTATTTAAAGTTGATGAAAACGATATTTCATTTATCTCAGAAGATCAGATTGTTCAGGCATTACCTACGCCAAATCTTATTTTGAAAGGGCAGAGGATGTTCTACTGTTTCAAAGAGTCTGTGAACGTGTTTGAGAAAGCTTAAGCATTTATTTTTATTAATATAGGCAAGAGAGTGCCTTTAATTTATATTTTTTATTTTATGATTAAAACATGTTCATTTAGTGAAATGTAGCATAGGTACAGGTGATATGAAAATTATCCTAGTTATCTCAAGTCTGATTATTTGTATTACTTAAAAGACGCTAGTCTAATTAGTATTAATAAAAGAATATTTTATTATTTGTTGTAGGTACAATGCCATGTTAATTTCATATATTATTGTGTAATAACACTAAAGAAACTTTTGTTTTAAAATTCAGAAAAGGCTGAAATAATATAGTCTGTTAATGTTTAATATGATTAGTAAGAATGATAGTCTGATTCTATGTTAATTACAATGTTTAATTAAAGTTGATTTTACTAATTTTGTTATTTTTATTACTACAAATCCTCTCCCCTGGCCAAATAAGTATCTACCCTGATCGTGGTGTCTCTACCCTGCCCAACGTATTTACCCTGGCCTTGTAAAAAGTAATAAAATATGCATAAAGTGACTTGCCCTCACGTGAAAAGATACATAAATAGGACCAAAATCGTAATATAAGTGTTTAATGAAAAAACAGCAACTTTTCTGCGTGGCCGTATTCTGTATGGACTTAAAACCTCTTATCGTAGAATTACCCAGCTCAGACTTTGTTTTCAGAATTTGGAAATTATATTGATGTGACTGTCAGGGCGGGCTTGGAAAGCATGTACGCGAACTGGTCGCGCACATGTCCAAAAGTGTCCATACTAAGTAAGTATGTACCTAAGATGCACGCGATCCGCACTGTACGTGCACGTGCGCTAATGTGGACGCACCTTTACATTTAAAGTGCCACAACGATGGGTCCTAAAAGTCAAATAGAATGGAAACCGACAGTCCCAATTAAATCATAAATAACTTCAAACGTTTGTTGATTACAATTTCACAAACACAATCTACAGTTGTATGATTTTCTTAAAAAATAGCAACGTTATGCTTAATAATACAAACAGTATGTTTTGTTAGTCAGTGCCTCGGAGGTTTGGTCGAAATAAAGGAGCTACGTCTGGCTGACTCCAACCCTGATTACTGACCCTTGAGACCTCAAATAAACTCTGTTTCTAATTACTATAGCGTTGAAATGTACGGCCATTTTATTTGGTAGTGACGTAATAAAATGTCTGCGTCTGGATCTAGTAACAGTCATTACTGTTATAAAGTTTATTGTAGGAGAAATTCGTAAGATATAACGTTTAATTTTAATTGGAAGGTCTATAACTATCATGCTTTTGTTAAATTGACTACGTCAAGGCAGAATTTCGGTGAGACTGGCTGCTAACCTAAACCAACTAACTAGTATTGCGTGTTTTTTTTTGGCGTGTGGCCTTAGTCGGAACTAATGCCGCCATCTTATTTTGTCAATAGAATTTCACAAATGTCTACCAGCAGCGCCCTGACAATGGCATTCAAGTGCCAAAAGATCCATGCTGCACTATGACTACAGACTGGTATAGCCAGAGCACGTAACCTAACTTTTCAGAAGTCAAAAATGTTTAGGAGTGAAGTTTGTTCTCGGCAAAGCTTGCGGCCTAAGATGCAGTTTTTTTTTTGCAACGAAATCATCTAAGAAGCAGTTTATTGGGTAACCAATTAATTTGATCACGTCTTAATTGCGATAATTTCCCATGGGGGAGAATTTTCTTTTAATATTGTCTTGATTAATGTCTCGAATGAAAATTAATTTCTGCAATAAAATCGTCTAGATAATTAATTTGGTGTGTATTTAGCTTTTTCTTATTATGAAGAAGATCTGTGTTATAAAAATGATGATGCAAGGTCTCTTTAGAAAGCAAAGCACAAGTCCAATCAGTGGAATCTCAAAAGTTCCAATCTTCGTGTCCAAGAAAATTTTAATACTTGCAAATTATACAGGTGTAAGGAGGCGCATTACTGCGGGAATTTTCCGAAATTCGCCAGTCGAGAAGCATCTGCGACTAACGCGCGGACGTCCTTAATTTTAGAGAGAAAATTGTTAAGGCAATTCCCATCCCTGGAGCGCTGATAACGAAATCGAGTTCCGAGTTTTTACAGGTGTTCCGAAGTAAAATGGGTTTTGTTTGGCTAACGGAAATGTTAATACGGTGCGGCTCGGGACCCGGGGACCGGGGACCAGGGGCCCACAGGGCTGACAGTGGTCGTGTCTGCAGCCCGGAGTTGGGTCCGATGATAAATGATTGAGAGACCGTGTCGTGAGTGTTTTTGTTCTTGTTTTTGGGGATGTAGACTGAATAACATGTTACAGAAGTAATTTATTTTCTTTACGCTGAAGTTGTCATGTCAGCAAACACCAGGAAAACATATCTTTCTAAACAGACTCACCATATGTTTTTTTTTTTTGGAAATTCTGATCGAAATAGAATGCTTTTGTTTCAGCAAAATCTTTGAGCACCAAACTACCAACCCTGAACCTTGTTTATTCTAAGTCCACTATTCAGAGGTTCGTGAATAAATGTAGTAAATGTTACCGGAATAAAAAGTAGTCCACCTCTAACTGGGGTCGTGCAGGTACCTACCATTTATTTAGTTAGCCAGTTTCTGTCCGAACATAAGTTTGTTACAAGACTTGGCTTTATCGAGTTAACTGTTTATTGTGAAGCCAGTCAGACTTTTCGGTTTCTGGATTTAATTAAAATAATTATCAAGTTTTCTGGAGATAATTGGGTTAGGTAGCTAATAAGTTGATCGTCGAGTCGTACTAAGCATCTAATAGGGTGACGAAAATTTAGAATTTGAACGTAGATCATCTTCAATAGATAAAATGTCTGCTATCAATTTCCTCCGTATAAACGGTGCCTATGTCGATACTTATATGTCAATTCCATGGTCGCGCCACTTGCGTCGTTAAAATAAACTAGTTTATTCAGCACATCCCATGGAAACTCGATATCCAGCTGTTGTGAACGACCTTCAACAACAGTAGACCCTGCTCCTGATTCCCTCGACGGTAACAAAGGTAAAAAACGACACGACTTTGTATAAGGTTACTAAATTTTCCCGCGAAACTAATTTGATTCCAACAAAGTGTCAAAAACATGGCGCACGGACCTTTGTTTTGCTCAATATTATTTATAATGGTACTTTTGTGTTCGCTGGTAGCTTTCACGACAAATGGGCTATGTAAAATATAGCATATTTTTGTAATTTAAGGGAATTTATTATATGCCACGTGAAATGAAAAAGATACCCTCGTTTCTTGAAAGAAAATTACACGTTTTAATGTTACTTCACAGAATTTCCTCTGCTTTAAAATGCCACACTGCAATGAACACAGTAAAGAACTTTTAAAAAGATTGTAAAAGATTTTCTTGAATATTGGATCAAATACCGCTAGACCACTATCGGTCGGGAATCTCCTTGGTATTTGGAATTCTTTCATCTCGACTATCTAATAATGTGCTCTTACTTGAGAGATTCTTTAATGGATGTACAATTTCTTTCCTTAAAATAATTACATTTTTAACTAGAATAACATAAAGGGGAGACGCCAAAAGTTTATTTTGAGTGGATTTTATAAACCATAGTGGTTAAAAACACACTATGGTTTAAAAATCATGCAAATGATGATGCTAGTATTTCAAAAACCATCAACTGCCTAGCCTTTTCTCAACTATGTTAGGGTCGGCTTCCAGTCTAACCAGATACAGCTAAATATCGGTAATTTACATGAATCGAATGCCAAAAAGCTGAAGCATAAATCTCGATATATAATTCAGTATTTCATAATAATCTCTTATAGTAGTGTAAGCTATTATGCTCTAAGAATATAAATAAGCCTTATTCGCAGACTATAGTCTAACCATGTTAGGATATAACAACAGCGCTGTCTTGACGATAAAAATAAAATTAAATTGAGCTATTTGCTCAAGTGTAGTGCGAGACGTAACCTCGCCATCCTTATTTGATTTCAGCAGAAAGTGCAATGTTTTACCAACTGTGACCTCGGAGCTAATATTGTTTGTTACATTTTAGTATTAAGTTAGTAATGATGGTGTAATAATGTTTACCTTTATGTATTTGTATGAAACAGACCATGAGCTAAAATAAACGGAAAACGCAAGAGCCGCAAAGCTACTCCAGTAACAGTTTACCGCGAAAACTATTCACCAGTGTTGCCATCCCATAATAACACTAATCGAAAGTTTGACGTTTCCTACTGTCAGATGTCAAACTGATATTGTTGCGTGATTAGTTGTGACGGCTCGACGATCAGGCTCGTTACTAACAATCATCTAACAATAGGTATTAGAGCTACCATTGTTCTGCTTTTAGACATTGAATCATAGTGAAGTGCCATTATTAGCTACGGTACGGTAGATATACTGTGGTGGGAAGAAAATAGATTTAATTGTTATAGGTTACGCGATGCTGCCGCATTGAAGGCTCAATAATGCCTTATTAATAACTTAGTCACAATGTTTATAAGGATTTCCTCCATGTAAATGGATTCCATGAACATAGCTCGGTATGCATCGTTCTCTTATATGTGTAGTCTGGCAAGAATATCTTCGATTGCCTTGAATCAAAATTTTGAATGATATAATTATGTAAAGCACGATGTATTCAAATCACGTGAACCAATAATAGCTGATATAAAAATCAGTGTTTCATTGAAGTTTATTTTTTTTTACAATTGAATATACTATCTTTAAAAAGAAATGGTTCGTAATCTGTCAGCACATACTATCAGTATTGCCTTGGGAGCAATAATACTTAAAACTTCCACAAATGTATTAAAATTACTACAAAGCACTTTAGAGAATTCTCTTTGTTTACAAAGCTATCAACTAACACCATTGTATATCGTTTTCAACCCAAAGTCTTGTAATTCTGTCCAAAGTCAAGGCTTAAGGCTCAATGCTAATACTTTTCGGTCTGGCGCGTTTTGTCTGAAGTTCGTTGACTTATCGACTTCACCAATACCGTATCAGGCAAACTAATGAGCTGGTTTTTAAGGTTCCGTAGGCGTATCTATAGCAAAATTGGCAAATAACAAAATCAAGTCTGATCATCATCTGTAATTGTCTCCTTTGATGTCTCATCTAGCCTCTGCCCGCGACTTCGCCCACGGGAAGTCAATGGTTTTGTCTCTCTTCTTTCACTCAGCAATAGTGTAGCTTTCTATCAGTGAACGATTTTTTTTTGCAATTGGATGAGTTTTTACGGAGTTTTCCGCCTACATACAAACGTACAAACTTCCCTTATAAAATATGAGTGTAGATTAAGATGCTTACACTTTTACCGATGAATCCAAAAACTTGTAGAAAAGTACTTATCCAGACCAGTCTGCCATCTTAAAAGCGCCATTTATTATTTTGATTGATTCCTAACTGCGGAACCCTAAGTGTGTGTCCAACAGTCAGGTTTTTAAGGCTTAACTAATAGCGAAGTAGACCACCCACCGATTTGCATGGCTTTGTTATATCTATTTATGGGGAAACGGATCTAAGCTGTAGTTTAACGTGGCCGGTATTAGAGAGAAATAATAGTGAATTAGCCGGATACCGTGGTATTGCAGCCGCATTGTGAATTAGAATATATTGGAAATAGGAGGTACAATTACTTGAACAGGATTATTACAATTATTCGTTTTAAACCCTTAATATTAAACATTTTGTAGCCAATATATCCAATAAATCCTGCTCCATTATACGACTTACTGGCAACTCAATATATTTTCCCGTTTCCAATTACACTGCACACGTATGCAAGTAGATCCTGAGAATTTAAATGAGTTTCTTCATTGTGATCGTCGTCTCCTACAGTTCAAAGGACGAGGGAATGCTTCGGTACATGTTTAGAAACACGTGCTTTGGCTTAGTTAGTCGAAAACGGGAGATCGCTTGGAAACAACACAATGAAACGAAACATTCGGCGAATAACATTCAAACGGAACAAAAAACAATACTTTAATTAATAATTTCGTTTGTTAAAACCTCAATTTACATTCCACCAAAAACATGCAATACATAATTAATTATAATATCAGAGAGCGACGCCATGACACTTTTGTACAGTGTTGTCACACGCAAAAAATTACAATGGCTGCTGTCAGAATTATTAACATGGAGCTGTGTCATTTCCGTGTAGCATTTATTCGGAAAAATACTATAGGAAAGATAATGCATCATTGACATATTGAGGATGTTTACTTGTATAGTTTTCATGAATCAATGTTAATAATCTACTTACATCGAAGAAAATGATATTGAGTGACAGATAAGAAATGGACATTTTCCGCTGATTTCAGCATTTCCAAAAATCAGACTAATGAATGAGTTACTGTCATCGTTTTAAATGTGTACTGGCTTTTCGGAGAATAAATGTGTCAGCATTAATTAATGGGCCGATTTGAGCTCACTCCCAGTTTCACAGAAGGTAGAATCATCCATTATTTTTTTGTTTACAAACAGATGCTTTTACACTGATCAAACATGTTTCGTATCATTTGTGTAAATGGCTTGTTTGTTTCAAATGATGGCAGAGTTAGCTTTAAGCCAAAGCATTAATCGATAGATTTGCTTGCAAGTGCCAGGAGCCATTGCTAATGCTGATTCATTTATTGGTCCCATAAAATTTTGCTCACATCTATAGAATGTATTTGGGAAACACGAATATTGGATGATTTAATGGGCATCCATGAATAAAACCTCTAAAAATTTATGTGACCACGTAAATCACTGAACACTAATGGGCGCCATTGCAAAAACGAGTTGTTTTATGAAAGTTTTAAATTTATACCCGTTGGTACGAACGTGTCCCGGGTGTTAAAGGACGGATGTGAAATATCTCTCCCTCGTCTTATCCTTCTTATTTTACTTTTGGTATTCCCGAAGGGTTTTACTCACTGGTCTCTTCTAACATCAGCCAATTTTTATATCTATAAATTATTTTGTCAATAGAAAACGGTTAACAGGAGAAAATGGAAGAAGAATACGTGTTTCGCCGACACCAAGTACCAGGGGCAGGAAGATGATGATAATGTCGCTTATTACAAAGACCAAAGCTAAACCGGGAATATGTTTGGGGTTTATAGTTTTCCAACTGCACATGTCTTTTCCCTCGCATGAAGCGGCGAGCTGTGTCCGAACAGTGGAGACATTATAGGCAGGTTAAGCTACATGCCTTTTACAAGTTCTTGAGTAAGTTTTAATGAATCTGTTGGATACGACGCATGTCCGTGGCAGTAAGTCCATTACAGCGTAACTCAACGTCCAGTCAATTACAGAACTAGCAATAACTAATGCAGTTAAGATAACGAATAACGAGAACCGTAGCCACTTCTAGTAACATTCCAATAATTACTAAGTAAGGTAGGTACTTCTAAACGTACAAATACAACACAGTTATTGTACCACTGAGATTTACTGCTGCTAGAATTGCGAGATGCTATGTAGTTATTTATCTATTCTGGAAGCTAAAGTAGTTCTTTCCGAAGTTAATGCTTAAATATTGTGCAATTCTGCACATAATGTAAAAAGACTTGCGGAAGTCGCGAACCAATTGCAGTTATAATCAATATGTCATAGCCAGTCTCCACAAGTCTTTTTCATTCTTTTCCAAGCTAGCGTTATGTTATGTTCATGCCGTTTTGGTACAATCAAAAGTATTTAACACTGAAACTATTTCGAAGAATTTCCTAACAATAAAAAGGTAACATATTATTTCAAGTGAATGCTCCGATATATTAATATGTTCATTGAGAAATACTATTTGTTTATCTCCCAGATTATTCTCAATATTGCAACACCGGACACCCAAAATTACAAGCACATTAACGTGGAAAACAACTCATTAGTGAGAAGCATTTCCCGCCATTTTGCGTTTGGCGTGACGGCCATAATGATTTTACGAAATTAATGGATTGTTGCACGATCCCATCAGATTATCATTTGATGTTTTGCATTATATTACCTACAGCACGATCATTTTTGGCACAATATGTCTGTATTTAAAATAAATACGCCCAGTTTTAAGGAGTGAGCTGGCAACAACGTCATCTATCTGTCATTCATTTTGACGGATGGCATTGCACACTGACTGGCATTTCGATGTGTGTTTCATCTTTCGAGTACCTACCTAATTGATGGATTGTCCAGTTTTACGGATTTAATAAGTTTTCTTTTACAAAATGTACCTACCCAAATGCCTTGGCATTGAAAACATTGAAGGTCATCGCTAATCAAATAGAACGACAGGTTATTGAACTGACAATTAGATCACTGTGCCATTTTTGCAGCAATGTTATCGCTTATCTTTGTGCACACAAGGGATAAAAATACGTAGAATACTGTCACTGATCAATGATCATCAATCACTTTCTCACGAACAAGTGAAGGCTTAGATAACAGGGTTCTTCAACTTTAAATCTTGAATAATTATGGGTTTCTTTTTATTGTATTAGATTTGTATCTTGGACGAGCTTAATACCAATTACCGGGAAGCAGCATTCATCGACTAATACGGAATGAATCTTTCTGTAAAAGTAAAGGAAACTTCCTTATCCGGAAATCCAATTTGGAACCTCAAGCTTCTGCAACATCGATAACAACTTTCTGCTGAACTAATACTGACAAATGGACCATGAATGTCCATCATCGGCCATTGTGTACAGACCCCTGACAAATTGTCTTGTTAGTTTATATGCATGGAATCTAACTAGATCTTTTCTCGAGTCGGTCGTAAATCTCTACTCGATTAACTACGGTTCTCGCGTCTTAGACAACGGATAACTGAGACGCATAGACTTCCTACGTCAACTGAAACAGTGTCCGTTGTTGTATTGTTTGATTAAGTTACCAGGAAACCTTGTTGCCTGTCGGTTTCAACGCTGCTAATGAAAAACTGCCAATTAATTTGCTTTCGTATTCTAATTTGAATGCTACCTGTCAAATATAGAATTGAAAATGAGACAACATTTTCAGCAAAGCTTTCTCAAGTCTTTGAAAAATCCTAAGCAGAGAAGAAACTTAGCTTATTAAAACGTATGTTATGATCAAGGATCTATCTATTTAGGTAATAGAATATCAGCCTTTCCGTGCCATGTCTGTGGAAGTTTATTTGGTAGATTGATAAACAAATCTTAGGTAACTAGATAGATACCTATGTAAAAATACTATAAAAACACTAGTTCTTAATAGTTTCATGAAGTAGAAAATTCAATTTAAATTACACAAGGCTGTCTCCGTCGTTTCTACCGACCAAGTAATAAAACATTTTATTTTCCACCATAAACAAGTAATACGCAATAGAACAAATTATTCCTGCTCACGTAGAATCGAGGCGTAGAAGGAATGCGACGCATACGTTATTGTGTACCTACCTGCTTATACAGTGCAGCGCATGCAGTTGGTAGGGTTGCCAGGATCAAAAATGATTTGTAAGTTATTGATAAGCAAAGGTCAGTAGAACTAAACAATAATAACTTACTTTTAATATATACAAGTAATTTTTTTGGTTTTTCCGGTTATAAATATTCCGATATTTAACTTATAACGTAATAAACTTTTTGAAAGTTTTGAAAATGACCGTGCGTATTTATTCAAAATTTCTGCACCGAAGAGAACGAGTTGCAGTTCCTATTATTATGAAATTATAGGACCCTAAAATTAGCCCTTTAGCTAAAAAGTTAAATAAAAGTACATTCTATCCTTTGAAGGGGCAACCCTGTCGGCAAGTGACATTCCTTCGGTATCAGATGTCGTGATAGCCTAGTTTGAGGCGCCCCACTTTACACACCTCGCTTTTATGTATATCTCTACTTCAATAAAGTACAAAAGTACCTCCAGAATACTAGTCTTGCTACTGCAGATTGTAATCTAGCACAATACGTGTTAGCTGGCAATGCAAGTGAACACTAAGCACATTTATTGAGAAAACTACAGCTATTTAAAGCAACAGATAATCCTCATTTACCAAGAAAGTAAATCTTTGGATGACATCGTACTTACTGGTGGCGCGAAAAAATGTTAACCCAGAAGAGTGCACTTCCAGCATGAATCTATAGGATTTCTAGTATAGTCTAGTAATTTTTTGACTTGGTAGCCGGCGAACGGATTAATTTAATCTTTGTTATTTCTCTTGTTTAGAACAGACATAGGTATGTGTTCTTGAATTTCATTTACCCCGTGTATCATCTCATCTCTCAGCAACCAGGAATTAATTTTCCTGGATAGTCAAGCTCAGTGCATCACTAGTCGCCAGTAAACGGCAATTCTTTTAATACATATTAAATACCTACACTACCCAATCGTTAGCCTGTAGCAAATTGTCAATAATCCCTTTTAAGGCGCGACATGGAAGTTTAACCGACCGTTCACAGGACCCACTGTGCCCAGCTTACGCCATTTTGTCGTAGTTACGTATTGAGACAGTAAAACAACTAACTATAGTACCGCTTTTGAAGGTGTGAGTGAGAGATGTTAAATACTTGTTCAGGTCGGCACATACGATTCAGTTACGTTTGTGGAATCAAAATGCCGACCCGAAGCAATTACAAAACATACTGGGCTCGTGCCTATCAGCAAACTTCGCTCGGTATTTACCATCGCAGAGTCATGTACAGTTTGTTTCGGCATCTTTCGAGCTAAGCAAAGTGGTGTTTATCCTGAAAGTTCTCTGCTTATTGTAATTTGTTGTCCGGCTCTACCGAATCATGACGAAGATACATATGTGTGTAGCACTCCTCGCAAAGACAAACTCAGGACAGTGTTTGTTTCTGCGAGGTGTATTTTAATTATTTTTTTCCCCACACTAGAAATTAAAACTCACAAACACAAACCAGACCCGGAACAACTAAGCCACTGTAGGCCATACAAAAAATTGTTCCGTGCGGGAATCGACCCCCGACACGCAGCGCAGCAGCTAATCGCTCAGCCACTGCGGCAACCGTGACGTCGACTTAACTTTTTCTAAAACTTGGTGTGTCTAATATTAAACCTAACAGCCAATTATATTTTTCTAGCTAAATGTTATGTCAGTATAACAACGAAGTAACAGTTTGAGACGCAGTAGCTCACCCAGCTACTGCAACAGAGTAATGTAATCACTAATCAGTAGGTAGGCTACTGTTACGTAAAACGTTTTCCCTGCTTACTAGTTAAATATGCGCAGTTTTATGGTCTTTCTTAAAAGGTGTAACTTGAGTGAGATTTCTAGTTTTATTATAGTGGTGGTTCTTTTAGCTTGTGGAGTTGTGGCCATAGTCGAAACTAAGACCGCCATTTGTTTTTTAATACAATTTTCACGCAAAATTTCACAAATGTTGTCGAAACTAATGATGCTACATAACTGATGCTGCATAACTGCTTCCAAGCATCGTTATTGGTTGAAAATCTGGTAATGACTTGTAATTTATATTTCAAAATAGCTTGACTTCATTGATCAGATTGAGACCTAGCTACAGTCGCGCCATCTACAATGAGCTTTTAACGGTCTCCCCCATGGCGTCCTTAGTACCGATTTTAGCCACGCACCAGATAAGCCAAGTACAACTAGACGTACTATTCCGTTTCTAGAATATTACATCATACCGCTAAACCACAGCCTAAGAAGCTTGCCAGCAAATCAGCCTAACAAGATATGTAATGGCACCGCCTTATGCATTAATATGCATAAACCGATTTAGGTGATATGCATATTGCATTAACGCTATTTTGTGCGCGTTTGCCGCCTATTTAGCACAATGATTAGTATTTGTGATCCCATTATTTATGCAGTTAATTAAATAGTGGTTTTGTGTAGTTTTACGATTGTTTTCCAACATAGGTGAGTAGAGTAAAAAGTAGTGGTGTGGTATAAAGACAGGTTCTTGGGCAATTGTTACGGGTACATAGATAGATGGAATATTTTTTTATTATGTACACCATAGGTTCCCAACCTTTTATGGAGTCCGCCTTACAAGAAAAAAAAAACCAACGGGTTACAAAATAGTTATAATTTGTAGAAATAAACATTTTAGACGATATAGATATAATGTTTTTTTCATGAAAATAGAGGTATTTCATAACGCCCCTCGTTTGCCTTTGGACCCGCTACCGCCCCCATGAAAAGCTCCAGCGCCCACTAGGGGGCAGTACAGAGGCCCCGTTGGGAACCTATGATGTACACCATACAAACTTCAATTTACATATAAAGAAAACATTTTACATGGGGTTAGTCAGAAGTCCAGAAGTCTGACAGCCCTAACATGGGATATTAGTTGCTGGATAATAACCCAGTCTCGGGATTGTGGATGTCGGATGGCAGTCGCGCCATGTAAAATACGGGTATTTAGCTGAATTCGTTAGGCGATCTATCAATTCATCATCTGCCTTGTCTTTCAAAGCTATGCCAGGGTTGGCTTTAAATCTAACCGTATACTGGTGAGTGTTGACAATTCTTTGTTTTTCCTTGTCAATCACGGATATATGTAGTTGTGTCGAGCTTATTGATAATTTTCACTTTTATTAGTTAGTGGAAAGCTTATATTTCGTGTAAACGTTTACCGGGTTTCTGATGTTAAAAGGCTTGGCAATTGCCGACCCATTTCTGCCCAAAAAAACAAGGAAAAACACCACTCCACAAAGTCGTAGGAAATGATAAATAAACAACAATTTGAATATATTCCGACCGGTCTTGCTTACAAAAGCAAAACAGAAAAGGATTCCCAATGATTCTAACGTTTTATTTTTCTTGTTACAGGTAAAAACAGGAGCGGAAGTGACGTCATCACATATAATGTCAACAAAATATCGGACAAACAGAATCCTTCGGTTTTGGAGAGAAACGGTAAAACATGATGATGGCGGCCGCATATAAATTTTAAATAACAAAAAAATAAAATTTTAATAAACTGTTTTGCTTAATCTGCTGGATCGGGGTACTATTTGTTTTACAACCCGATCTTAGCAGCTAGGTGGGGTAAAGAAATAACAGTTTACGGGATAGAATTACATCTGCTAGATATTCATGACCATTTTCTAAATCTGACTTAAAACTTAGTCACATTTAATCAGTAGTCTTTCACCCAATACAAAAGAGTACAAGAAAAGATCGAAAAGATCAGCAATGTGTATAATAAATATAATTAATCTTATTTTGAACATTTGAACCTGATGACCTGCTAAACATTTATTTTTATTCTAAAGTAACATTATAATTTGACATTTTTCAATATTAATTAATGTATGTATGTAGATATAATTGCAATAATTCTAACTGTGACATCTTAATTTGTGACTTTATTTTTAGATAGATTTTTAACAATTTTTATAAATTTTGCGAGCTTATTACCAGGCAGAATGTACATGGCTCACTCCTTTCTTCCCCATCAGTATTTTATAACCTACATTCGTTACAAATAAATGATTTGATTACATTAAAATCTTTAAGTGTATAACTAACTATAGCCACCATAATAATTTAACCTATAGTCATCATTAATTTCTTGCACAATGCATTAAACTTTTCATTATTTTAGTTCGGGTGAACTGGGACAAAACGAACCGGCCATTAATATCGACAGTAACAAAAGTATAATAAAACATTTCGATTGTCTCTATAAACTGTTCAACTGTAATTTGTTCTTCCAATACCTAGAATATCAATTTTACTCTAAAAGCACTCAAAAAGTAATAGTATCTCATATTCAACGTACTCAGTTATAAAAGAAAAAACCGTAAAAACGCTACATAAATTGCCTAAAGCAATGTTGTTACGCATCAAGACAAGACGAGCAATTTAAACAATCATCCACTCAGTTGATCACGAAAATTGCTCTGAGCATCGCCCGGGAGATCGATTCCAGAAAATTCGTCAATTTATAAATGTCTATCGGTCTAAAAGGGTTATTTTTATGAGAACACTATTTGTTTTAAATGTTTAATTGCTGTTATTTATTCTGGTTTTGTTATGGTAAAAGATATGCGAGTAAACAGACGGGAATTCATTGTTCTGAAACGAAATCTGAATAAAAAGATTACTTGTGTCTAAAGTTCGGAGTGCCTAAGTTTTTCTTTCTATTGTCACACTCTGTTTTCTTGGAGCTAATTTTTACAATAAGAATACCAGTGAAGTCGTTCCTCTTCTTCTTTTTCGACGCTTTTGTTATACAAAAATCCTCAAAAGTTTGTTCAGTTAGGAAGTTTCGAGATAAAAATTCCTTTGAAAACTTTCAACATTAAACTCCGTGGAATTGCCTACTCGAAAATAAGTCTGGAAAAAGGTAATTAAAAGCAGAACCAAGTTGATAACGGTTATGTCTCTCGAAACATTCTGCCGTGTTTATAAACAAGCTAGTCTACCTCCATTTCCATGTAGTCTTTCATTAGTCTCCCAGATTCACAAAAGCAAAGTCATTTTCAGACAGAAATACATATTTACCTTTGCGACAACCTCTCTGGCATTTTGCTTCAACACGCTAAGATTCTTAAGTAAATACTTGTGTTGAAAATCTAGAAAAGCAAAGTAAAGTCAGAAATATGTAGATCAAGAAAACCTCGTTATTTGCTCAAAAAAGCGAGCATTTTCGGTACGACAAGTTTTCCCAAGTTCACCCCTATTTTTTGTTGACTTAACACTTAACAAAGCACAGTGCCGTGGCGTGCTTGACATTCTGAACGTCGCTTTGTGCCGTTCTGCGTGTGCAAATCGAGTTTTCCAACTATTTTCTGTGTATTTATGAGTGTTGGAAGTTTGGACAGAGTATGAGATTTCATTTGCTCACGTAGCTACGTTGTGATAACTAATAGGTCGCATTATTTTGGGGGAAATGCTGTAACGGGTACAAAAACCGTGGCCCTGAGGTTCGTAAATATGTATTATTAAAGTTGCTTTTACTATGTGTTTTTGTTAGAGATTTTGCACTACTGACAAGTGAAGTTTATAATTTGATAAATAACTTAACAAGCGTCGTTTGTCGCGTTGCCAAAATCGGACCTAATATCTCCATATATTTTTTTCGTTCTTGCAGTGCAGTTCACAAAAAAAAAAATTAAACATATTTGACCGACAGCGCGCCCCTGGCAATGTTATTGAAGCGCCAAAAGATTCGTAGCTCCCTAAATGAAACTCATTTAGCAGTTGACCCTATCAAACGTCTCTGTCCAAGAAAACTTCTTAACTCGCATCACTCGTGGCCACAAACAGGTGGCTTTGTAAAACCGAACAATCTTGTTTATAATTCTGTACGTTGTAAGCAGAGACGAGTAATTAAGTGTCAGACAACGTGTGAAATTCTCTTCATACGATTCTCCCAGCATATCACGATACGGAGCGCATTGAGCAGCTAAGTTTGATAGTACTGAATTTGACAGGTTGCAGTCTTTTGCCATTACTAGTGGCACCGCTGTGAATGTGTCAGGGTAAAATGGCTGCAGCCAGCAAAGTGACAGGTAAATTATGAAATCAGTCTATCATTCTAAACGAATTCGATATGGTTTCAGAAACATGATTTAAAAGTCATATTTTCTGTATTGAAGACAGAAATGACTTTGGTTAATATCTTGAACATGAGTTTTCTTTAAAAATACTGACATTGACTTCAAAAATCTTAATACTTTAACTCCTAAGGCTAGAAATAATAGCTGGAATTATTCTATCTCCATATATCCATCGACAGCTTTCCTGCGTCCCTTCCTTATTAGTCTAATCGGAGTCTGGTGCCAAATACCGACGATAATCTCCACGCATCTCATCAAGACGAGATGAATCTCGTATGATGATGAGGAGATTAGTATCTACATCTACAGTGAATTAAGTCTCTCACAAACATAGTCAGGGTAAATCTTCACAAAAGATATCAGAAATAAGACTTCATTAGTCTTATTTTGGACTTCTAGTAGTAAATTAGTAATTTAATTAGATGTTTCTGTGTCAAAAGTAATATGTCTGAGGAAAATGTAACTTTAGTATTAATATTGTACCTTTCATAAATGTTTTTTACAGATTTCATCAAATGTAAAAGTAAGATTTTTATTAAGTAGATTTATTTGTAATTCAGTGTAATTCTACTAATACTAGGAGACTACCAATTCAGTATTCGATCTTTTCTTAAAAATCACAGTCCACAAAATTCATATAATAAAAGGGGTGGATACTATTGCTTTTTTTTCTGCTCACATAAATTACAACTAACACGAGAAAAGTTTGAAATCAAATAACTTTAATTTATTTCAATCCAAAAACAACAAAAAAGGTTACTAACAGAGCCATCTATTATAACCGTATCCTATAAATTGACCACTTGACAACATAAATTCTAACCACACACCATTCCGTTCCCCATCACCACATGGGATCCATTTAACCTTTGTTGACAAACATTTTGACACTAACCAAAAAAAAAGCTCCCCTGGAATACTCCCCTGTCGTTAATTTTATTACCTGAGACTGACATAACGGTTACAGGTCTATTCACATTGTTTTACCCCTGACAGGCTTCGCTGTCAAATCACAATGATCTTTATTTTAGGAAGAATAAGGTTTTTGTTCGATTGCTGTCACTGACAAGTTCTGAGAAAATTAAAGTGATCTTTATTTTCTTAACAGATGGCAGCTGCCAAACGTAAAATAACTTTGACAGGACTGTACACATAGCGACACATCAAGCTATACATTACCAGCATAACATGACCTCGCTTTGTATAGACTTCCCGTACAATGAAAGATCAGCTTATACTGTTTTTCTACAGCTTGATTGGGCGTTGCGTAGAAGCAGTGCCTGACATTAAACAGTGTCACATAGTGACAGATGATACGCAGGTGGTACTTTTTGGTACCGGAACACTAGTTGGCACTTTGCCCTGAGATTCCATGCTCTGCCCAGTTTAGGGAATTAGATGACAGGATATTATGGGTTAGAATTGGGTTATTGATATTTTTTGTAGACATTTTTGTGTTGTGAAATACGTGTGAATGCGTTGCCATGGAAATGTTATGAAAGTAATAATGTGTGGAATTTAAAACTTAACATCTTTTTTAATAAAGCGTTTTATATTCCTTTCTTCTTCAAGGAAAAACGCTATTGTCTTTTTGAAGATAGATGAAAAAAACCTGTGATCCTGTTTTCCCCAGTTGACAGTTTCTTTTTGTCTCTTCAAACATTCAAATAATTTATAGTTACTTTAAAAAAAAATGTTCCTAACTATGAACCTGCTATGTTAAAATTGAATATCAATTTATAAGTTCATTATTTACAAACTAATATTAGATCTAAAATAAGAATAAAATTATTTCGATTACCTCGTTCGCGTGCCTTTTGTTCAGTTTTAATTTTTAATCAGGTGAATTACTTAATGACAAAAAATCAAACGTTCACGGGAAAATGGACACTAAGGTATCCATGCAATTTTGCAGATGAGTGTAGTTTGATAGATCTAGGATCTAACTCCAATACAAGCACCTACTTACATCAGCTCATAAATGTTCATCAAAAGTTTCTATCTCCACATACAGAAAGATCTGAAGCTTTAATCTTCGTTCGCAGTCGTAAAACCATTCTTCAACTTCAAACATTGTCCCTTCAAACAAAGAGTATCAGCACATTCAGAGCACATTATGAGACATAACAATGTTGTCTCAGCCCAAAACGTAGACAAACTTCGACATTGCGCTCGTTGTAATTCACTAGACCACAGAGTAGGAAAATACAAAGAGGGCTCACTGCTAATTGCGAAGGTTTTTCTGCAAATGTAGTATTGAAGTTTTTAAGTGATATTTAGTCTTTAATCAAAAGTGATCCCTCCAGTTTGTAAAGCCCATGATAAATTTAGTCTTCTATTAGTTAGTTATAAATAAAAATAAAACATTTTTCAGACCTTGATCCATATGATGATAGTAATACACACTACTTATAGCTATGTAAGTAACAAACGTAATAAAGATTTTAATTCATATATCTGCTGCACCCACCTGACGCACCTCGTATATGTACATGTACACATACCCAACGTACGTTACGAAATCAGGCGTTAATTTGTGGAAATCCTTGCAGTAAAATGTTTCATTAGAATTCTGCAAAAGCTAGATCGAGCCTTATATGTAGAGTGAAGTCCTCCCACTTTCAAAAATATGCACATGCAGAAGGTGCGATATTTATATTTAATGCATACCCAATTTTTTTAGCTATATGGTAAATAAGCACCACTATTCTGTGTGTGTGATTTGCATCACATTAAATTAAGTGGTCCTACTGTAGTACGCATTCATTTCGCGCATCAACTCACTTATTAATCGTAATTAAATTAGTTCCGAGTTCAGAATCGCGATGAAATTGTATTTTCTAACTCGATAATGGCGTCGTGAAACTTTTCTGTAACTGCATTATAAAGTAGATTTAAGTAGAATGACAATTTTGGATCGTTGGACAGAGTTTGGTGTGAAGTGTTGCGCATTTTGCAGAGCTAAAAGTTTGGGCACGGAAGTAACGACTGTCATGTCTTTAAGCTAAAAATGGCTTACATTTTTTTCGGGGATATCTCATTTTTTTCTGAGTTTTGTTCTGGAAAGCGTTTTAAGGGCGATAATAAAATGTTGAGCTCACCCTATGTTACATTTCTCACCCACACTATTATTATAAATGCGAAAGTAACTCAGTCGGTTATCTTTTCACATCTTTTTCGGATTTCAATTACAAACACAGATAGACAATGGACTGGGTTAGGACATAGAATACATTTTTAGCCTGGTATTACGTCCCCGTTAGATAACTTCTGTCCTCTATGCAGGCGAAACCGGAATTTAGTACCATTAAATATTGTAGCAGTCTTCTATTGACGTGGAGTAAGAACTGTGGGGTTACCATGGCCTCTAAATGCAGGAATGTTTTAGTTCTATTTCGAGAGAGAAAGAGATGGCGCTAAACATCTCTTTCCCACATTCCTGCATTAAGAGGTCATGGTAACCCCACTAAACTTTAAAATCATTCTACAGCGAACAAAAAAATTATACAACCAAACACATGAACCTCAAATAACACTAAAAAAACAACGCAAACTGATCCACTCACAAATTGTCCAATAAACTGTAAACAGTTATTAAGTTTCCATTAATTAAAAACATGACAGGGTATCGAAATCGTGATAAATGTCCGCCATTTTGAGAGCCCTTCGGACCGGGCTGGTAATTGACAATCAATCTGTATTGCACTGAGTCGCGGAGACAAGGGGGACGGAACACGGGGTGATTTCACCACTAATAGTGATTCATTTAGTTAAATATTGGGAGAGTAAACTGTGCTTTTGTGGGTTTAATAGAGCGTTTATTTTTGTGGGG